>CM056720.1:74932357-75431601 GCA_029844215.1 Przewalskia tangutica | reverse complement strand
TGGCACTAGTTAGTTATTTTCCACGGAGCACCCATTTAAATCTCTTTTTAGAAATTTGAACTTATATATTTGAAATACAGACTATTAATAAAATATGATAAAGAAATGCATTTGTATTTATTAAAAACATACTTGTGACCCGTACTCTTGCAAATATTGTTTCTCGTAGACGTCTTGTGAATTTGTCACGACCCGAACCGGGCGTGGTAGTGCACTACCCGGCGCCCCAGTAACCCGTATCCCAGTGTCGAATATAAAACAAGACATGAATAAAAGTGAAATTATGCAGTTATCGAGAAAATTGCCTTTTAAACCGTATAACAACTGAAGCGATTCATCCGCACAATTACACGCTTGTAGCGATACTCTGGACCTCACAGAATGATATGGCAATGATGGCGGAGACGGGGCCGCCCGACACCCCTGAAATGTAGCACTAACGGCGGTATGCGGCTGATAAGCCTGGGAGAAGCGGAGCTTTAAAACGCTGGCCTTGTGACCCTAGGCGAGATCAGCATTGGTGTACACCTCTGCTGTGGCGTGTGTGACCCCAGAAGAAGTCGATGCAGCCGGGTACCAAGTGTGGCGAAAATACGCCGTAAGAAATCATAATATTTGCTCTCGCGGGGAAGCGTGTGATAGCAAACTACGATTCCTGATAAATAGCGGTCATGTCAGAGTCCGGGAGACTGGCGCCACTAAGTCATCGCTCGGAAATACAGCCCATGGGTCTCGCCATGGCTTGTCGTCATGCGTGGAATATCTTACCTCCTTCGTAAACGTTATGATATAAAAGCACGAGAATACGTGAACACGAGTCACGTGTCATGGCAGCAATAAAACCGTGCAGAGTGAAATGCGAAGGCATAATGCATTACTAAAACCCGATGCAGCAAGGTCGTAAAGCCCATGTCATGAGATCTTATGCAGACGCCCACGCGTGATCGGCTGACCCTTCGCGCTGATATCTAATGTCTTGGCGTCTAGTCTGGAGGCTTCCAGCGACTCGCATGCAGCCACTCAGATGGCCCGCGTAGAGGTATTCCCGCGCGCGTAGTGGCTTCTCCCCGACAACGTCCTCACGGACTCGCGATCCGCGTGGCCCGCATCGGACGCGCTGACCATAAAGGCGCCGTTAACACGGAACTCTGCCGTAGCTCGCGCAAATGTCCGCATGCAGCCTTGGCGTAGAGGGTATTCTCGAATCATAGGTCGCCTGAGACCGCTTTGAGTACACCACACGGCGTCCGGACGACAACACGGTCGAGAATCATGTCAAGATGAGTGATATAATGCTAACATAACGACTTATCGTTAAATAGCGTAAGCCTTGTGACAAGGAAACCCACTTTATCACAAACATCCAGAAACATGGCCAGTAACACCACGTTAGCATCCTAACGTGTCTACTTATCAAACCGTCTTACTACACTTTCGAATCGATACAAGACTTTTCATAAAAAATAAAAAAAAAAGTAAAAAGCGTTCATACATCTTTCACTTAAAAATTGCGTTATACATAACCGTAAAGCTAGTATAACATGGCTTACTAAAACTCAAGTATTTTCTTTTCTTTACAAAAATGGTTAATAACTCTTTTGAAATACTTCCAGTTCTTTATTATTTAAACTCGGAGTCAAAAAGACGTCAAGTAAAACCAAAACAATTTCCATACCTTGCTTTTTAAAACAAAGGCAACAGCTTCTCGCTTTCAAAAGTCAAGTAGCAATATGCTTTTTAAAACCAAGTGTCTTACTCTTTTAAAAACAAGTAACTATACGCTTTAAATCAAATTACTTCTCGCTTTCCCTGAAAAATCAAGTTGTTTATAAGTCAAGTTATCATTTTAAATCAATGATAAAACCATTCTTATTTTGAAATCAAGATAATTTTATTCTTTAAAAGACCATATTTTGCCCATTAATCATGAGTGAAGATTTTACAACTTTTAACATAATTCAAGTCCTTAGTGTTTCATAACAAGTCACTTAACTTTGGAATCAAGTCAAAGGACCGCACAAGGAAAATCGAAACCTTCGGCTTTAAACACTGCGTCACGTCTACCCGCGCAGCTAAATATATTTCACAAATATCATGCTAGAAAAGGATAGGAAGAGAAGTTCCCTACATACCTCATGCGGCGGATTGCTCGACGATTGTGAAAGCGGCTCAGTACTCGCAACCTTGCTGCGCTTTTCCACGCCTTGAGTAGAATATGCTGCTGCGTAGTCTTCTGACCTATAAAAAGAGCCCGCAACGTCCTACTCCATCAACCTCTAGCTCTCTTGCGTAGAATAATTCTAGATACAAAGATTCCTTATTCTCACGGAACAATTCGTGACCTTCCCCACTTTGCACATGACCACGCAAAACTCCTCGCCGAATAGAGGCACTGCTGCAAACCAACAATTCCGAGGGTTACCGTCTAACCAGGGCGTAATACAATTCTACTCCATGATAATACTACACAGTCTACACTTGCAAATCTGGTCCCGATGTAAAAATACAGTTCAATTCCTTATAATTATGCTTCGATATATCTTATACTTTCGATGATTAACTACTTTCTGACATGTAATTTCCAATTCTGATAGGGGACGTAGATCATTACCTCGATAAGCCAAAATTATCCAAGATTATAAGTCGATCTTGATCAACGTTTAGCTCAATTCTGACGCTCCAACCAGCTCAAGCAACCCAAAGTTTCCAAATAACTTCTCTTAACACTTCATCTAAAATTTATGAAGATTTTTCAGGAGAAGCCCGTTTTTGCGACTAAAGGAATAAGAGTAGAATTTTCGGGCTCACAGTATTGAAATAACTTGGAATACAACTAGGGATACTAGGCTGAGTATTTGGGACTATATCAACATGAAGAATTTTTCACACCAAGGGGAAGTAGGCGAGAACCGACAAAGGGGAGTATTTTGTGACTTAGAATCTCGAAGTGTGGATGAAATAAGTCTTGAAACAATGAGGTATTTATAGGAAAATCAATGGCCAAGATCTAGGCAAGTGTGTGGTGAGGATGGGGTACACGTGTGTGGGTAGTTGGCCAACCATTTGGCTACCACAAAAATGGGACAAGCGGCAAAAATGGGCCAACTTGTCCTTTAAACGTCGACAGCCTTCTCGGTCGCCAACATGGCCACACGGGAGACACGTGTGCGCCCCTACTCGTCAAAATATTTCATCTTAGAAAATATCCGCGATGCCAAAAATCCGAAAATAAAGTGGGCCCCAAAAGCGTAAATTCTCAGTGGGCTTGCGTGACCAATTCGGAAATAAAATTCCATAATTCTCAAATATTCCAAAAAGTCGAATACCAAATCACAGAATCAATTCCCGTTAACGAACATTTTCCTTCTCAAAATTCGAACTTTTAAAGTGAAAAATCACATCTTTCTTCCTTTCCAATTTTAATGTCGTATTTACGTCGTGCGTCCTCATATCATACTGCTGGAACTACGGGGTGTAACATTCTCCTCGCCAGAAACGATTCGTCCGAATGTTCCTACCGAAGCGGATAGCGATCAAGTTCCTCATGGCTTAACGGTTTACAAATGCGCGTAGCGCGAGAAAACACGTGCAAATACTTACATCAAAGTCCACGAGGAATCACCTCACAACTTCACAAAAACTCCCACCTGAGGCTAAAAGATACTCCGCCGCGCCCGGCTACAAAGCGAAATGATCCGAACTATGTTCTTAACACGTCTTTCACAACTCGTCGTGCCGCTACACCACCGTGACCGAACTCTTCGCCTGACTTACCATTTACGCTCTCGCTCCGGTTTCAAATCTCGTCATACCCTTTCGGGGTGGTACCTTGAGAAGGCCCACGTCGGCTGAACTCTAAGTGTCGTCGCCCGACTATCGCCGCGACTTACGGTGACTACGAGCTGCCAAAAATCTCTTACGGATAAGCCGCTTATCGCGTCTGCCGAAAACAAGTATGAACCAACTATGAACTTTGCCAACATCGAACCAATCGGCCGGCAGCTTACACTTAGCCCCAAAGGCGTCGTAAGGCGATATCTGAATCTTTGAAATGGTAGCTATAAAACACTCCTCGCAGCGAGGCAACAATCCTCGCGGTACCACGAAATCAAACAACGGCAGGGCGAATGCGATACTAAGACTACTTTGAGTTCCTAACCTGCTGGTAAAACCTCGAGAAAAGCAGTAGTAAACTAGGCTCATTGCTGTCATAAGGTGAAAGTAGGCACCTCGTGCAACCTTACAACCTTTGCGATATGACGTCTCGCGTAACCTGCAAGAGTAAGCGGTATGGTGAAAAACAAGATGGTGACACCGTCGGCGGGCCTGCGGTCGAGCAGCTTCACGAACTTCGTCGATGGTTAACTAAACTTGGGCCTAACACCCTCGTGACCTATCGTCTAGCGGGACCACCTCAAAGCCCGCCCATGGCTTTCCGGGCTGCGGTTGACTCGCGATATAGCCTCGGCCGACCAACCGTACTAAACTCGTTCCGTCAGAACAATCTTACCAATTCACGTCATTAAAGCTACCACTTTCGTCTCACCTACCCGTGGAATTATCCATAAATACACCACGTATCTGAGTGCTTACGACAAAGACCAGCCGTAAAATCATCCACTCGGGGCGACCTTACATCAGGTCCGTATTATAAATTCTAAGGCTCCCGTTTTCGTCCCGGACTTACCGCTTTACAACTACCCGTGTTTTCTAATCACAATTAACAATGCTATCGGAACATAACACTTAAGGTATACTCGTCTTATCACACATACAAATCTCTAGAGGGTTAAGGATATACTGCATCTCTTCAACTGGCTTCCCTTTGTCGTTCTAATCGATCACATACTGTTGGGCGCATGGCAGTGAAGATGATGAATTAGCTGCGATCACGAAGAGTGAGTCTCTACATCAGCGCCACGTCTGGTCGGACAATTTCTCATAAGATGGCCCTGCTGTCGAGAGCAAAACAATTTGTCGAAGAAGTCGACACTCTCATGATGTCACCACCTGATAGCCCACATCGAGGTGGGGGTGGCCTCCTCTACGGCTAACACGCCTTCTCTGCGAACCACTTTGAATGCCCGGACACAGTAGGCTAAGTCGTCCACTGTATCCCTCCTACTAGGACATTCTCTCCTCACGTAGCCAACGACCCGGTAAAACAGCGTTAGTAAAAAGCGACATTTCACGGGATGGCGTCTACCGCATAGTGAACGTAGAAAATGCGAATCGTTGTTGGAACATATAAATATGTGAACGAGAAACCACGAGTTACGACTAACTCTAAATACCACGAGCGTCACGAAGTCGTGGAGGACGCTCTGATCTTGGCGGGCGCATAACCGATCTGTGCTGAAGGTCGGCGCCGAAAGTTAAGACCCTGCTATTGCGGCCTCTTACGCGATCTTGGTTGGTCGGTCGATCTCTCGTTGCTCGATCTGCTGCGTGTAAGCATGTCTGCGGGCAATGTCGTGTCGTGAAGAGCTGCTCTTGTACAACTCTACGCTAGATAATCGTCATGTCTGCCCCGCGGACATATCGGTGCACTACATCCTCCGTATGCGCCACTAAAGCGGGGCATGCGTGCGATAAGTCAAACTTCATCTTGTATTCCCGAACCGGATTCGCTTGCGCCTCGACCTCATAAATCTATCTGCCCGAGCTCTGTCGGTGAGGGCAAAAATGTGAAATGCCTCCGAGGTCTCGATCACTTTCGCGATCATTGCGGCTGTCGAATAAACTCGATGATCTTCTGCCGGTCCTCGATCCGTAGAACTGGGTGGTGCTGCGACTCAAAAGTCCGATGCCTCGAAACTATCGGATCTAGGGTGAACTACGATGCTTGTCCGGAACCGCGAAATTGGCTCGTCCGTCCTCATTCGACCACGGACAAGCTAGTGGCGGGCCGTCTCACTTGTAATTCATATCCTTTGTTCTGGCGGTAGGACTAGAGGCTCGGTATCGTGGTCTTAGTAGCTCTGCTGCTGCTCTAAAGCTCTCACAGGGCTAGCGGTGTCGCGAAACTCCCGAATGGCGTTGTCTCGGATAATGAATGGGCGTGCTTGCAGTAACATACGTGCTTTCTACTCATGACTCCTCTCTGCCTTGCCGCCATACGGGCTCACGGTTGCCTTGCGTAGAGGCATGCGGGTGAAAAGAAATCGTCGGAGGAGTCCAACTTATAACACGGCTAAGGCACGATCTCGGAGTGAAGAATGGAAACCAATCCTAAATATCCTGTGACCTCTGATTATAGGTGTAGTGCGCCTTTCTGACACCGATAATCAGCTCTACTAGATACGGTATGTAGACACTTTCCGAGGATTAAGCGCTTCTTGACAATTTGTCACGACCGAACGGGCGTGGTAGTGCCTTACCTCGCACTAAGTAGCCATACATCGTAGTGTCGAATGGGCCATAAAACAAGACATGAATAAAGTGAAGTGTAAAGCGGTTATTCGAGAAAAGTTGCCTTTCGGCATAAATATATAACAACTAGAACGATTCATCCTTTACAATTACGCACGCGATCTGACTGGACCTAAGAATGATATGACAACAATGGCGGGGCGGCCATGCGGCCCGCCATACCAGAATGTAAGCACTTACAACGGCGGGGACTATACGTGATAAAGCCTCGAGAAAGCGGGCTTCCCAACGCTATTGTGACCCTAAGGCGAGGATCAACAACGGTGTACCTCTGCTGCGATGGCGTGACGCCCGGGCACGGGCGTCCCGCAGTGCCTACCGGCACCCTAGTGATACAACATCATCGAGAGAAAACCAGCGGAAATAAAAACTTTACACAAGAAATAAGAGATATAATAAATAAGCAGGCCAACAAAACAGTTGCCTTGATATATCATAAAACACGAGCAGTTTAATCCTTTTCTGACCACGCACGGCGATTTTCTGAGACCTCTTAAGATTTATACAACAACTATGGCCGGGACGGGGCCCACATGGGGCCACCGAACGCATGGAAGCGCCAGACTCGTGGTAGCATACCAAAGATAAGCCTCCGGTGGAGCGGCGCTTCCGAAAATGCTGAAATGAGATCCTAGCGGGGATCGACGGTAGGTGTACCTCACTGCGGCGTGAACGCCAGGGAGAGTCGATGCAGTGCAGTATGTGGCGTAAATGCGTAGATGAAATCATAATAGTCTATATAAAGCGGGAAGCGTGTATGATGACCAAAGCACGATATAACATATAACCGATTACCTCGAGAGACAGACTGCGCCCTCAAATTATCACTACGTGCGTGGAATTTCTTCCTCACTTGGCGATTTATGATATAACCATACCAAGGATTATACATGAACACCATGTCCCACGTGTTATAAAAACCGTGCAGGACAAGTATAACTACCGGTCCCAGTAGTACCAATATCTGATACAGCAAAAACCACGGCCGTCACAGGGCAAGTCACGGCCGACTACAGGATACAGGCGGTCACGCGGTAGCCGGAGGCAGAAATCTGGTGACCACCGGGGACCAAGGTCGTATCACGAAACCGTCACTATCTTTGAAGCGGGGCAAGTCGGTGGCTACGGATACGAGTAGAATCGATCACGAGGCCAGGCGGTCGGCCAGACCACCGATACCGGTGCGAACGAGAAGAAACCTTATGGAGAGCTAGTCCGTGGAATAACACTATCAGCGAGAGCATACGGTGAATTCTCCATCACGCGGCGTCGGTAAGTTCTCAGCAAATCGGCCAGGCCATATCGAGGGCGGTATCTGAAATACCGCTTGACGCAAGGCTATCATCACAAGCATAGGCAAGTTTCACAACAACAAGCATAGGCAAGTTTCACATGACAACAAGCATAGCGAAGTTTCACAACTCAAAGTACTTTCATTTTATGCCAAAGTCGGGTTTTAACTCAGTACTACGTCGTTAAGTTCTTAAAGAGATCCATTACTTTTATAAAAGTCACCGATGCCGTAGTATTAGAATGACCAGCCCACATTCCTTTTCAAAATCAAGTAACAACATTCTTTTCTAAGTTCGGTTTGCCTAGTTTGAATTACCGAGCTTACCGTTTTCAAAGGTTTCATAGTTCATAAACTTAATCACTTGATTCCTTTTTAGAATAATTGAGTAAATTATGTCGTGCGAGTAGGTTATTCTTGTTTACAACATTCTTATTACGACCATGATCTAGAAAATGTAATATCATTTTGTCTCATCTTAGTTTCTATGCGGATGGAGGTTTCTCTTGGTTTTAATACAATTCGTCATTATTGATACATTTTCCTTTATTAACTGCGGTGGTGTCGATACATTACGATTTCGAAATCGGTAAAACATTATCACTTTAAATAAAACCAAGTACTCATTACTCACGAATGAGGTTTCCAAAACATCCACATTAAAACAAATAAGTTAAGTCTCTTTGTCTTATAAGATCAAGTCTCTTAACTTAACATTAGTAAACCATTTTCTTTACCTCTTAAGGCATTATACCTAACTCCGTAAAGCTAGTATAACTCTTTTAAAACCTTTTAAAACAAGTGTTACTTTCCAAAAGCGATTTATAAATCTTTTGAAATACATCAAGTTCTTTATTATAACAAGCGATTATAATTCACATCGATTACCTTTTAAAACCACAAGGTATTTTCTTACCTCGTAAAGTCGTTATAACTTGACTTCCCAAAGCGTTATAACACTTTATGTTTCAAACCAATCAAATACATTAAACACGTATCGTCTGTACTACATAGTTACACCATATCATGCTAGAAGAGATAGGAAGAGGTTCACGTACCTCGCGACGAGTATCGATTAATAGCAGCGCTCAACGAGTCGAAGCTCCTTAAGCCAAGTAAATCGCGCCATGCGAGTACTTGACCTATAAGGCCACAAGGCGCCTATTATCATCTAGACCACAACGTAGAATATTCTCTGAAAATTCGACATCTCCCCGCCATGGCAAATCTCTGCTCTATCGGTAGGCTACGAAGCCAACCGGAGGGGTTTTAGCCTAACGGGCGTGTACAATTACAACACGGTAATACTACAGTCTCATGTCTGAATACGATTCTTAATTCTTGGGCTTAAGTCAAAGACATTGCCACGATACTAAGTAGTTCTATATATAGTATACTTGACTATATATTCTTACAACATGTAATTTCCAATTACAATAGAAGGGTGATAGTGTTTGCCTCGATAAGCCCAAAATTATCCGAGTATAATGTCGCGCTGAGCAAGGTTTAGCTCACCACTCAGAGTGCTCCAAACCGCTCCAAACAACCCTTAGAAGTTACATCCAACTTACTCCAAAACTCAACCAGCGGTGAAGGGTTCCTTAGGGTTTCGGTTTGAGACTAAAGGACAAAGGTAGTATTTCGGACTCTACGTATAGAGGTAACTTTGGAATACTACAAGGTATAAGGCTAAGGTATTTTGGGCATTATAACAATACTTGGAGGAGTATTTTAATACCACAAAGGGGTACCACACGAGAACAACACCACTAAGGGAGGGGTGTTCTCGGCTTTAAACTCATGAGGAAGGTTTGGCCAAAAGGCCTTCACAGGGGAGAGGGCTCTTGGGCGAGAGTCAAAGAGGGAGGAGGGTTCTCAAGACTTAGGCAAGTGAAGAGTGGATGAAGAAGTCTTGAGAGAGGGGTATTTATAGAAAACCAAGGCCAACGATGGCGAAGATCAAGCCATGTGCAAGGCAAGTGTAAGGCGAGATCAAGCCAAGTGCACCCACAAAACACTCCACAAAACACTCCAAAACAAGCCACAAAGCAAGGCACAAAAGAGGAGCCAATCGGCGAGGCCAAGCCTTCTGCTTTGTCTAATGAGGTGACAAGTGTCGCCCTCGTTGATCCAAAAATGTTCCGTCGCTCGGAAAAATCCGCAAAAATACTAAATGACATAGCCGGAATTTTCCCAGCGTAATGGAAACGTTTCGTCGAAAAGCGACTCCTTTCGGCACTTGTGTACAAATTTCGAAACTATGCCTACTTAAGGCTCAAATTGTACGTCGCCTCACGCATACTCTGGAAACACGAGGGTATAACATTCTTCCCCAGAAACATGCGTCCGAATGTTCCTTCAGGTCTCAAAACAAGCGGCGTCGGTATAGTCTTCACTGCTATCGTCTGAAAACAATCATGCCACACTGCCACTGAAAACCTGCGTTCACTTCTCCGCTTTCGTAGTACTGTCAGAACACTGAACTCGTTCTAGTATCCGTACCACACTCAGCGCACGTTACCAACCCTTGAGTCACTACCTCCAAACTTGGTCATCTCGCTAACCTCGATTTCCTAAGGCCATTCGGCCTTCAGAACTGATCACGGTCGAACACGCCCGAACTCATCGATGGTCAACTAAACTTGGGCTAGCACCTCGTGACCTACCGCGGCGGGACCACCCAGGCGGCCCGCTGGCGGGTTCTGGTTGGCCGCGAAATGGTCCCCGACCCAGGCCGACGCGCTGACTCTTGTTCCCGATCGGAACAATCTTACTATTTCACATCATAAAGCTACCACTTCCGTCTCGCACTACCGGTGGACTTACCTTTTCACTGCGAGTTTCTAAATCACATTTTAGCACAAAGCTATCCAAACATAACATTAAACATCAACAACATCAATACAAACAAAACTCAGAGGTTAGGATATACGAAACTAGGCGGTTGAGGACCGCTAAAGCTGAGAACTCAGCTGCGACCTCAGGGGCCTTCAGGTGTACAAACATCCACTTTGGCTACGGAAGGTGAAGAACTCAAGCTGCTCACAGTAGTCCATGCTATCTACCATCTACCCAGTCGGGACGATCTCTTGCAGGATAGCGTGTGGCGCAAAAATAACAATCTCAGAGTTAGTACGACACTCTCCTTATGAAGCTTTCCACAACGGCCTATTTGAGACAAGGGCAACCTCGTCCGTGAGCACTCGCGCTCTCCCGAAAATCTGAAACACAGGAGCCCAGGCACGCTCTGAATATCACGAAGGTCCCGAAGGCTGTGGAGGACCACTCTGTACTGGCGGAGGTACATAACTAGTCTGTTGCTGAGGCGGTCCGCCTCGAAAGTCACCAAAGGACCTGCATTACAGCCCTCTTACGCTGACTTTGGTCGTTCCGTCGATTTATCCGCTCCACATCCAGTGTATACGCTGCGTGCGGCGATGTCGTGCCCTGAAGAGCTACACCAACTCTCTGCAAGGCAATCATCGAGCCACGTAACATATCGGTGCACTCGATCCTCCATACTAGCTACTAACGCGGGGCGTCTGGGCCAATGAGTCGAACTCACATTGTACTCGAACCGTGCGCGTTCTGCGCAGTAACCAAAAATCGCCGGCCAGCCCTCGCCATCCGGGAGGCAAGAAATGTCAAGAAAGGCCTGCGAGAACTGCGTTCCATACTGCTGAAGCGCATGCTCTCCTGGACAGCTCCCAAGAATCAAACCCGATCAGCTGCGGTATCAGCGATTGATGTGAACCTAGTACCCGACCGATCTCCGTGCGCTTGATCACTCTCATGATCCATTTGTCCCAGTCGGATGAACTCATGCGGATCATCCTCGAGCCTCGACCCATAAAACTCGGCGGCCTACAACTTCGAGAAAATCCGAAGCCTCGAACTATCGATCTAGGGTGAACTGCTGGTCTTCGAGGCTGCTGTGTCGGCTATCCTCAAGTTCGGCCTGACACGGCCATTAATCGGGCCCACTCAGAACTCATCTCTGCTGCTCGGTGCGGGGTGGAGGCTCAGGTCTTGTGGTCTCTGCCATTGCTCTACTCGCAGATCCTCTGTACCTTGCCGCCGGGCGGGTTGCCTTCGCGAGGCATAAGCGGTAAAGCGAAACACGTCGGAGGGTCGATCTTATCACACGGCTACTAAGGCACGATCTCGGAATGAGAAGAATGAAACCAATCCTAAATGTCCTATAGCCTCACGATTATAGATGTGGTGCACAACACACCGATGTCAAGACTCTACTAGACACGGTGCGTAGACACTTTCCGAGGATTAATCGCTCGATACCACTTGTGGCGCCCGAACTCGGGCAATCAGCGGTGCTACCAGGCACCCTGGTGATACAACATCGAGAAAACCGGCGGAAATAAAAACTTTACACAAGAAATAAGAGATATAATAAATAAGCGAGCCAGCAAAGCAGTTGCCTTGGTATATACATAAAACACGAGCAGTTTAATCCTTTACAACCACCTGCCAGCGATACTCTGGACCTCTTAAGATTTATACAACAACTATGGCGGGACGGGGCCCGCCATACCACGAGCGTCTGAACCGCGGACTGGGTAACATACCAAAGATAAGCCTCCGGCCGGGCGGAGCTTCCCAAAATCTGAAATGAGATCCTAGCGAGGATCGGCGGTGATGTACCTTACTGCGGCGTGAGCGCGGCGAAGGAGGTCGATGCAAGCGGTACCAGTATGTGAAAGCGTAAATCATGAATGAAATCATAATAGTCTATATAGCGGGAGACATGTATGATGACCAAACTACGATATATAACATATAACGATTACCTCGAGGCGAGGACTCGCGCCTCCAAATTATCACTCGTGCGTGGAATTTCTTGCCAGCTGGCGGTTTATGATATAACCATACGAGGATTATACGTGAACACCATGTCCCATGTGTTATAAAAACCGTCTGAGACAAGTATAACTACGAGATCCGGCCGTACCAATATCAATGCAACGAAAACACGGCCGTCACGGGGCAAGTGCGAGAGCCGATCACGGATGCCAAGGCGGTCCGCGCGGTGGCCAGGGCAAATCGGTGACCACGAGGACGGGCGTATCACGAAACCGTCACTATCTTTGAGCAGGGGCAAGTCACGGTGACTACCGGATACCAAGGCGAATCGGTCACGAGGCGGGGCAAGTCGGCCAAACCACGGATACCGGGCGAGCGGTAAGAAACCTTATGGAGAGCTAGTCCGTGGAATAACACTATCGCGGAGCATGCGTGGAATTCTCCATCGCGCGATGTCAGTAAGTTCTCGACAAGTCGGCCAGGCCATCGAGAGGCGCGATGTCTGAAATACCACGCTTGCGCGACAAGGCTATCATCAGCATAGGCAAGTTTCACAACAACAAGCATAGGCAAGTTTCACAACAAGCATAGGCAAGTTTCACCTGACTCAAAGTACTTTCATTTTATGCCAAAGTCGGGTTTTTAACTCCAGTACTACATCGTTAAGTTCTTTAAAAGAGATCCATTACTTTTATAAAAGTCACCCGATACGTAGTATTAGAATGACCAACCACATTCCTTTTCAAAATCAAGTAACAACGTTCTTTTCCTAAGTTCGGTTGCCTAGTTTGATTACTAAGCCTCATTTTCAAAAGGTTTCATAGTTCATAAACTTAATCACTTGATTCCTTTTTAGAATAATTGAGTAAATTATGTAAATGCGTGAGTAGGTTATTCTTGTTTACAACATTCTTATTAATGACCATGATCTAGAAAATGTAATATCATTTTGTCGTCTTAGTTTCTATGCGGATGGAGGTTTCTTTGGTTTTAATACAATTCATCATTATTCAATACATTTTCCTTTATTAACGCTTGCGGTGGTGCGCCGATACGTTCGATTTCAAATCGGTAAAACATTATCCCTTTAAATAAAACCAAGTACTCATTACTCACGAATGAGGTTTCACAAAACATCCACATTAAAACAAATAAGTTAAGTCTCTTGTCTTATAAGATCAAGTCTCTTAACTTCTAACATTAGTAAACCATTTTCTTTACCTCTCTTAAGACATTATACCTAACTCCCATAAAGCTAGTATAACTCTTTTAAAACCTTTTAAAACAAAGTGTTACTCTCCCTTCCAAGCGATTTATAAATCTTTTGAAATACATCAAGTTCTTTATTATAACAAGCGATTATAATTCACATCGATTACCTTTTAAAACCACAAGGTATTTTCTTACCTACATAAAGTGTTATAACCTGACTTCCGTAAAGCCGTTATAACACTTTATGTTTCAAACCAATCAAATACATTAAACACGTATCGTCTACCGTGCTACATAGTTACACATATCATGCTAGAAGAGATAGGAAGAGGTTCACATACCTGCGGCCAGTATCATTAATAGCAAGCGCTCCAACGATCGGCTACTCCTGGCCAAGTAAATCGCCACACGTGGGTACTTGACCTATAAGGCCACAAGGCGCCTATTATCATCTAGACCACAACGTAGAATATTCTATGAGAAAATTCGGCGTCTCACCCACAGCGTAAATCTCTGCTCTATCGAGTAGGCTACCAAGCTGACGGAGGGTTTCGCGCCTAACCTGACGTGTACAATTCTACAACATTAATACTACACAAGTCATGTCTGATTCGATTCTTAATTCTTCAGGCTTAAGTCAAAAGACATTGCCACAGTACTAAGTAGTTCTATATATAGTATACTTGTACTATATATTCTTACAACATGTAATTTCCATTTACAATAGAAGGACAGTAGTGTTTACCTCGATAAGCCCAAAATTATCCGAGTATAATGTCGCGCTGAGCAAGGTTTAGCTCCTCCGAGTGCTCCAAACCGCTCCAAACAACCCTTAGAAGTTACATCAACTTCTACTCCAAAACTTCAACCAACGGTGAAGGGTTCCTTAGGGTTTCGGTTTGAGACTAAAGGACAAAGGTAGTATTTAGGACTCTGCGTATAGAGAGTAACTTTGGAATCTTACAAGGTATAAGGCTAAGGTATTTTGGGCATTATAACAATACTTGGAGGTATTTTAATACCACAAGGGGTACCACACGAGAACAACACCACAAGGGAGGGGTGTTCTCGGCTTTAGGCTCATGAGGGGAAGGTTTCGGCCAAAAGGCCTTCCGAGGAGAGGGCTCTTGGGCGAGAGTCACAAGAGGGAGGAGGGTTCTCAAGACTTAGGCAAGTGAAGAGTGGATGAAGAAGTCTTGAAAGAGAGGGGGTATTTATAGCAAAACCAGGCCAACCGATGGCGAAGATCAGCCATGTGCAAGGCAAGTGTAAGGCCAAGATCAAGCCAAGTGCACCGAAAACACTCCATAAAACACTCGCAAAACAAGCCACAAAGCAAGGCACAAAGAGGAGCCAATCGGCGAGGCCAAGCCTTCTCTTTGCCGTCGATGAGGGTGACAAGTGTCACCTCCGTTAATCCAAAAATGTTCGTCGCTCGGAAAAATCCATAAAAATACTAAATGACATAGCGGAATTTTCCCAACGTAAGGCTGTGGAAAGCGTTTCGTCGAAAACGACTCCTTTCGGCACTTGTGTACAAATTTCAAACTATGCCTACTTAAGGCTCAAATTGTACACGTGCACGCGTCATACTCTGGAAACACGGGGTATAACAACGCCTTGGCCGAAGGAGGTCAAGACAACAGTACCAAGTATGTGGCCCGAAAATACTGTAAATGAAATCATAGTAGTCTATATAAAGCGGGAGACATGTATGATAACCAAACTACGATTCCTGATAAATAGCGATCGTGTCAAGTCGGGGACTCACGCCTCAAAGTCATCACTCAAATACAACTATGGGTCTCACGCCCACAACATCAATCATGCGTGGAATATCTTCTCATTGCCGCGATCTATGATATAAAAGCACCAAGGAATACATGAACACGAGTCCTACGTGTCATAATAAAACCGTCGGGGTAAGTACAAAGGCATAGCCGACTATTAAAACCACAGTACCAACAAGGTCATAAAGCGTATCATGAGATCTATCTGCACCGCCACATGATCGGCGGCCACTCGCCGCGATATCTAATGCGCGTCTAGTCCTGGAACTTCCGCGACTCCGCATAAGCCACTCAGATGGCCCGCATGAGGTATTCCCGCATCGGTAGCTGCTCCCGGCAACGCCACGGACTCGCGATCGCGCGCATGGCACATAGACCGTATGACCATAAAGGCGCGCACTAACACGGACTCTCTTAGCTCGCGCCGGTCACACAAACCGCGTGAGGTATTCTCGAATCATAGGTCACGCAGACGCTGAGTCTACCCGCGACGGAGGACTTAACCCAGAATCATGTCAAGAGGTGAGTGATATAATACTAACATAACAGCTTATCGTTAAACAACATAAGCACAACAAGGGAAACCCCTTTATACAAACATCACAAGACACTAACACACGTAGCATCCTAACATGTCTACTTATCAAACCATCTTACTACACTTTCGGAATCAATACAAGACTTTCATAAAAAAAAAATAAGTAAACCGTTCCTTCTATCTTCCTTAAGTCGTTATACCTAACTTCCCATAAAGCTAGTATAACACTTAAGCTTTTAAAACCAAGTATTTCTTTTCTTTCAAAAATGGTTAATAACTCTTTGAAATACTTCCAGATTCTTATTATTTAAACTCAAGTCAAAAGACATCAAAGTAAAACCAAAACAATTTCCATACCTTCTTTTAAAACAAAGACACTTCTCCTTTAAAAGTCAAGTAGCAATATACTTTTTAAACCAAGTGTCTTACTCTTTTAAAAACAAGTAACCTATACCTTTAAATCAAATTACTTCTCCTTTCCCAAAATCAAGTTGTTTATAAGTCAAGTTATCATTTTAAATCCAATGATAAAACCATTCTTATTTTCGAAATCAAGATAACTTTATTCTTTAAATGACTACACACCCATTAATCATGGTGAGATTTTACAACTTTTAACATAATTCAAGTCCTTAGTGTTTCATAACAAGTCACTTAACTTTGGAATCAAGTCAAGGACACAAAAGGAAAATCAACTTCCTTTAAACACACGTGTGTCTACCGCACTAAATATATTTCACAAATATCATGCTAGAAAGGATAGGAAGAGGTTCACATACCTCGCGACGATTATCGACAATTAGCAAAACGCTCCAAAGTACTCTAACCTTGCTCGCCTTTTCCACCCTTCAAGTAGAATACGCCACTCGTAGTACTTCAACCTATAAAGGCCACAAACGCGTCTATCAACCTCTAGCTCTCTTGAGAATAATTCTAGATACAAGATTCCTTATTCTACGGAAAATTCATCAGCACCTCCTCCCCGCAACCACATAAAACTCCTCGCCAAACGAGGCTGCTACCAAACCAACAATTCGGGGGTTACACGTCTAACCGGGCGTGTACAATTCTACTCCACAATAATACTACAAGTCTCGCAAATACACCCAATGTAAATACGGTTCAATTCCTTATAATTATACTTCCAATATATCTTATACTCGATGATTAACTACTACTGACATGTAATTTCCAATTACAATAGGGGACATAGATCATTACCTCGATAAGCCCAAAATTATCCAAGATTATAAGTCGATCTTGAGCAACGTTTAGCTCCATTCTGACGCTCCCAACCCGCTCCAAGCAACCCTTAGAAGTTTCCAAATAACTTCTCTTAACACTTCATCTAAGCTATGAAGATTTTTCTAGGGCTTCGTTTTTGCGACTAAAGGAATAAAGTATAATTTCCGGGCTCACAGTATTGAAATAACTTGGAATACAACTAGGGATACTAGGCTAAGGTATTTGGGACTATATCAACACTTGAAGAATTTTTCCTACACCAAGGGAGAGTAGGGCGAGAACCTCAACAAAGGGGAGTATTTTGTGACTTAGAATCTCAAAGTGTGGATGAAATAAGTCTTGAAACAATGGGGTATTTATAGGAAAATCAATGGCCAAGATCTAGGCAAGTGTGTGGTGAGGA
This sequence comes from Przewalskia tangutica, assembly GCA_029844215.1. Classification (NCBI taxonomy): domain Eukaryota; kingdom Viridiplantae; phylum Streptophyta; class Magnoliopsida; order Solanales; family Solanaceae; genus Przewalskia; species Przewalskia tangutica. The sequence goes on along the minus strand of CM056720.1, from coordinate 75,413,869 downwards.
TGGGGTACATGTGTGTGGGTAGTTGGCCAACCATTTGGCTACCACAAAAATGGGACAAGTGGCGCCACAAAATGGGCCACTTGTCGCTAAAGACGCCCCAGCCTTCTCCATTCGGCCAACATGGCCACGGGAGACACGTGTCGCCCCTACTCGCCCAAAATATTTCATCTTAGAAAATATCCGCAATGCCAAAAATCCGAAAATAAAGTGGGCCCCACAAAAGTAAATTCTCCGTGGGCCCAGCGTGACCAATTCGGAAATAAAATTCCATAATTCTCAAATATTCCAAAAAGTCCGAATACCAAATCGGGAATCCAATTCCCGTTAACGAACATTTTTCCTTCTCAAAATTCGGAAACTTTTAGTCGAAAAATCACATCTTTCTTCCTTTCCAATTTTAATGTCGTATTTACGTGCGTGCGTCCTCATATACATACTGCTGGAACTACGAGTGTAACATTCTCCCCTCTAGAAACATTCGTCCGAATGTTCCTTCTCAAGCAGAATAACGATCAAGTTCCTCATAGCTTAACCGGTTTGCAAATGCCACGTAGCGCGAGAAAACACCGTGCAAATACTTACATCAAAGTCCACGAGGAATCACCTCTAACATCACAAAACTCCCACCCAAGGGCTAAAAGATACTCCGCCGCACCTTCACTTTACAAACGAAATGATCACAACTATGTTCTTAACACATGATCGCTTCTTCCCTTACTCGTCGTACCCTTCTCGTACACTCGAACTCTTCCTCACAACTTACCACATTTCTGCTACTGCTCCAGTTTCCAAATCTCGTCATACCCTTTCCGGGGTGGTACCTTCAAGAAGACCCACCGTCAACCTGAAATATAAGTGTCGTCGCCGACTATCCGCGACCACGCTGACTCGAGTGCCAAAATCTCTTACGGATAAGCTTCACTTATCCACATCTGCCAAACAAGTATGAACCAACTATCTGAACTTTGCCAACATCGAACCAATCGACCGGCAACTTACACTTCCGCCCCTACAAGGCGTCATAAGGCGATATCCGAATACTGAAATGGTAGCTATAAAACACTCCCTCAGCAGGAGGCAACAATCCTCACTACCACGAAATCCAAACACCGGCGAGGCGAATGCGATACTAAGACTCACTGAGTTCCTAACCTGCTGGTAAAACCTCCGAGAAAAAGCAGTAGTAAACTAGGCTCCATGCTGTCATAAGGTGAAAGTAGGCACCTCGTGCAACCTTACAACCTTCACGATATGACATCTCGCATAACCGCCTGCAGTAAGTCGCGGTCGGCGAAAGACAAGATGGTGACCTCATCGGCCCGACCATCGGTCGAACTTCCACGAACTCGTCGATGGTTAACTAAACTTGGGCCTAACACCCTCGTGACCCTATCATCTAGCGGGACCACCTCAAGCCCCACCACTTTCCGGCTGCGGGTTGACTCGCGATATGGCCTCGGCGACCCACCGTACTAAACTCGTTCCCGATCCGGAACAATCTTACCAATTCACGTCATGACAGCTACCACTTTCATCTCACACTACCCATGGAATTATCCCATAAATACACAACGTATACCGAGTACTTCGACAAAGACCAACCGTAAAATCATCCACTCGTGACGCTTACATCGAAGGTCCAAATTATAAATTCTAAGGCTCCCATTTTCGTCCCGGACTTACCCTTTACAACTACCCATGTTTTCTAATCACAATTAACACAATGCTATCGAACATAACACTTAAGGTATACTCATCTTATCACACATACAAATCTCTAGAGGTTAAGGATATACCTGCATATACTGCTTCACTTAACTTTGTCGTTCTAATCAATCATGCAATGTTGTGCTCATAGCTAGGGAAGATGATTAATTAGACACTGATCCTGAAGTATTAGTCTCTACATCCGAGCCACATCTGGTCGGACAATTTCTCGCAAAATGGCCTGTGTGAGATCAAAACAAGTTGTCGAAGAAGTGCGACACTCTCACAATGTCACTTACCTGATGGCCACATCGAGGTGGGGTGGCCTCTCAGCTAACACCCTTCCTCTCGAACCACTGAATCCATAGCGGACACGGTAGGCTAAGTCATCCCACTGTATCCCTCCTACTAGGACATTCTCTCTCACGGCTGACGGCCACTGGTAAAACAAGCATTAGTAAAAAGACGACATTTCCTGGGATGACGTCTACCACATAGTGAACATAGAGGGAAAACTGAATCTGGCTGGCTGGAACCTATATAAATCTGTGAACCAGATACCCTGGAGTTCTGACCAACTCCTAAATACCCGAACGTCTGAAGTGCAGCGGAGGACCACTGCTCTGTCTTGGCGGAGGCGCATAACCAGTCTGCTGCTGAGAAGGTCCGCCTCGAAAGTTACCAAAGGCCCCTGCTATTCTGGCCCTCTTCTGCTGATCTTGGTTAGTCCGTCGATATCTACGTTCCTCAGTCTGCTGCGTGTAAGCATGTACGCGGGCAATGTCCATGTCTGACTTAAGAGCTACTCTTGTACAACTCTCTGCTAGATAATCGTCATGTCCTGTGACATATCGGTGCACTCTATCCTCCGTATGCGCCACTAAAGCGGGGACATAACGTGCCAATAAGTCAAACTCTATCAGTATTCCCGAACGTTCGCGGATTACGCCTCAACCTCATAAATCTATGCGCCCGAGCTCTCGCCGTGGCGAGGGCAAAAAGTGTAAGAAATGCCTCGAGGTCTCGATCACTTTCATGATCCATTCTGCTGTCGAATAAACTCACGATGATCTTCCTCGGTCCTCAATCCATAGAACTTCGGGTGGTACTGACTCAAGAAGTCCGATGCCTCGAAACTATCGGATCTAGGGTGAACTCCGATCTTGTCGGAACCACGGCTCCGTCCGTCCTCATTCCAGCCACGGACTAGCTAGTGGCGGGCCATCTCCTTGTAACTCATATCCTTTGTTCTGGCCGTGGGACTAGAGGCTCAGTATCGTGGTCTTAGTAGCTCACGCTCTTGCTCTAAACTCTCACAGGGCTAGCGGCGTCGAGAACTCCCGAATGAAGCGTCTCGGATAATGAATGGGCCGTGCCTGGTAACATACGTGCTCTTCGCGACTCTCTCTGCTGCCTTGCCGCCGGGCTCACGGTTGCCTTGCGTAGAGGCATAGCGGGTGAAAAAGAATACGTCGGAGGAGTCGACTTATAACACGGCTCTAAGGCACGATCTCGAGTGAGAAGAATGGAAACTAATCCTAAATATCCTGCGGCCTCACGATTATAGGTGTGGTGCACAACACACCGATAATCAAGACTCTACTAGATACGGTGCGTAGACACTTTCCAGAGGATTAAGCGCTCACGTCGACAAAGATTTGTCACGACCGAACGGGCGTGGTGGTGCCTTACCGGACACCCAGTAGCCATACATCCAGTAATCACGGAATATAAAACAAGACATGAATAAAGTGAAGTGTAAAGCGATTATTCGAGAAAAGTTGCCTTTCGGCATAAATATATAACAACTAGAAACGATTACATCCCTTTTTACAATTACGCCACAGCGATACTCTGAGACCTCTAAGAATGATATGACAACAATGGCGGGACGGGGCCGCCATACCCTGAATGTAGCACTTACAACGGCGGGGACTATACGTGATAAGCCTCCGAGAAAGCGGAGCTTCCCAAAGCAATTGTGACCACTAAGGCGAGGATCAACATTTGGTGTACCTACTGCGGCATGAGCGGCCCCGAAGGAGGTCGATACAGCAGTACCAAGTATGTGAAACTAAAAATCGTAAATGAAATCATAGTAGTCTATATAAAGCGGGAGACATGTATGATAGCAAACTACAGTTCCTGATAAATAAGCGATCGTGTCAGTCGGGGACTCACGCTCTCAAAGTCATCACTCAAATACAACTATGGGTCTCACGCCACAACATCAATCATGCGTGGAATATCTTCCTCACCGCCGGCGATCTATGATATAAAAGCACCAAGGAATACATGAACACGAGTCCTACGTGTCATAATAAAACCGTGCGGGGTAAGTGCGAAGGCATAGCCGACTACTAAAACCCACGGTACCAACAAGGTCATAAAGCGTATCATGAGATCTGTCTAGGCCCGCATGATCGAAGCCGCCACTCGCGCGGTATCTAATGTGCGCGTCTAGTCCTGGAACTTCCCGCAGACTCGCATAAGCCACTCCGATGGCCCGCATGAGGTATTCCCGCGTCGAGGGTAGCTCTCCCGGCGTCACGGAATCGCGATCCGCGTGGCCATAGACCGCGCGTGACCATAAAGGCGCACACTAACACGGAACTCTCGTAGCTCGCGCAGGTCACACAAACCGCGTGAGGTATTCTCGAATCATAGGTCACCGGACCGCCTAAGTCTACCCGCGTCGGAGGCGACTTAACCCGAGAATCATGTCAAGAGGTGAGTGATATAATACTAACATAACGACTTATCGTTAAACAACATAATCACAACAAGGAAACCCCTTTATACAAACATCACAAGACACTAACACACGTAGCATCCTAACATGTCTACTTATCAAACCATCTTACTACACTTTCCAGAATCAATACAAGACTTTCATAAAAAAAAAAAAGTAAATCGTTCCTTCTATCTTCCTTAAGTCGTTATACCTAACTTCCCATAAAGCTAGTATAACACTTAAGCTTTTAAAACCAAGTATTTCTTTTCTTTCAAAAATGGTTAATAACTCTTTTGAAATACTTCCAGATTCTTATTATTTAAACTCAAGTCAAAAGACATCAAAGTAAAACCAAAACAATTTTCATACCTTCTTTTAAAACAAAGACACTTCTCCTTTAAAAGTCAAGTAGCAATATACTTTTTAAACCAAGTGTCTTACTCTTTTAAAAACAAGTAACCTATACCTTTAAATCAAATTACTTCTCCTTTCCCAAAATCAAGTTGTTTATAAGTCAAGTTATCATTTTAAATCCAATGATAAAACCATTCTTATTTTGAAATCAAGATAACTTTATTCTTTAAAGACCACACACCCATTAATCATGAGTGAGATTTTACAACTTTTAACATAATTCAAGTCCTTAGTGTTTCATAACAAGTCACTTAACTTTGGAATCAAGTCAAGGACACAAAAGGAAAATCAACTTCCTTTAAACACACGTCGTCTACCGCTAAATATATTTCACAAACATCATGCTAGAAAGGATAGGAAGAGGTTCACATACCTCGCGACGATTATCGACAATTAGCAAAATGCTCCAAAGTACTCTAACCTTGCTCGCCTTTTCCACCCTTCAAGTAGAATACGCTACTCGTAGTACTTGACCTATAAAGGCCACAAAGCGTCTATCAACCTCTAGCTCTCTTCAGAGAATAATTCTAGATACAAGATTCCTTATTCTACGGAAAAATTCAGCAAACCTCCCCGCATGACCACATAAAACTCCTCGCAAACGAGGCTGCTGCAAACCAACAATTCGGAGGGTTACCGTCTAACCAGGACGTGTACAATTCTACTCCACAATAATACTACAAGTCTCTGCCAAATACGGTCAATGTAAATACAGTTCAATTCCTTATAATTATACTTCCAATATATCTTATACTCAATGATTAACTACTACTGACATGTAATTTCCAATTCTGATAGGGATAGATCATTACCTCGATAAGCCCAAAATTATCCAAGATTATAAGTCGATCTGAGCAACGTTTAGCTCCATTCTGACGCTCCAACCCGCCACAAGAAACCCTTAGAAGATTCCAAATAACTTCTCTTAACACTTCATCTAAGCTATGAAGATTTTTCTAGGGCTTCGTTTTTTGCGACTAAAGGAATATAGTAGAATTTCCGGGCTCTAGTATTGAAATAACTTGGAATACAACTAGGGATACTAGGCTAAGGTATTTGGGACTATATCAACACTTGAAGAATTTTTCCTACACCAAGGGAGAGTAGGGCGAGAACCTCAACAAAGGGGGAGTATTTTGTGACTTAGAATCTCAAAGTGTGAATGAAATAAGTCTTGAAACAATGGGGTATTTATAGGAAAATCAATGGCCAAGATCTAGGCAAGTGTGTGGTGAGGATGGGGTACATGTGTGTGGGTAGTTGGCCAACCATTTGGCTACCACAACAATGGGACAAGTGGCCACAAAATGGGCCACTTGTCCACCTAAAGGCGTCCCACGGCCTTCTCCAATTCGGCCAACATGGCCACACGGGGGTGACACGTGTCGCCCCCCTACTCGTCCAAAATATTTCATCTTCCGAAAATATCCGCAATGCCAAAAATCCGAAAATAAAGTGGGCCCCACAAAACCGTAAATTCTCCCGTGGGCCCCACGTGACCAAATTCGGAAATAAAATTCCATAATTCTCAAATATTCCAAAAAGTCCGACTACCAAATCTGGGAATCCATTCCCATTAACGAACATTTTCCTTCTCAAAATTCGGAAACTTTTCCGTCGAAAAATCACATCTTTCTTCCTTTCCAATTTTAATGTCGTATTTACGTACGTACGTCCTCATATACATACACTGGAACTACGGGGTGTAACAATATTATTCTAAGTTGGAAGGGATACCACTCCACACGGGCATTTCTCGTCTGCTGGGAACGTTCTAAACTGGCAGTACGAGCGACGATGGACTTGGTATGACAAGATGCTGCGGGACGATAGCTAGCCTTGGCGTGGAGCCTTTCCTCTATCACGCTTTCCTGAAACATGTTAAATAAAGAGTCAGCCCTACCATCTGTGGCTGAGTGAGAACCTTACCCTGCAATTCAAAGTAACACCACAATATTCCAAGTGCAATCACATTATAACGTAATAAGCATATTGCAAAAACATATCAGGTTACAACACTTTTAAATATGCAACAACTCCTCATAGGAAATTCTCGGTTTAACTAACACTTCATTTTATCTCGTATTATACGTTAAGACATTCCCCTGCATTTCCATATGTCTATTACATTTATATATTTGTAAACGCGTATTCACTTTTCATATTTATATATAGGTGAACATGTATTCATCTTTCATATTTGTTGCGGCGTGCAACCTGATCCATTATATTTACGTATTTGTGAACACGTATTAACTTTACGGTTTGTTGTGGCGTGCAACCCGATCCATTATGTTTATGTATTTGTGAACGCGTATTCACTTTACGTTTTGTTGTGGCATGCAACCCGATCCATTATATTTACGTATTTGTGAACACGTATTCACTTTACATTTTATTGCGGCGTGCAACCCGATCCATTATGTTTATATTTATATATTTATGTGAACACGTATTCACTTTACGTTTTGTTGCGGCGTGCAACCCGATCCATTATGTTTACGTATTTTTTACGCTTATCACTTTACGTTTTCCGATGTCAACATTATGTTATTTTGTTTAAGTATTTATGAGACTTTACGCTTGTTGCGCGCAACCCGTCCATTACTATATTTATATATATATATATATATAGTATTCACTTTTCTATTCATTTTTTTCAAAAGATCGAATAAAATATATTCTTTTTTCCCAATATCCATTCATATACTTGTAACGATTATAACTTTTTTACATAATAACCAACTAAGGTTTTTCTCGGAAAAACTAAGGTAAGACGGGGATATTTCACTGTACCAAATTTCATTTAAAACTACTTTGGGTAACTAACACAAATTTATCCTCAAAACAGCCATATGAGATTTGTTTCGGCAGAATTTTTATTAAATAGAACTCAATCTTAGAATAGTCATAACTCCTAATCTGTAAACCCGTTCAAGCCCCATAAAATCTCAAAACGACGAGAACAGAGAGATACACGTCTCCATGTGAACCATCCTTTCATATTCTTTACCATTTGGTACAGGTTTACACTTTTATTTGCTGCCCTTCCTGGATCTCGATAGATCCGAGTCAGAAACTTTAAACAACGATAACTCTCAATTCGTAAGTCGGATAGACCCCCGTAATGTCTCAAAATGTCCACAACAGAGAGATATAGAACTTTCATTTAGCAGAAATTTTCATATTCCCCACATATTAGTACATTTTTACGTTTCAACGTCCTGCCCTTCTGGATTCCGATGAATCCGAGGCAGCAACTTCAAACTTCAATAACTCTCAACTCGTAAGTCCGTTTTAATAAATCTTTATCTATATCTGTCCGTAACAGAGAGATTTACAACCATGTAAATTTACATATAATTATAATCAGTAAAACTCAATAAAAACAGTCTGTAATTATGCCTTTCCGAATTTCGGCCAAATCTAAGGCAGAAACTTTGAACTATGATAACTTTCAAACCGTATGTCCATTTTACCTCATTTTTGGTTCTATATGATCATAATAGAGAGGTGTACCACTCTTCCGAATTTCATCAAATTCTAACAATTATAACTCAGTGAGAACAGTTCGTAAAGTTCATGACGCAACTAGTTGTCTAAACAATCAAAAGTTCAATATTTCTTTTCAACACTCAATTCTTATTCTAACATGTATTGAACTTAAAATAAAGGATGTTACCAAGAATTCCTAAGTGAGAAAACTCACCTTGTAAGTGTGAAAAAGGATTGTGGTTCGGTTGCTACAAGTTGTCCTTGCTCCTTAGTGTTCAATAATTTTCTTGTTCTCCTTTCTCCCTTGATATTTTCTTGATTTTTTTCCTTCTTGTTCACATGATTATTTTCCTGATTTCTATTTCTTGTACTAGGTACTTTATTTTGTACTAAATACACTATATAAGTTGAAGTGTTTGTATAACCTATGAGAGGTGGAAGGACAAGAGTTGGAGGGGAAATGAAAAGGGGGGGAAAAGGGAAGGGGTGGACGTCCAAAGCATGCATGCGTCCTTCTTTTCTTTTCTTTTTTTTTGTTTTTCTTTTGTTTTTTTGTTTTCTTATTTTCATTTTATCTATCTATTTATCCAACTTTAACACTAACTCTATCCCATGCAATTTATTCTTTGTTTTCTTATATATATATATTTTTATTAACCCAACCACAACTATATATTATTATTAATTTTTTCCGGATTTTACAAATACCTAGCACAAAGAATATGAAATCAGAAAAAAAAACAAGTGAAAAGAAGAGGAAAAAAATCTGAAAAAATACCAAGAGGACAAGAAGAACAAGAATCAAAATACTAGGGAGCAAGGATCATTTTAGCAACCAAACAACAATCATCTTCACACTTACAAGGTGAGTTTTTATCACTCAGAAATTCTTGGTAACATACTTTATTTTAAGTTCAATACATGTTAGAATGAGAGTTGGGTGTTGAAAAGAAATATTGAACTTTTGATTGTTTAGACAACTAGTTGCATCATGAACTTTACGAACTGTTCTCACTGAGTTATAATTGTTATAATTTGATGAAACTCGGAAGAATTGTACACCTCTCTGTTATGATCATATAGAACCAAAAATGAGGTAAAATGGACTTACGGTTTAGGAGTTATCATCGTTTAAATTTTCTGCCTCGGATTTATTGGACTCAGGAAGGTCAGAACACTAAATCGTAAAACTGTACAAATACGTGAGAAATCTGAAAATTTGTGTTAAATCAAAGTTCTAGATCTCTCTGTTTTGGACATCGTGAGACCTTACGGAGGTCTATCCGACTTATGTATTGAGAGTTATCGCTGTTTAAAGTTTCTGTCTCGGATCTAACGGGATCCAGGAAGGGCAGTGAATAAAAGTGATACCAAATGGTACAGAATATGAAAGGATGGTTCACATGGAGATGTGTAGATCTCTGTTCTCATCGTTTTAAGATTTTATGGGGCTTGAACGGGTTTACGAATTAGGAGTTATAACTAATTTAAAATTTGGTCATGTTTAATAAAAAATCTGCCAAAATAAATTTCATGTGGCTGTTTTGAGGATGAGTTTGTGCTAGTTATCCAAAGTAGTTTTAAATGAAATTTGATACAGTGAAAGATCCCCGTCTTACCTTAGTTTTAGTTTGAGAAACACCTTAGTTGGAGTTATGGTTGAAAAGTTATAATCGTTACAAGTATGAATGACAGAATGTTGAGAAAAAGAATATTATTTATTTGATCTTCTGAAAAATATGAAAAGTGAATACGTGTTCACATAAATATATAAATATATAATGGATCGGGTTGCGCACTGCAACAAAACGTAAAGTGAATAGGCGTTCACAAATACGTATACATAATGGATCGGGTTGCACGCCGCAACAAAACGTAAAGTGAATACGCGTTCACAAATACGTAAACATAATAGATCGGGTTGCACGCCGCAACAAAACGTAAAGTGAATACGCGTTCACAAATACGTAAACATAATGGATCGGGTTGCACGCCGCAACAAAACGTAAAGTGAATATGCGTTCACAAATACGTAAACATAATGGATCGGGTTGCACGCCGCAACAAAACGTAAATTGAATATGCGTTCACAAATACGTAAACATAATGAATCGGGTTGCGCGCCGCAACAAAACGTAAAGTGAATACGTGTTCACAAATACGTAAATAGAATGGATCGGGTTGCACGCCGTAACAAATATGAAAGATGAATACATGTTCACATATATATAAATACTTTGGATCGGGTTCCACGCCGCGACAAATATGAAAAGTGAATACGCGTTCACAAATATATAAATGCAGCAAATATATGAAAATGCAGGGGAATGTCTTAACGTATAATACGAGATAAAATAAAGTGTTAGTTAAACTGAGAATTTCCTATGAGGAGTTGCTGCATATTTAAAAGTGTTGTAACCTAACATGTTTTTGCAATATGCTTATTACGTTATAATGTGATTGCATTTGGAATATTGTGGTGTTACTTTGAATTGCAGGGTAAGGTTCTCACTTAGCCCCGGATGGTAGGGCTGACTCTTTATTTAACATGTTTTAGGAAAGCGTGATAGAGGAAAGGCTCCACGTCAAGGCTAGCGATCGTCCTGCAGCCTCTGGTCGTACCAAATCCATTGCTTCGGGCTTGATACTCGTCAAGTTCAGAATGTCAGTTTCAGTGTCTCGGAAAATGCCCACGTGGGATGGTCTCCTTTCCAACCTAGAATAATCTTTGTCAGTATGTTTGTGTAGAAACAATATTTGTACGAGCATGGGCTCGCGTTATGTTTTCAATAAAGTCATAAACAGATGTCTTTATTGTTATTGTTATTAATAGCTCCGTATTTAAATATAAGTTTAAATTTTTAAATAAAGAGAATTAAATGGTGCTCCTAGTGGGAAATAATTGTTCAGGTGTCATCACGCCCTAAGTAAAGGTTTAGGAAAAGTCGGGGCGTGACATGGTCATTTTATAAGAAGACAATGTAGAAATAGACGTTTGAAGATACTGTATGATTGTTCGAATTCCTAAAATTATGTCATGTAAAAAATTTGGGTCCACACATAAAGGTGCTTAAGGCCCATTAAGGTAATTAAGGTTAGCCCTAATATTTTCTATATAAGTACACTTATGGTGTACAATAAAAGATAGTTCTGTAGTATTTTTCTGCGCTCTTCCCTACCATTATGAATTAGGATTTAGATTGTGATTTAGAAGGTTGCTCAGATATACTGTGACAATCACCATCGGCCAGTAATTCCAGCTGCGATTTGACTTCCACTTCCGCAATACGAAAAACATGTAAGTTCTCATTTTATGGTTTACGTTCAATGTAATTAATTTAGATTAATGTGTTATATGTAAACCTTCATTGGTATCAGATCCATGTGTTGGTTTTCTGATTGAAAAAAAATTATATTAGTGTTCTGATTTTCTGTGTGAACCTAGAACTTTGAAAATGATTTTTTGTTAATATTTTATGTGCAATACTGCAATTGGGATATGTTAATATGTTTAATCTTGTTACTGCATTTTTTAAATAAGTTTTCTAACATGAACTATAGCATTGCAGTTCATCCAAATCTAGAACCACATTTATGTATTTATAATACTGGGCAGTTGAGTAAAGTAAATTAATTTTTCGACACTAATAAAGAATCAAAAACTTGAATTAGTATTTAGTTATTTTAAATATAGAATAAAATAATATGGGTTTTTTCGAATCTGTTCAAAAAAAAAGAATGAAAAGACTAGTTCTTTTGATAGAGCTATAATATGTGAAATCGCAGTTTGAATTGTCTTTTGCCATTCATTAGCCCTTCTCTTTTTATTTTGATGATGAAATCTTAGTTTCTCTTTTCAAATATTCACTGGGTTCATTTTTTTTCTCTTAATGTGCTTAAAATTATAAATTTATGCTCATAGATTCCTTTTACTAATTGAAAAGTTTTGTGTATTGATTTATTTTAATTTTTATTATGACAAATTAGGTTTTCTTATGTATCATCAACAACTGTCTGATATTGAATTCTTTATCAACCAAACATTGACGTTAACTGTATGGGGTAAAATTCATATGATAAAGTTGGATAAATTTTATTGTGACACGTGGCAAAGAAGAAGAGTCAGATCCATATCATCCACAAGTGTCCCTAGAAGCTCTTGTGTTGTACTAGAGGCACTAAAAATTTGCTAGTACCGAAAAGCATGATATGCAAAAGGCATATTTGGTTTCCAACAGACAACTATTACGGAAAGGACCTTGCACTTCCCACGGAGCATTAATAATCATTATGATCGCTTTTATTGTCTATTATTATTATAGCATTAATATGTAATATGGGGGCATAAGTTATGAAATGTGTACCCTGAGTCTAAATATAAATAGGGCTATCATTTCTTTGTAAGGCATCGAAAAAGGAGATATAATACACATTTCATACTTACACTATTCTCTTATTCTTGTCTCAATTTGACATTTCAATATCACAATTAACAGCTTTCCCGGAGACCCTAGCCATAGGTAAGATATTGGTTCGAATCCAATTCGTGAGAAGCTCAAAGCTTCTCCAAGGCTCAAGTTATTCTAACTCTTTACTTTCAATTATGTTATGCTCATATTAATTTCATCTACTAATTACCTTGCTATTTTGTTCACTGGAGATCCATGTGTCATTGACTACATGTATAAATTCAACTGTACCAATTTACGAGTAAACAATTTGGCATCCACCATGGGACCTGGGCAGTAGTTGTGTCACAAGTGACCCTGTCTATTAAACTAACTCTTTTAAGATTATATTTCATCTTAAGCATAAACTTCATGTATGTTTGGAGTTAACCTTAACTGAAATCTTGGAAACGTCGTTGGCAATGAGAAGTTAGGGTCGGATGGTGCAACCTCTGGAGATGGTCAGATCCAACAATCTACCGGGGGACAAGTTCCTTCTGATGAGACCCCCGAGGAAACAATATAGATTGTAAGGGCACAAAACCATGCAATGTGGATAAAGTTGAATGAGATGGAGCAAATTATTATCTCACTTTCATCCAGTACGATCGTTGGCGCTTCTATACCTCGAGCAACATCTTTGGCCCTACCAAATGTCAATAGCACTATCGGTGTTGGCGTAATAGAGGAAAATAACGGACATGCGTTAGGGGGCACGTCAACTCCAGGAGATCCTTTCGAAATGTAGGTTTTGCAATTCATGAAGAAAAAATAGGCAATGTGGACAAAACAACCAAAAAGTTAAAAAAAATAATAAAGAGTTCCAGTGATGGCTGGATCAAATCACGGGGGATCCACCATTCATAGAGGTTCTGGATGCATAGAAATACATTCAGTTGGCATATAAACACGAGGCCACATCGGAACTGAAGCTTATACTAAGGTTTTGAGTCCTCTAAGTTCATATGTCTCTCGCAATCTCAAATAGAATCTTTCGGAGTTCCAGGCCACAACCTGGAAAGATGTACATAACAAGCAGGAGTCAAAGACCTGGGTAAAAGATGACTTGCTGGGGACTCTATCTAGAGAATTCCCCCGAATGACAAATAAGGGAATTAGGACAGACCAGAATCCAGCCTTACCTTTCTCCTGAAAAACCTGGAGGTGGACAAGGATATTATTCTCTAGAGAAGACAAATGTGAACAAGAAGGAGATCACAACAAGAATAATCGTGGCTTGTAGAGCTAAGACAAGGGAAACTCTTTTGGTTCATCTTCGAAGGGATCATAATACCAAAGCTCTTCTATTACAATTTTAGTATTGAGGAAGTATAAATGGTGGTTGTATTGAGGATTCATCTGGCATCGCGTCCTCTAAAACCCATCTGATATGTTCCTAACACTAGGGATTAGATTTTGTGGTGTGATTTTCATGGCACTAACAGTCATAAGACATTATATTGTAGATATATCCAGGATGAGGTAGCAGGGATGCTTAACAGGGGAGATATGTGGGAGTTATTGAGTGAACAATCAGGAACAATTATGAAAGAGTTGGACCGACAGAAGGAAATGTTGCTTTGAATTCTCCTCCACATGTTATTAATATGATATTTAGTGAACATATGATAGCTGGTACATCCTTCACGATAACCAAGAAAATGAAAATCTCGATTAACATGAGAGAAAAGATTCTGAGAAATACCTGATGAAAGCACAATTACTTTTATTGATTAAGATTCAACCATCGTTACCTTTTCGCATAATGACTCTCTGTTTATCACCATACCCATTAATTGTTTCTATGTAAAACATGTGTTGGTTGATCTAGGAAGCTCGGCCAATATCATCCATTGGAAAGTGCTGGAGGAAATGAAAATATCAGAGAAGATCGTACCGGCTACAAGAACACTCACTAGCTTTATCATAGAGAATGAAACTATAAAAGGCGAGATCGATTTACTAGTAAAAGTTGGAGGAGTTGTAAAAGAGACCAAGTTTTATGTCATAGATTGTGACATGTGGTGTAATGCAATATTAGGAAGACCATGGCTCTATGATATGAAGGCAGTTCCTTCGGCTCTGCACTTGTTGGTAAAATTCCCTACTCTGGAAGGAATCAGACAGATTAGGGGAGACCAACCGGCAACAAATGAGATGTTTGTTATCGAGGAACCGGAGGCAGTCACTGATAGTAAATAGCAATTACAAGATTCGAAGCGAGTGTCAGATGCAACTCAACAGATATTATCAACAACAGTGGAGTAAGTGGATCCAGAAAGTGATCACTCAAATAAACACCAATTTCCAAGATACTTTCAATTACCCGATCATTCCGACGCCACTAAATCAATGGTTGAGAAACTAGAGCATATCACTCTTCATCCAGAGTTACCAAAAATGAAGGTATACCTAGGCACCGAGTTGACCTTAGGGCTTAGGAAAACTATTCTGCAATATCTTAAAGCTAACAGCGATTGCTTTTCTTGGTCCCATAAAGGTATGACAGGTATTCCACAGGGGTTGCGACCCATAAACTGGTTCTAGATTTTAGTTTCCCTCCTATGCGATAGAAAAAAGGAAAATAGTTGAGGTCCGCAACAGGTTTGTTAAAGATGGGGTATTTAGATTGTTGAATACAAGATCTATCCAGGAAGTTAAATACCCAGATTGATTAGCAAACGTAGTTGTAATACCCAAAAAGAGAAATAAATTTAAAATGTGTATTGATTTCAAAGATCTTAACAATGCGTGCCCAAATGCCACGACCCAAATCACGAGTCATGATGGCACCTACCCTATTCCCCCGAGTAGGCGAACCACGTTCTCATTTACAAGTTAAATCAGCAAAATAAAATAAAGAAAAAGAAGTTATAAGTCTTAAACACTTAGTTTCCCCAAAATCTGGTCAAAAGGGTACAAGAGCGCTAATAAGTCTGAAAATAAAGTATAAAATAATGCCTGAAAGAGTTATCAATCACTCTCAATCTCCAGCAGCAACTTCGGAGTTATCAATCACTCTCAATCTCCGGCAGAAACCTCGGAGTTTATCAATATCATCCAAACAATAGTATAACAAAAAGTATGACAGGCATGATATCAGTCTCAACACATATCACAAATATATAATCGACAAGTACAAGTCATATCAATGTCCTATGTTCAATTATAAACAACACAATTCTTTCATTTCACAAGACAAGCGAGCCATTATGCAACGAAGGTACAATCAGGTGATAATCACATAAAATAACACATATGGCGACAAGTCCTCAAAAAAGCTGACTGAACCAACGTAATTGTAATTCATCTCCACTTCATGCCCGAAGGCCTATCATGGTATCCCTGTAAATTCCTACATCTACATACGATTCTCTAATCAGAGTCTAGCTAAAATAAACCATAACCTACCTCAATGCCGAGTGGGTGCCACAAACAATAAACCAAGGAGGTTGTCCAGTCGCAGCAGCAGCCATTGACGGCATCAACAGTGAATCTTCTTGGAGCAACAATGGTGAAATGCAATATAGGAAGAATTGAGGCACGAGATTGGTGTCAAATTGAAACTAAGAGCAAGACGAACTCAATGGTACCACTCCCAGCCTTCGTCTTTACTTATGGTGACCGGAAAATGCCCAACTCCGATCGGGATTGACGAGGTGGTCGACCTGACGAACGGGGATGAATTGATGAACATGGGTGGGTGCAAATTGACGGCGTGGTGATGGTGAATGTAGTGGTAGCACCCACAGACGTCGACAGTGGCTCAGTTCTCCGGAAAACGTGTTGTGGCGGCTAGGGTTTCGTGAATTTAGATTTAGGTGTTTTGATGATTTAGTGAGAATCGAGATTTGTGTGGGGTGTCAAAATGATGGCAAGTAAACGGTGATATTATTAGTGCCAACGCCGTTCCCTGCAGTTGTCGGAATCTGCCGAAAAATGCAAAAACCCATCGGGGAAGATGATGAACAGTGTCGTCATAAATTCGATCTGAAATTTCCGGCGATATAGGAAAAATTGAAGGTCGTGGTTGATATGGAAATGACGGGCTCGACGAGACAAAACTTTTGGTATATGTCTCGCCCCCGTTGGATTCTCGTGTTGGCTGGAAATGGCGAATAACCGAGCAACAGTTGCTAGGGTTTCTCCCTTTCTCTTTGGGTGGCGGCTGTATGATTTTCCCCTCCCCCTTTTTCTTTTCTTTTCTTTTTCTGTGTTTTTGCCCTACCAAACAGGTAGTAGTCTTGGCCCACGTATTTATTTAACTAAATTAAATTCATGCACAAATTCATATATTAAAACTCCTATAATTAATTACCCTAAAGTCTCATATCCTTTTCGTAGTCTTAAGGTGCTAAACGACCAAACGGGTCGTTACATTAGATACCAATCAAACAATCGCTCATCCTCGAGCGACAAGGTAGGGGTGGAGGAAAAGAGGTACCTGAACTGTCGAACAACTGAGGATATCTACTCCGCATAACCGCCTCGGTCTCCCAAGTATCACACCCCATAAACGTGACCACACAAGACCTAAAGACTCGATCTACTACCCCGAATCCCCGACAGGAGTAGAGACACGAATAGGTACATCACACATATACTAATCCTTAGCAGTTTCTTTTAACTTAAACAGAACTCAAATTGGTACAAGTGACACACAAGTTAGCTAGAATAGATCATGTAACCCCCTAATAAGCTCGTCATTTTAAATCTGGTGCTAGCTTAAACAAGATATGTATCCATTCCAAAGTCATTAGGTGGTCTAACATAGTTGTAATAGTCTCAGTTATCTTAAATCAAATAGGCCTACTGAACCAATATCAAATAGTATTAATCACTTTTAGTCTTACATAGAAGTTAACTATCGTACTGTAACATTTAACACATGTTCAGACTAAATGTGACACTCAGGAACCAACCTAGCCATTTTGCAAAGGCAAACTAATCTTTACAGTTCATTCCTTAGCTTTACAAACACTATATTAACATGAATCACACACACACTAATGAAAACAGAATCATAGACTATGCACATTCAACTACCCAGTTTTGAACTAACACTATCTTTGAACGTCTCTTAGTTTAATAAACCAATATTCGACTAAACCAACCCATGTTACATTCTAACCATTTAAACAGATTTACACAAGCCTTAATCTAGGTGTTAATATATATTAGATTACTTATATGTACCTAGAAACATCCCTTAAGCTAACATGTTAGGCTTCTATTTATCAAAGCATACACTAACAACCAATAAAGGAGTGAAGCTAGATAAACATTGTATACAAAGCTAATGATTAGTAAGGTCACATATTTTATAACTTTAGAACACATGATTAAACTGCCTCGATCTAGTATCATAGACACTTAACACATAAATAGTTATCCTAACTAATCATGCTCAGAATATCTCACCAGTGCCACCAAGGCCTAAAATACTAATAAAGACTACACAGAGACTCGTAACCGTTAAAACATGTTGATTATCGAACTTATCACACAAATAGCCACTGACCTTAACTAAACATGTTAATAACTAATCTAACAGGTTTAATAATCACTACTATCAACTAAATATTATCAAATCTCCTGGTAAACTCTAGTAAGCCTGATAAACCCATTATGTCTTTATTCTGAAATAAAATCTACCATCTTTTAAAAGAAAAAATGGGCTACTAGGATACAGATAAGCCTATCTGATAACTCATCCATAAGCCACTTGACCCTAGATGAGCAGATCCGACTAGGTGTAAAATGTACAATTTCTCGAATATCGCTACTAGTCACTCGAACTGATTCTGAACATTAACAGTATAAGTAGTGAGCCTTCCAAAATTCTGTGATGACTCATTCCGTCCATTTTCTCTTGAATAATCAATCTTGTGTCGTCACTCTATCCTAACTAAAATTTCACCCAACTCATTAACTTGGTACAACTATACCCTTTGACTTAAATCTTCATGTTTCTCAATTAACCCTAGCTAGTCAGACAATTTGATAAATCCTTATAAAAATCAAAATACTTCAAGTCCTCCTTTTTGTTCTTTCATTTATCTCATTCACCACTCCGAATACTTTGATAAATGGCTTTTGGCCTCCTACCCTTCATAACCGTAACAACTCTGAATGCGATGTCTCATTACACCATTACAAAATCCAAAAGTACCCAATCTTAAAATTTTACATGTCTCACTCCAATATCCCTATGTTATTCATACTTGAAATGTTCAATCATGCTATCAAGCTAGAAATGTTTCGACATAGTCTACTATCATGACACAATTTCACTTCAAAAATATACATCAACTACAAGTTGCAGAGATTCCAAGATTTTCTCTTATTTATGAACTCCAGCCCATCAATTAAATATACTACGAAATTACTTATCTTGGTACAACACATCGTCTTTCCCTCAATCTTATCATGTTAGTCATCTGAATATTACACCTTACCAGTCACCAATCGCAAAACTCCAAGACACTTTGTCATAACACTTAGTCAAGTTCCATAGACTTCCCTCTTCAGTCTCATTTATCAATTACACTCTAACCAAATGACGCATGACAACGCCGCCATAATCCATACCTAACTCAAGTAATCTCGTTTCTTCAAATTTAAATCCTTTTTTCCTTTCTGAATATGTACCTTACTACTTCCAATTCGAATCCAAACATGCTCTCATCTTAACTCTTCAATTTTCCATAATCCATTCTCAATCACTTCTACCATTAACAATCAGAAATTTCCCAAACTCACGCGAGGGGTGCATCAAAATATCATTACTCTTGTAGAATAGTTAAACCATCACAACCTCTGGAAGTTTTCCTTACACCACTCTAACCTTTAAAATAAATATCCTTCCAAGTCTATCATATGACAAGTACAATCCTTCACGAGTCCTTTCCATCAAAAGTACCGACCCACCCTCGTGATTCCAACAAGTCAATTATTACCAATATAATATCCTGATACATCACTGTCCTGATACATAATTTGTAAGGCAATCCTTACTTATCATACACACAATCCTACCAACGTTCTCACAAAGTTCCATACGAGTATCTTTGCCAAATATCCTTTAATTAAACAGTACTTCTTCCATATTAGTTCATGCGTTTACCAACCCAATATCGATGTCAGAAGTCCTATAGTGAATTCACTTCTCTTGTCTCTTTTTATAGTCTTTATCAAGTTCATGGCTAGATATAGTATATCTGAGATGATTCTGCCATGACCAAATGCAATTGGATATTAATATATTACCAATTAAATCATCCATTACACCTGGAGTCTATGAGTGAGAATCTTTGATATGATCTTATACACTACAATACAACAAGATATGGCCATGTACTCTTTGATTGATATAGGGTTCTTCACCTTTGGAATTAGAGTAATTACAAACACAGTGTATAGGTTTATAGATCTCTCGTATTTCTAAAAATTCCAGATTCCAGAACACTTATGGTGATACCCTTTCCTACCGTTGACCAAGCTTTATTGAAGAATAAGGCTTACATCCATCCCACACAGGTGATTTGATGTCACGACCCGATCCGGGGCCCGTGACTGGTGCCTTACCCGGGCACCCAAGTAGTCATACATCAGAGAAATCAGCGGAAAATAAAACAACCAAAATATGAAACAGTATAAATAAGACACAGTTTCTGGGAAAAAGTTGCCTTTCGGCATATATGTATATAAGTACCCCAAAATGAACAGTTACATCCCAACCTTACAACAGGTCTACAGACCTCTAAGAGTTTAAAACAACAATGGCGGGACAGGGCCCCGCCATACCCCTGAATGCAAATATCTAGAATGACAGGGGACCATACCAAAATGCTAAGACTCCGGAGAAACGGAGCTTTTCCAACACTGAAACGGTGATCCTAAGAACGGGGATCAACAGTAGGAGTACCTTTACCTGCGGCATGAACGCAGCCCCGAGGTCGATTACAACAGTACCAAGTATGTGGCGAAAATCACGAAAATGAAATCATAGTAGTCTATATAAAGTAGGAGACATGTATGATAACCAAAACTACAGTTCACAATAAGTAAGCAGTCATTGTTATACCCCGTATTTCCAGAGTATGTACGTGAGGGCGTACGTATAAAAGTTTAAAGCCTTGAGTAGGCAAAGTGGCTTGGCCGATTTAACTTTGTTCACAACACCCGGTTAGAGTCGTTTTTTGAAAGCGTTTCCACGACTTTCGTAGGAAAATTCGGCTATGTCATTTCTAATTTTTGCGGATTTTTCCGAGAGACGAAACATTTTGGACCAACGGGAGGGTGACATGTGTCACCCTCACATTGGAAGCAAGTGGACGGCACCAAAGGGAATTGTTGGGCACGTTTTTGGCATTTTTGTTGCCTAAAACATTTGGTCAATGTTTGGTAGGATATTTGTGTGGTTGATGACCAAGTGGGACCCACACAACACATGGCTTAATCTACACCTTACACTTGCCTAACACTTGGAAGAATCTTGGCCATTGGTTGGCCATTTCTTGACCTATAAATACCCCCCTTTGTTGATGAAATTCTTCATCCAAAAATCATTTCTAAGTGTTAAAAATCCTCCCCCTCTCTTTGTAGTGTTCTCGTCCAACACCATCCCCCTCCCCCTTGGCCGAGAGCCCTCCCCCCCCTCCTAGTAGTGTGGCCGTGGGGTACTCCCCCCCTAGCCTAGTTGTCTCGTATAAAACACCCCCCCTCTTGGTAGAAATACTCTCAAAAGTATTGTTATAATGCCCAAATTACCTTAGCCATATACCTTGTAGTATTCTAAGGTTATACCTATACAAAAAGCCCAGTTATACTATTATACTTCCCGTCAGTCACAAAACCGAACCCTAAGTAAATCTTCACCCGTAGTTGAAGTTATTAGTAGAAGTTGGTTAGAACTTCTAAGGGTTGTTTGGAGCGGGTCGGAGCGCACGGAGTAGGAGCTAAACCTTGCTCAGGATCGACATTTAAACTAGGATAATTATGGGCTTATCGAGGTAATTATCTCGTCCCTCTATTGTGATTGGAAATTACATATTGTTAGAATATATAGTTGAAGTATACTATATATAGAACTGAACGTAGTTATCGGCAATGTCTTTTGACTTAAGCCTGAATAATACTTACGGCAATGTCTTGCGACTTAAGCCTGAATTTAAAGAAGAATACTGAACTGTAATTACATAGAGTGTATTACGGTGAACTTGTGTAGTAGTGCAGTGGAGTAGAATTGTGCAGTTAGGGTTAGGCGATAACCCACCGGTTGGCTTGGTAGCCGGCCTCGGTAGAGGAGGAGATTTCTGTTGTTGCGGGGAGTCTGCCGACTTTTCGGTAGAATGTTCTACGATGAGATCTAAATGTTAATAAGCGCCTTGTGGCCTTATAGGTTGAAGTACTACGTGTGGCGCGATCTACTTGGCTTAAGAGTAGCGGCGGTTGGAAGTACTTGGGCGTTTTGCTATTAGTCGATAATCGTCGCGGTATGTGAACCTCTTCCTATATCTTCTAGCATGATATGTGTGAACTATGTAGTGCGGTGAAGCGACATATGCTAAACGTATTTGATTGATTTAAAACATAAAGTGTTATAACGGCTTTATGGGAAGTTGGTTATAACAGCCTTATGTTGGTAAGAAAATACTTGTGGTCTTTAAAAGGTAACTGATTTGGACTATAACTGGCTTGTTATGTGTTAATAAAGAACTTGAAGCATTTCAAAAGATTTTTGCATCATTTTGAAAGAAGAAGTAATACTTGGTTTTTGAAAAACTTAAGAGTTATACTAGCTTTATGGGAAGTTAGGTATAACGGCTTAAGAATGTTTCTTGATTTGAATCGAGAATGTGTATCGACAAACCACTGCAGCGTTAATAAAAGGAAATGTTTTGACTAATTAAGTATTATTAAAACCAGTAGAAACTTCCATCTGCATAGAAGCTAAGATGAGACAAAATGATATTTCTAGATCACTACGTAATAAGATTGTTATAAACAAGAATATCCTACTCACATATAAGACTTATGTTTCTCAGTTGTTTAAAGAGAATTATATTCTTAAATGAATAAGACTATGAACTACGAAACCTTTCTAAAATAAGAAGCGTGAACATTTGAAATTAGGCAAACTTGGGCGTTTGGAAAATAATGTTGTTACTTGATTTTACAAAGGTAAGTGTTTTAGTTTATTTAAAAGGCAGTCACTCTATTTTATACTACGGGTATTGTGTGACTTATGTGAAAGCAACGGATCTTTTAAAAGATTTAATGTATGAAGTACTTTAGGGGTAGATACGAACTTGTTAGCTTAAAGTACCTTGTGTGAATAACTTTATTGTCTTTGGTTTGAGATAGCCTTGTAAATACTTTCTTGTTGATGTGATAAGTGAAAATGTTAGGATGCTACGTGTGTTAGTATCTTGTGTGATCGTGTTGTAAGGGGTCATTCTTGTTGTGCTTACGTTGTTAAGCGTTAAGCGGTTGTACTATTATTGTATCACATACCCTTTGACTTATTATACAGGGCTTGCCACCCGATCACGGGTCTTTACGGCTATCACGGTCCTCGTGACTATGCAGTCGCGGTAGCTCGGGATTGATCATTCGGGTGTTTAGCCGATGCGGGGATTCCTATGCGATGCTTGAGACTATGCGATCTTTTGAGACTATGCGGGTTGCGGGAGCCTGGCGGATACCGAGGTTAGGCGCCTTCGATGCGGGGTATACCTCGGTGATGCAGGACCATGATTCGAGGACGACCTCGTGCGGGGCCGTGTGTGACCTATGCGGAGGTGCGAGAGTTCCAGGACTAGAGGCGCACATTGATGTTGCGGGCGAGTGGCGGCCGATCATGTGGTGCGGTCTAGAAAGACCTCGGGATACGGTTTGTGGTATTTTTGGTGCGTGGGTCTTAGTAGTCGGCTATGCCTTCGTACTTGCCGTGCGGTTTTATTGTGATAACTTTGAGGCGTGAGTCCACGACTTGACAGATCGCTTATTTGTTGTGGCGTAGTTTGCTTATCATACATGTCTCTCGCTTTATAGACTATTATGATTTCATTTCTGATATTTTTAGTTTCACATACTAAATTTGTTATCTTGACCTCCCCGAGGCTGCGTTCATGCCGCAGTTGAGGTACACCGATCGTTGATCCTAGCTCTCGAGTCACGATTTCAGCGTTTGGGAAGCTCCGTTTCTCGGAGGCTTATCGGTGGTATAGTCCTGTCGTAGTAAGTGTTTACATTCGAGGGGTTTGGCGGGGCCACTGTCCGCCATTGTTGTCATATCATTCTTAGAAGTGCATGAATCTTGTTGTGGGCGGGGTTTGTAAAAAGGATTAAGCTATTAATGTTGAAAAAGTTGTTATTTACATATATCGAAAAGCAAGTTTTTCTTAGATTATTGTTTCATATTTCATAATATGTCTTGTATCGTTTATGTTCGTGATTACTCGATGTTGTATCACCAGGGTGCGGGGTAAGGCACGATCCACGGGCGGAATCGGGTCGTGACAAAAGTGGTATCAGAGCAGTTAATCCTCGGAAAGTGTCTACAGACCGTATCCAGTAGAGTCTTGATTATCGGTGTGTTGTGCACCACATAAATAATCAGGAGGCTATAGGATATTTAGGATTGGTTTCTATTTCTTCTCACTCTGAGATCTTGCCTTAGAGCTGCGTTGTAAGTTGGACCTCTAACGTATTTCTTTCCACTTACCGTTATGCCTCGCGTGAGCGGCCGACCCGGGAGGCAAGGCGGCAGGAGGCTGCGAGTAGAGTACAAAGGGTTACGTGGGCACAGGCCCAATTATCACCTTGGGTGGTGCTTCATTCGGGGAGTTTTGCGACGTCGCTAGCTTGAGTTTAGCTGCGGCGGCGATTCCTCTGCGGCCATGATATTTGAACCCGGTTCCGGCCAGGAGCGAGAGAATATAAATTTCAAGGAGCGACCACATTACTAACTATGGATTTAACTACGAGAGAGCATACCGATGTCTGCGAGTCTTGATGAATATCAGCGAGAAGGTTGTGCAAAGTAAGTTCTTGATTGAAGCTTGAGCATGGCACGTATGCGGGCTTATGCGCGGCGAGCAGCGTAGAGATCGGCGGGTTAACGAAGGGCGGCGAAGAGGGCGAGCGGCAAGGTCCTTTGGTAACTTTCTGGCGAGTCACCTCGCGGCGGATTAGATTATGCCGTCCACGGTCTGCAGAGGTCCTCGCGGCGTTGATGCGTTCGGGGTATGCGAGGAGTTAGTCGAACTCCGGGGCTTCGGTTCGCGGTGTAATGAGCGTCATCGGGAATGTCGTCTTTTAGTTGGTACTTGTTGTACTGCGGCCGTCGAGGGCCATGTGTCGAATGGGTGACCTAGTAGGAGGACTTTGCCTTGATCTGGTGGGTAGTTCGTCACCTTCCAGCTATCGCCCTGCAGGCGAGTTTGATTAGACGACTAAGGGAGTGAAGCGGTAGATATAGATATATCTTTAACCTCAGAGATCGGTATGTGTGATAAGGTGAGTATACCTTAAGTGCTATGTTACGATAGCGGTGTGTTAGTCGTGATTAGATCATGGTTGTTTAGCAGTAAGATTTTGGGGATAGAGAAGGTGTGAGCCTTAGAGCTTTTTACGTAAAGACCTTAGAGGTGAGGCCATCTCGAGAAAGGTGTAGTGTTATGTTTGACCCTTATCGGAAGTGCATAGTGCGTGAGTTATGTTGGGATAGGTCCCAGTAGTGTGGAATGAAAGGGGGTAGTTGAGCTAAGAAGACGCTAGGTTTTGAAGCGTGATTAGTGAGATTGTTCGGATCGGGAGCTAGTATTGTGCGCGTTGCGGGTCGGGTTGAGGCCGCGTTGCGGGTCAACCCGCGGTAGGTTTGGTGGTGGGGTCGGGTTGTGGTGGTCCCGCCTTGTGTTAGGGTTGTGAGGTGTTAGGCCCAAGTTTAGTTAACCGTCACGAGTTCGTGGATGCGTTCGACCGATGGTCGGACCGATGGGGCAGCCCATCGTGTTCTTGATCGGGACCGTTTACTCTGTGTTGAGTTATCGAAAGGTTGAAAGGCTGCGCGGTGCCTACCTTCACCTTATGTCGCAGTGAAGCCAGGTTGTGGCTATTTTTCGTTTTCTAAAAGTTTTACCAGCAAGGATAGGAACTGGTGAGTCTCGAATCACATTCGCCTCGGGCCGGTGTTTGGATTTGGGGATAGTTGCGAGTGTTGTCTCTGTTGAAGGAGTGTTTAAGCTACCATTTCGGTGTTCGGATATCGCCTTATGAAGCCTTGTAAGAGGCGGAAGTGTAAGTTGTCGTCGATTGGTTCGATGTTGGCAAGGTTGACGGTTGGTTGAGCTTGTTCCGGTGTGGATAGTGAAGCTTGTCTAGAAGAAGTTACGGCGGCTCACGAGAAATCGTGCGGATAATCGGCGACGACGCTTAGAGTTGAGTTGACGGTCGGTCTTCTTGAAGGTACCACCCGGTTTGGAGTGCGACGAGTTTTGGAAGCGAGGAACTTAGCGAGTTACTTTGGGCCTTTGTGAGTTCATGTGAAGGATAGGCGGGTTGCCTATATGTTAGCATTTGCCGTCCGGCGTAGGAAGCGGTCGCGTCCGGTCTTCGTATTGTGATGTTCGGGAAGTATCGGAGATCCATCGAGTGTTCGATTATGATGACCACGTTAGAGATAGTAACCCCGAGTTTTGAATCTGAAGCGTATCGAATGTGGTATGAGTTCGAGTGTCGACATCCTCGGGATCATGGCGGCCGGTACCATTTGTTGGATCGTCGGAGCAAGGCTCGCGACAAAGTGACAAAAGTGGTACCATTTGTTGGGTCGCCTGAGAAGGTCAATGCCTCAGACAAAGTGACAAAGTGGTATCTACGACGAGTAAAGAGAGAAGCGAGCATGTATGGCGAGCATAGATGTGATCATTTCTTTTGTAAAGAGAAGGTGCGAAGGAAGTATATTTTAGACCCCGGTGAGAAGTGTTTTGTGGTGATGATTAGAGGTGTTTTCCTCGTGGACTTAGATAGAAGTATGTGCGCGGGTGTTTCTGTGGCGTGGCAGGATTGTTTTCGTAAGTATAGCAGTGAAGACTATACTGGCGCGCGCTTGTTTTGAGACTTAGAAGGAACATTCGGGACGAATGTTTCTAAGGAGGGGAGAATGTTATACCCCGTATTTCCAGAGTATGTACGTGAGGGCGTACGTATAAAAGTTTAAAGCCTTGAGTAGGCAAAGTGGCTTGGCCGATTTAACTTTGTTCACAACACGGTTAGAGTCGCCGACGAAACGTTTTCACAGCTTTCGTAGGAAAATTCGGCTATGTCATTTCTAATTTTTGCGGATTTTTCCGAGAAGCGAAACATTTTGGACCAGCGGAGGGACATGTGTCACCCTCACATTGGAAGCAAGTGGACGACACCAAAGGGAATTGTTGGGCACGTTTTTGGCATTTTTGTTGCCTAAAACATTTGGTCAATGTTTGGTAGGATATTTGTGTGGTTGATGACCAAGTGGGACCCACACAACACATGGCTTAATCTACACCTTACACTTGCCTAACACTTGGAAGAATCTTGGCCATTGGTTGGCCATTTCTTGACCTATAAATACCCCCCCTTTGTTGATGAAATTCTTCATCCAAAAATCATTTCTAAGTGTTAAAAATCCTCCCCCTCTCTTTGTAGTGTTCTCGTCCAACACCATCCCCCTCCCCCTTGGCCGAGAGCCCTCCCTCCAGTAGTGTGGCCGTGGGTACTCCCCTAGCCTAGTTGTCTCGTATAAAACACCCCTCTTGGTAGAAATACTCTCAAAAGTATTGTTATAATGCCCAAATTACCTTAGCCATATACCTTGTAGTATTCTAAGGTTATACCTATACAAAAGCCAGTTATACTATTATACTTCCCGGTCCACAAACCGAACCCTAAGTAAATCTTCACCCGTAGTTGAAGTTATTAGTAGAAGTTGGTTAGAACTTCTAAGGGTTGTTTGAGCGGCCTGAGCTCACTGAGTAGAGCTAAACCTTGCTCGGATCGACATTTAAACTAGGATAATTATGGGCTTATCGAGGTAATTATCGTCCCTCTATTGTGATTGGAAATTACATATTGTTAGAATATATAGTTGAAGTATACTATATATAGAATCGAACGTAGTTATCGCAATGTCTTTTGACTTAAGCCTGAATAATACTTACGGCAATGTCTTGCGACTTAAGCATGAATTTAAAGAAGAATACTGAACTGTAATTAAATAGGTGTATTACGAGAGACTTGTGTAGTAGTACCGTGGAGTAGAATTGTACTGTTAGGTTAGGCGATAACCCCTTGGTTGGCTTGGTAGCCACTTCTGCAGAGAGGAGATTTACGTTGTTGGGGAGGTGCGCCAATTTTCGTAGAATGTTCTACGATGAGATCTAAATGTTAATAAGCGTCTTGTGGCCTTATAGGTTGAAGTACTACGTGTGGCGCGATCTACTTGGCAAGGAGTAGCCGACGGTTGGAAGTACTTGAGCGTTTGCTATTAGTCGATACTCGTCGCGAGGTATGTGAACCTCTTCCTATCTCTTCTAGCATGATATGTGTGAACTATGTAGTACGGTGACGTCATATGCTAAACGTATTTGATTGATTTAAAACATAAAGTGTTATAACGGCTTTATGGGAAGTTGGTTATAACTTTTATGTTGGTAAGAAAATACTTGTGGTCTTTAAAAGGTAAATCGATTTGGACTATAGCGCTTGTTATGTGTTAATAAAGAACTTGAAGCATTTCAAAAGATTTTTGCATCATTTTGAAAGAAGAAGTAATACTTGGTTTTTGAAAAACTTAAGAGTTATACTAGCTTTATGGGAAGTTAGGTATAACGGCTTAAGAATGTTTCTTGATTTGAAATCGAATGTGTATCGACAAACCACTGCAGCGTTAATAAAAGGAAATGGTTTGACTAATTAAGTATTATTAAAACCAGTAGAAACTTCCATCTGCATAGAAGCTAAGATGAGACAAAATGATATTTCCTAGATCACGACTGCTGTACTAAGATTGTTATAAACAAGAATATCATACTCACATATAAGACTTATGTTACTCAGCTTGTTTAAATGAGAATTATATTCTTAAATGAATAAGACTATGAACTACGAAACCTTTCTAAAATAAGAAACGTGAACATTTGAAATTAGGCAAACTTGGACGTTTGGAAAATAATGTTGTTACTTGATTTTACAAAGGTAAGTGTTTTGGTTTATCTAAATAGACAGATACTCTATTTTATACTACGGTATTGTGTGACTTATGAAAGCAGCGGATCTTTTAAAAGATTTAATGTATGAAGTACTTTAGGTAGATACAGAACTTGTTAGCTTAAAGTACCTTGTGTGAATAACTTGATTGTGATGGTTTGAGATAGCCTTGTAAATACTTTCTTGTTGATGTGATAAGTGAAAATGTTAGGATGCTACGTGTGTTAGTATCTTGTGTGATCGTGTTGTAAGGGGGTCATCCTTGTTGTGCTTACGTTGTTAAACGTTAAGCCCGTTGTACTATTATTGTATCACATACCCCTTTGACTTATTATACCGAGGGCTTGCCACCCTTGATGCGGTCTTTACGGCTATGCGGTCCTCGTGACTACGCGAGTCGCGGTAGCTCGAGGATTGATCATTCCGGTGTTTAGCCCGACGCGGGATTCCTATGCGTCCGTTGAGACTATGCGATCTTTTGAGACTATGCGGGTTGCGGAGCCTGGCGGATACCGAGGGTTAGCCGCCGATGCGGGTATACCTCGGTGATGCAGGACCATGATTCGAGGAATACCTCATGCGGTCCGTGTGACCTATGCGAGCTGCGAGAGTTCGAGGATAGACGCGACATTGATATTGCGGGCGAGTGGCGGCTTCGATCATGTAGTGCGGTCTAGAAAGACCTCGGATACGGTTTGTGGTATTTTTGGCATCGTGGGTCTTAGTAGTCGGCTATGCCTTCGCATTTGCCCCTGCACGGTTTTATTGTGATAACTTTGAGGCGTGAGTCACGACTTGACAGATCGCTTATTTGTTGTGAATCGTAGTTTGCTTATCATACATGTCTCCCGCTTTATAGACTATTATGATTTCATTTCTGATTTTTAGTTTCACATACTCTGCACTGTTGCATCGACCTCCTTCGAGGGCTGCGTCATACGCCGCAGTTGAGGTACACGATCGTTGATCCTAGCTCGTGGTCACGATTGAGCGTTTGGGAAGCTCCGTTTCTCGAGGCTTATCACGTATAGTCCTGTCATAGTAAGTGTTTACATTCGGGGTTTTGGGCCCTGTCCCGCCATTGTTGTCATATCATTCTTAAGGTGCGTAGTAATGCTTTGCAAGTGTGGTTTGTAAAAGGATTAAACTGCTCATGTTGAAAAAGTTGTTATTTACATATATGCCGAAAGGCAAGTTTTTCTCAGTTATTGTTTCATATTTCATAATATGTCTTGTATCGTTTATGTTCGTGATTACTCGATGTTGTATCACTAGGGTGCGGGGTAAGGCACGATCCACGGGCCGGAATCGGGTCGTGATCATGTCAAGTCGAGGACTCACGCCTCAAAGTCATCATAAAACCGCACGGTAAGTACGAAGGCATAGCCGACTACTAAAACCCACGGTAAAACAAGGTCGAATCGTATAATGAGATCTGTCTGCACCGTCACATGATCAAAGCCGCCACTCGCGCGCAGTATCTAATGCGCGTCTAGCCCTCGAACTTCCCGTAGCTCGCATAGGCCACCCCGATGGCCCGCATGAGGTATTCCCGCATCGAGGGTAGCTACTCCCGCAGCGTCTGGACTCGCCGTCCGCGTGCCACAAAGACCGCATGACCACAAGGGCGCGATACTAACACGAACTCCGTAGCTCGCATAGGCCATACGGACTGCATAAGGTATTCTCGAATCATAGGTCACTAGACCGCTTTGAGTCTACCCGCGACGGAGGCGCTTAACCCCCGTAATCATGAGTGATATAATATCAACATGACAGTTTTATCGTTAAACAACCTAAGCACAATAAGGGAAAACCCCTCTACACAAACATCACAAGATACTAACTCACGTAGCATCCTAACATGTTTACTTATCAAGTCAACAAGAAAATATTACAAGACTATCACAAATCAATACAATCAAGTTATTCACACAAGGTACTTTCTACATTATGCTAACAAGTTCGGGTTTTTTAGCCCCAAAGTACTTCATGTATTACTCTTTTAAAAGATCCGTTTCTTTCACAAAAGTCACACAATACCCGTAGTATAAAAATAGAGTGATTATCTTTTGAAGTAAATCAGAACACTTCTCTTGGTAAAATCAAGTAACAACATTCTTTTCTCAACGCTCAAGTTTGCCTAATTTCAATTACTCAAGTTTCTCATTTTCGAAAGGTTTCGTAGTCATAGTTAATCTTTTAAAACAATTTGAGAAACATATACCTTATGTGTGAGTAGGTTATTATAGTTCATAACAATCTTATTACAATGATCATGATCTAGGAAATGTAATATCATTTTGTCTCATCTTAGCTCCTATGCAGATGGAAGTTTCTCGGTTTTAATAATACTTTATTAGTCAAAATATTTCCTTTATTAGCGCCAGCGTGGTTTGTTCGACATTCATTACGATCCAGAAACATCATTCCATTTGAAAACCAAAAATACTATTTACTCACGAATGAGGTTTCACACTTTTTAACAAAATTCATATTAGTATAATAAGTCAAGTCTCTTATTTCCTTAAATCAATAAATCGTTCTTTTTATCACTCTTAAGCCGTTATACCTAACTTTCCATAAAGCTAGTATAACTCTTAAGCTTTTAAAACCAAGTGTTACTCTTCTTTAAAAAAAAGGTTTCTTAATTCTTTTGAACTACTTCAGATTCTTTTTATTCAGGCTTAAGTCAAGACATTGCGTAATTATTATTCAGGCTTAAGTCCGAAGATATTGCCGTAATTATTATTCAGACTTAAGTCCGAAGACATTGCCGTAATTATTATTCAGGCTTAAGTCCGAAGACATTGCCGTAATTATTATTCAGGCTTAAGTCCGAAGACATTGCCGTAATTATTATTCAGGCTTAAGTCCGAAGACATTGCCGTAATTATTATTCGCTTAACACACGACGCCTACCGTACTATATACATATTCTTTAAAATATCATGCTCAAGAGGATAGGAAGAATCACATACCTTCTCGGCAAATCCACCGCCAAGTTGAATATGTCGCGCAGAGAATCGACCTATAACGATCAAATCGTCTATCAACGCCCGTGATCAGACTGTACAAAGCTCTAAGCAGAGGGTTCGTTATTCTATGGACATTTGCGCAGCACTTCCCTACCCGGTGAGCTACTCAAGTCTACTGTGAAAACAGTCCTATGTAAGTACAATTCTATTATTCATCTTTTAAACCCTTCTACTGTGATAACAGTTCAATTCTATTCTTTAATATCCTTCTAAGTATTTATACTTACTCCTATACTTCTACAGTATGTATATTCTAATTACAAAAGGAGGATAAGGTTATTTACCTCGGTAAGCCCAATAATATCCTAGATAAAAGTCGCGCCTGAGCAAGGTTTAGCTCCTAAGTTGTACGCTCCGATAGCTCCAAGGAAACTTTAGAAGTTCTTCACAACTTCTACTAAGGACTAAGGGGTTGGGGCTAGGGTAATTTGGGCATTATAACAATACTAGAAAGCAACATTTCAACCAAGGGAAGGGGGGTAGGTTTCGGCTAGGCTAGGGG
Organism: Przewalskia tangutica; assembly: GCA_029844215.1. NCBI lineage: Eukaryota > Viridiplantae > Streptophyta > Magnoliopsida > Solanales > Solanaceae > Przewalskia > Przewalskia tangutica. The sequence goes on along the minus strand of CM056720.1, from coordinate 75,381,277 downwards.
GGGTTTCTCTCGGCTAGAGCTTCTCAAAGGGGAGGGGTGTGTTTGGACGAAAGGCTCGAGGAGAGGAGAGGATTTTCAAGACTTGGAAGTAATTTGTGGATGAAGAACTCTTCATCTTAAGGGGGGTATTTATAGGTCAAGGGATGGCCAACCAATGGCCAAGATTGTGCCAAGTGCAAGGCAAGTGTAGGGTGAGGATTAGGGCAAGTGTACCTAGCCAACTTGCACACAAAATATCCTACCAACTACTTGACAAATTAAGCCTTCCAATCGGCCCTATGGACACCACACATCCATCAATTGGAGGGTGACAAGTGTCGCCCTCCCGTTGGTCCAAAGTGTTTCGTCTCTCGGAAAAATCTGCAAAAATTAGAAATGACATAGCCGGAATTTATCCTACGCGAGTTTAGTAAAACGTTTCGTCGAAAAACGACTTACCAAAGTGTTGTGCACAAAGTGAAATTCGCCAAGCCACCTAGTGGGGGTGACACGTGTCGCCTCCTACTGCCCAAAATATTTCATCTTCCAAAATATCCACAATGGCCAAAATTCGAAAACAATGCTGGCTACAAAATCAGAATTTCTCCCGTGGGCCCCACGTGACCATTTCCGAAAATAAAATTTCCATAATTCTCTAATATTCCAAGAAGTCCGAATACCAAATCTGGGAATCCAATTCCCATTAACGAACCTTTTTCCTTCACAAAAACCGGAAACTTTTCCGTGGAAAAATCACCTCTTTCTGCCTGTCCAATTTCAATGTCGATTCTCGCACGCACGCCCTCGCATACATACCACGAAACTACGGGTATAACATTCTCCCCTTAGAAACATTCGTCCCGAATGTTCCTTCTAAGTCTCCAAACAAACAGGCGCCAGTATAGTCCTCACTGCTATACTTACGGAAACAACCATGCCACACCTGGCCACAACACAACAAGCGCACATACTTATCTCCAAGTCCACGAGGAATCACCTCTATCACAAAAACTTCTACTCAAGGTCAAAAAAAAGAAAAAAAAAGATACTCCCTTCGCACCTACTCTTTACAAACGAAATGATCACACCTATGCCTGTAATACATGTTCGCTTCTTCCCTTACTCGTCGTACCCTTCTCGTACACTCGAACTCTTTCTCATAACTTACCATGTTTCTGGTACAGCTTCCCACTGACTCTGAGCTGCCAATGACCTCTTCTGGATAAGCTCCACCATATCCACGCCCTGCTGAACAAGTACGAACCAACTATCTGCACCTTGCTTACATCGAATCAATCGATCGGCAATCTTACACTAGCGCTTATAAAAAGGCTCCAAACGACACCCGAATCAAACGGTAGCTATATAATACATACTCAACAAGAGGCGAAGAGTCCTTACCTAATCCGAAATCCAACCACTTGCCCGAGGGTGAATGCGACCGAGATTCACTGAGTTCCTAACCTTGCTCGGTAACTTTTCGGAAAAGAAACAAAGAAACTTGACTCCCATCACCATAAGGTGAAGGTAGGCACCGTGTAGCCTTACAACCTTCTTGAAATAATCATCTCGCAACTTACTACCGAGTACGGTTTGACTAAAAGATAAGGCGGGTTGACCCCATCGCCCGATCATCGGTCGAACACATCCACGAACTCGCATAATGGTTAACTAAACTCGGGCCTAACACCCTCGTGACCCTAACACAAAGCGGACCACCACAAACTGACCCATCACCAAACAGTGTGGGTCGACCGCAACACGGCCTCAACCCGACCCAAGAATGCAAGAAACACTAGCTCCCCGATCCGGAACAATCTCACCAATCACGTTACGAAAACCTAGCGGTCTTCTAAGCTCAACTACCCTCTTTCGTTTCACAACACTCAGGGATTCATCCCATAAAAATATCTCACGTATATTATGCACTTCGATAAGGGTCAAACATGAAATAATTCTTTTACCAAAGATGGCCTCGCCTCTAAGGTCTTCTACGTAATATTCTAAGGCTCCCACTCTCTCTGTCCCCCAATCTTACCCGGTTAATTAATCAACAATTCTAATCACACTAACACCATGCTAACCGAAAACAATACTTAAGATATTTGCTACACATATAAATCTCTAAAGGGTTAAGGATATACCTGTATCTACGCGGCACTTCCCCGAGGTCGTTCTAATCAAACCCGCCCTGCTGGGCGCATAGCTGGGGAAGGTGATGAACTATCCACTGATCCCGAAGGCTGAGTCCCCACATCCCCGCCAACTCTATTGGACAATTTCTCGCAAAATGGCCCTGCTGGCCGCAAACATAACAAGCTGTCGGAGAAGCACAACACTCCCCCGAATGACACCGACCACAACGGCCACACCGAGGTGGGGGTGGCCTCCTCTGGCTAACACCCCTTCCTTTCCGCACCACTGAATCCGCAACTGATCTGGTAGGCTGAGTCTTCCTACTTGCATCCTTCCTCATAGAACATTCCCTCGCCATATGGCCCTGACGGCCGCAAGAAAAACAAGCACCAGTAAAAAGACGGCACTTCCCGGGATGACGCCTGCCACACTGTGAACACTGAGGAAAATCAACCTCGCGAGGGACACTCAGTCGGGCGGAGGCGCATGTCTAATCTGCTGCTGAGGCGGTTCGCCTCGAGAGTTACCAAATGATCCTGCCAATCGGGCCCTCTTCTGCTGATCTTGTTTAATCTGTCGATCTCTACCTCTCTCAGCCCGCTGCACATAATCCTGAACGCAAGCCTGGCTCGTTCCTGACTGAAGAGCTACTCCCTCACAACCCTTCTTTAGATAAGCATCAATATCCTTGGTATACCGGTACATAAAATACTCTCTGCCGCCAAGTCCTCGCTAGTAATGCGCCGTCTCTTCCAATCCATAATTTCGCTCCAAGTCGTGGAACCGAAGTCCAGATGTCATGGCCGCAGAGGAATCGCTGCCGCCAGGTTAAACTTCGCCGCTGCGACGCCTCGAACTCCCCGCATGAAGCATCACCCCAGGTGATGATTGGGCTAGTGCCCTTCTAAATCTCTGAACTCCACTCGCAGCCTCCCTACGCTTCGCTTCTTCGGGCCCGAGTTGCTGGCGCGAGGCATCACCGGTAAAGGAAAGGAATACGTTAGAGGGTCCAACTTATAACACAACTCTAAAGCACGATCTCGAGTGAGAAGAATGGAAACCAATCCTAAATATCCTATAGCCTCCTGATTATTGGTGTGGTGCACAACACACCGATAATCAAGACTCTACTAGATACAGTCTGTAGACACTTTCCGAGGATTAACTGCTCTGATACCACTTTGTCACGACCCGATCCGGGGCCCATGACTGGTGCCTTACCCGGGCACCCAAGTAGTCATACATCAGAGAAATCAGCGGAAAATAAAACAACCAAAATATGAAACAGTATAAATAAGACACGCTTTAGGAAAAAGTTGCCTTTCGGATATATGTATTTAAGTACCCCAAAATGAGCGATATCCCAACCTTACAACAGTGTCTACAGACTCTAAGAGTTTAAAACAACAATGGCGGGACAGGGCCCCGCCATACCTGAATGCAAATATCTAGAACGCAGGGGACCATACCAAATGCTAAGACTCGAGAAGCGGAGCTTTCCCAATGAAACGGTGATCCTAAGAACGGATCAACGAGGAGTACCTTTACTGCGGCATGAACGCAGCCCAAGGAGGTCGCACAACAGTACCAAGTATGTGAAATCGAAAATACGAAAATGAAATCATAGTAGTCTATATAAAGCAGAGACATGTATGATAACCAAAACTACGATTCACAATAAGTAGCAACATGTCAAGTCGTGGACTCACGCCTCAAAGTCATCATAAAACCGTGCGGTAAGTACGAAGGCATAGCCGACTACTAAAACCTACAAGATAAACAAGGTCAGAATCAGATCATGAGATCTGTCATCGTCACATGATCAAAGTTGCCACTCGCGCGCAGATCTAATGCGCTGCCTAGCCCCGAACTTCCGTAGCCCGCACGGGCCACTCCAATGGCCCGCATGAGGTATTCCCGCATCGAGGGTAGCTACTCCGGCAGCCGCCCCGACTCGCCGTCCGCACGGCCACAAAGACCGCATGACCACAAGGGCCGCATACTAACTCGAACTCCGTAGCTCGCGATAGCCATACTGCACTGCATAAGGTATTCTCGAATCATAGGTCACTAGACCACCGAGTCTACCCCAGACGGAGAGGCGCTTAACCCCGTAATCACGAGTGATATAATATCAACATGACAGTTTTATCGTTAAACAACCTAAGCACAATAAGGGAAAACCCCTCTACACAAACATCACAAGATACTAACTCACGTAGCATCCTAACATGTTTACTTATCAAGTCAACAAGAAAATATTACAAGACTATCACAAATCAATACAATCAAGTTATTCACACAAGGTACTTTCTACATTATGCTAACAAGTTCGGGTTTTTTAGCCCCAAAGTACTTCATGTATTACTCTTTTAAAAGATCCGTTTCTTTCACAAAAGTCACACAATACCCGTAGTATAAAAATAGAGTGATTATCTTTTGAAGTAAATCAGAACACTTCTCTTGGTAAAATCAAGTAACAACATTCTTTTCCCAACACTCAAGTTTGTCTAATTTCAATTACTCAAGTTTCTCATTTTCGAAAGGTTTCGTAGTCATAGTTAATCTTTTAAAACAATTTGAGAAACATATACCTTATGTGTGAGTAGGTTATTATAGTTCATAACAATCTTATTACAGCAGCCATGATCTAGGAAATGTAATATCATTTTGTCTCATCTTAGCTCCTATGCAGATGGAAGTTTCTACTGGTTTTAATAATACTTTATTAGTCAAAATATTTCCCTTTATTAGCGCTGCTGTGGTTTGTTCGACATTCATTACGATCGCAGAAACATCATTCCTTTTGAAAACCAAAAATATTATTTACTCACGAATGAGGTTTCACACTTTTTAACAAAATTCATATTAGTATAATAAGTCAAGTCTCTTATTTCCTTAAATCAATAAATCGTTCTTTTTATCACTCTTAAGCCGTTATACCTAACTTCCCATAAAGCTAGTATAACTCTTAAGCTTTTAAAACCAAGTGTTACTCTTCTTTCAAAAAAAGGTTTCTTAATTCTTTTGAACTACTTCAGATTCTTTTTATTCAGGCTTAAGTGAGAAGACATTGCCGTAATGATTATTCAGGCTTAAGTCCGAAGATATTGGCGTAATTATTATTCAGGCTTAAGTCCGAAGACATTGCCGTAATTATTATTCAGGCTTAAGTCCGAAGACATTGCCGTAATTATTATTCAGGCTTAAGTCCGAAGACATTGCCGTAATTGTTATTCAGTTAACACACGTACGTCTACCGTACTATATACATATTCTTTAAAATATCATGCTCAAGAGGATAGGAAGAATCACATACCTTCTCGGCGAAATCCACCTGCCAAGTTGAATATGTCGCGCGCAGAGAATCGACCTATAATACCAACACGCCTATCAACGTCTCAGATCAGATCGCATAAAGCTCTAAGCAGAGGGTTCGTTATTCTATGGACATTTGGGCAGCACTTCCCTACCCGGTGAGCTACTCAAGTCTACTGTGAAAACAGTCCTATGTAAGTACAGTTCTATTATTCATCTTTTAAACCCTTCTACTGTGATAACAGTTCAATTCTATTCTTTAATATCCTTCTAAGTATTTATACTTACTCCTATACTTCTACAGTATGTATATTCTAATTACAAAAGGAGGATAAGGTTATTTACCTCGGTAAGCCCAATAATATCCTAGATAAAAGTCGCGCCTGAGCAAGGTTTAGCTCCTAAGTTGTACGCTCCGATAGCTCCAAGGAAACCTTAGAAGTTCTTCACAACTTCTACTAAGGACTAAGGGGTTTGGGCTAGGGTAATTTGGGCATTATAACAATACTAGAAAGCAACATTTCAACCAAGGGGGTAAGTTTCGCCAGGCTGGGGTGGCTCTCGGCTAGAGCTTCTCAAAGGGGAGGGGTGTGTTTGGACGAAAAGGGCTCAAGGGAGAGGAGAGGATTTTCAAGACTTGGAAGTAATTTGTGGATGAAGAACTCTTCATCTTAAGGGGGGTATTTATAGGTCAAGGGATGGCCAACCAATGGCCAAGATTGTGCCAAGTGCAAGGCAAGTGTAGGGTGAGGATTAGGGCAAGTGTACCTAGCCAACTTGCACACAAAATATCCTACCAACTACTTGACAAATTAAGCCTTCCAATCGGCCCTATGGACGCCACACATCCATCAATTGGAGGGTGACAAGTGTCGCCCTCCCGTTGGTCCAAAGTGTTTCGTCTCTCGGAAAAATCCGCAAAAATTAGAAATGACATAGCCGGAATTTATCCTACGCGAGTTTAGTAAAACGTTTCGTCGAAAAACGACTCTAATCGGGTGTTGTGCACAAAGTGAAATTCGGCCAAGCCACCTAGGGGGGGGGTGACACGTGTCACCCTCCTACTCGTCCAAAATATTTCATCTTCCGAAAATATCCACAATGGCCAAAATCTCGAAAACAAAGTGGGCCCCACAAAACCGTAAATTTCTCCCGTGGGCCCCACGTGACCATTTCCGAAAATAAAATTTCCATAATTCTCTAATATTCCAAGAAGTCCGAATACCAAATCTGGGAATCCAATTCCCATTAACGAACCTTTTTCCTTCACAAAAACCAGAAACTTTTTCGTGGAAAAATCACCTCTTTCTTCCTTTCCAATTTCAATGTCGTATTCTCGTACGTACGTCCTCGCATACATACCCTGAAACTACGGGGTATAACATTTGAGATCATTGATACTCTTCAGAGTGGTGACAACTTTCTCTGTTGAGACATTTTCAATTAGCTCCAGTTATTGGGTCCTTTCCAGAAGAGGTCCATTTACTTCCTTCTCAACATCAAACAGATCAGGATGGTGCAAGTGATCCTGCATTTGAACCTGCACGTGTTGTAAATGATTTCTAGCCTGATATATCATATCGGTAACAAAAGTAAACTCCCTTATGTTTAGTTGTTAAGAGTTTTATCTTTACTTTCTCATCATGTTCCATACTTCTTGTATCTGTCCCCTGTACTATGCTCTGTCCATCCAGTATTTATAAGGAATTCCTGAAAATCTTTTACCTCAGTATCTTGAATAGAGGTACCACTGAATTTGTCATCATCATGAAGAATTGGATTATAGTCCCCCATACATATCCAAGGACTACTAATACCATTGTGCAACACTCTCATGTCTTCACGTTGTTGTTGTATATCCTCTACTATACGTAAACCATACACAGGTGATAAATTCAAAGGTCAGTTGTGCTCCCACTACCTGAATGCTCCTATGTATGTACTGAGCAGTCTTCTCTTGTACACTGAAGGAAATTTTCCTAAGGTCCCATAGCACCCATATTTTGTTCCCGTTATTGTTTTGTTATTTTCTTTGTGATGCGCTTTGCTCTTATTTTTGTAACTCTATACTCAGTTATATATATCAATCCTACTTTATTCACATGTAATATTACTTTAACACCTTTTTCTTATATACTTTATTCATCCTCCTCACACTTCAAGTATCTAACATCATTGGTTTATGGGAGGTTTGGTTGATCCTGCCACTTCACCTTTACTACACTGCCCATTTTCCCTAATAGTACCAGGTATGAAGTCTTGAAGATGAACTATCATTCTAGTATGTTCATTCTGTATCTCATCATCACACGGGGTCAAAAATATTTCCAATTGGTAAAACATTCTCCCAAGCAATACCAAACTAAGCACACCTAATGCTCCCATCAAAATAACATTTTACCATTATGACTATTTTGTCACCAAACATAAACTATTTGGATTCTCTTCAGTACACCTCAACATATAGGATAGAGAGAAAATACTTTATATGAATCACATAAAGAGTCCTACCACCTGTGAGAGAACATAGAAATGAATTTAAGATACCAATCTGAACAATCTCGCACGAAAATAATGAACCAGATATCAATCGGATTGAACTAGCACGAAAGGATAAAGGAAGTGGAATGTTTCCTAAATGTCCTATAGCCTCTCGAGGATGGGTACGGACGTCTACGTACCAATCCGCAAGACTCTACTAGACATTGCTCTTGTACTGATTAGACCGATTAACCTAGAAGTTCTGATACCAACTTTGTCACGACCCAAATCACGAGTCGTGATGGCACCTACCCTATTCCCCCGAGTAGGCGAACCACGTTCTCATTTATAAGTTAAATCAGCGGAAAAATAAATTTTAAAAAAAAAGTTATAAGTCTTAAACACTTATTTTCCCCAAAAATCTGGTCAAAAGGGTACAAGAGCGCTACTAAGTCTGAAAATAAAGTCTAAAAGAATGCCCGAAGGCTACATATTGTCTGTCAACTAACAAAAGTAAATGGAATTAACTGGGAAGCCCTTCAGGGGTCACGGATGATCAAGTAACTCACCCTGAATGACTGAAGATGTCCACTTCGCGAATCAGCCACGGGGCGTAGAACGGGAACCTGGATCGTACTCTGCACTCAGCAAAAGTGCAGCAAGAGTAGTATCAGAACAACACTAGTACCGATAAGCATCATAGGCCAACAATGATTAGATAACGCATGAAAAAGTTGAAACCAACAAGTAGCACATAGATCACACAGGCATGGTCACATATCATGTACAGGTAAAGTGCAAAGAAATTAAGAATCTATCAAGACATATATAGTTCACCAATGATCAGTCAAATATAAGAGTGGATGAATGCAATGCAATGCAATAGTCACATCTCCCTCACTCCACTCTCGTACACACATGCTAAGGGCTATGCCTCAAAGCCATGACCCATGGGGGACCCGTGAAGTCCATGTACCACTCGTACTCTCCAGATAGAACCTCGGAGGCTATTAATTTCTTGCAATCTCCTGCAATGACCTCAGAGTTGCTCAATCACTTTCAATCTCCGGCAGCAACCTCGGAGTTATCAATCACTCTCAATCTCCGGCAGAAACCTCGGAGTTCATCAATCACTCTCAATCTCCGGAAGAAACCTCGGTGTTTATCATAACAAAAAGTATGACATGCATGATATCAGTCTCAACACATATCACAAATATATAATCGACAAGTACAAGTCATATCAATATCATATGTTCAATTATCAACATCACAGTTCTTTCATTTCACAAGACAAGCGAGCCATTATGCAACGGAGGTACAATCAGGTGATACTCAAAGAAAATAACACATATGGCGACAAGCCCTCATAACAGCTGACTGAACCAACGTAATTGTAATTCATCTCCACTTCATGCCCGAATGCCTATCATGATATCCCTGTCAATTCCTACATCTACATATGATTCTCTAATCAGAGTCTAACTAAAGTAAACCATAACCTACCTCAATGCCGAGCGGGTTCCACGAACAATCAACCAAGGAGGTTGTCCAGTCGCAGCAGCAGCCATGGATGGTGTCAACAGTGAAGCTTCTTGGAGCAGCAATGGTGAAATGCAATATAGGAAAAATTAAGGCACGGTATTGGTGTCAAATTGAAGCTAAGAGCAAGACGAACTCAATGGTACCACTCCCAACCTTCATCGTTACTTGTGGTGATCGGAAAATGCCCAACTCCAATCGGGATTGATGAGGTGGTCGACCTGACGAACGGGCATGAATTGATGAACATGGGTGGGTGCAAATTGACGGCGTGGTGATGGTTAATGTAGTGGTATCACCCACGCACGCCGATGCTGGCTCGGTCAGAAAGCGTGTTGCGGCTAGGGTTTCGTGAATTTAGATTTAGGTGTTTTGATGATTTAGTGAGAATCGAGCTTTGTGTGGGGTGTCAAAATGACGACAAGGAAACGGTGATTCTATTGGTGCCAATGTCGTTCCCTGCAGTTGTCGGAATCTGCCGGAAAATGTAAAAACCCACCAGGGAAGACGATGAACAGTGTCGTCAGAAATTCGATCTGAAATTCCCGGCGATATAGAAAGAATTGAGGGTCGTGGTTGGTATGGAAATGACGGGCTCGACGAGAAGAAACTTTTGGTATATGTCTCGCCCCCGTTGGATTCTTTTGTTGGCCGAAAATGGCGAATAAACGAGCAGTAGTTGCTAGGGTTTCTCTCTTTCTCTTTGGGTGGCGGCTGTATCGTTTTCCCCTCCCTCTTTTTCTTTTCTTTTCTTTTTCTGGGTTTTTGCCCTACCAAACGGGTAGTGGGCTTGGCCCACGTATTTATTTAACTAAATTAAATTCATGCACAAATTCATACATTAAAACTCCTAAATTAATTACCCTAAAGTCTAATACCCTTTTCGTTGTCTTAAGGTGCTAAACGAGCAAACGGATCGTTACACCAAAGGACTCGTTTCCACTCCCGAACAAAGATCAAATGATCGATGCTACGATCGGGCATGAAGTTTTGAGTTTTCTCAATGAGTAATCCAGATATAACCAGGTGTGGATGCACCTAGAGGACCAAGAGAAAACATATTTCCTCACTAATTGTGGAACTTATTGTTATAATATGATTCATTTTGGGCTAAAAAACATTGGAGTCACTTATCAGAGGCTTGTAAATAAGATATTTGAAAAGCAAATCGGGAAAATAATGAAAGTTTACATAGATGACATGCTTGTTAAGAGTCTTCATGCAGAAGACCATTTGGGCCATTTGAAGGAAACATTCAAAATTCTAAGAAAGTTCAACATGAAGCTCAACCCGGAGAAGTGTGCTTTTAGGGTAGGCTCAGGAATATTCTTGGGTTTATTAGTCTCTTAAAGAGGGATTGAGGTGAACCTAGATAAAATCAAGTCCATCAAGGAAAATCTTGATCCCCTAGCCAACTTGAAGGAAGTGCAACAGTTGACTAGGCGGATAGCAGCCCTCAGCATATTCATCTCCCAGTCGTCAGAAAAGTACCATAAGTTCTTCTTGTTTCTCAAAAAGAAAAAATGACTTCGAATGGACACCAAAACGTCAACATGCGCTTTGCAATCTAAAATCATACTTATCCATTTATTCGCTCATGTCAAAGCTGAAGGACGGAGAACAAATCCTAGTGTACCTAGCTATCTCAAAGGTAGCGGTATGCGCAGTTTTAGTACTTGAAGAAAAAAATGTGTTATTTTCATTTTATTAGAGAACATGAAGGGTTGGTCTATTCCTTTCCCCCAAACCGACCGATACCCTTCCCCATTTCCTGTGGCCGAATGGTTCATGTATTGTGTCTATCTAGTTGTCTTCTAGAAGGTTATAAGTACTAGCATAAATAGGACATATAGTTGATGTAAATAAACGTTGAAGATTTATGAGATATACTTGAGTTTTACTCAACTTTGCTAAGTTATTCAACTTTTGTGTTGGTTAATTTAGTTGGTCCTTTTGTGGGCCATCAGTCCTTTTGTGGTCTGAACCTCGATCCTTTTGTGGATCAAACCATTAGTGCAAGTCTAGTTAGAACTTTTGTGATCTATCTAAACTCAAGCTAAGGTTTCCTTTGGTGTAAGTTTTGTTAGAACTTTTGTGTTCTAACTATGCCCAAGCCAAGGTTCTATCCGGCCTTTTAGCATACCTCACTTGGTTTGCAACCGAGCTTGTCCTTAGAAACATCGTGTCCAATCCTTGTCCAAATTGCCTCATTCTTTTCACTATAATATCCTACAACACTTTCCCAATTCACACCCCAAAGGCCTTAAACTAAAACATCACAAAACCACTCGAACACCCCAACCATTTTCCCTCATCGTGCCGGTTGAGTCTCTATAACGTCAACATACTGTCCTGATAGGTTTCCGCCACCTTACCACCATCCAACCACTAAAACCCAACCACCAATATAACCCTCAACATGTCCAGAACATCTTCACAAAACATCTTAACCCATTTCCACACTAAACTACCCGTGCGAGCCCCACAATACCACATTGTCCGGTGAATCCGAGAACCGGACACCCCACCTTTTAAGTCCATTTTCATGTCAACCCGTATCCAACCCAACTTCGACCAACCTACCCTCACAAGCCCCTTCTTATATACATCAAAAAATTTTAAGGATTTGAATATCAAACAGATCATCTCTTCTCCCTGTCATCCCAATGCGAACAGTCAAGCGGAGTTAACTAACAGAAATATTTCAAATTTAAAGAAGAAATTGCAGGATGCCAAAGGATCGTGGCTTTTTAACTGCTCGAGGTCCTACGGGCATCCGGAACCACAAGAAAATAAAATACCATGGAAACATTTTTTCCCTCGTGTATGGGCTGAGGCATTTATCCCGATCGAAGTGGGGACTCCGAGCCTGTAATATCTCTGGTCATATGAGCAGGTTGATTCGAATGCGATGTTGACTTAGTTGGACTTGCTTGAGAAGCATCGGGACCTTGCATATTTTTGGATGATAGCACAAAAGCAACAGATGGAATGATACTACAACCGTCGTACCAACCCCTGACATTTTAAAGTCCGGGACTTAGTACTCCGAAAGGTAACCAACAACACTCGGGATATAAATATAGGCAAGTTAGATTCAAATTGGGAAGGTCCATACAAAGTTATCGGGATTGTAGGTAAATGATCATACTAATAGAAAAACCAGGAAGGAAAACTACTTCCTAATAACTGCAATGCCAGTCATTTGATATTATGCCTAACAATGAAAATATGCACTGCACTCTTTTTTCCTTCGACCAGTTTTTGTCCCAATTGGGTTTTTCCGACAAGATTTTTAATAAGGCGCGTATTGAGATGATTTGCTTCAGTGTATTATCCAATGATTGGGTATTCATTACGTACACCCAAACACTGGGGAGTATATATCCATGCTATCCGGATTAAGTCTAATTATTGTTAAGAAAGAGAGACATTTCCAGTATTTCAACATTTTTTATGAAAATAGATAGGTCCATGAGAAGACTCAGTGTTCATCCTTTCATGAACATGGATGGGTCCATGAGAAGGCTTAGTATTCATCCTCCTTCAAAGGAACTTGTAATCAGCGGAACCGTAGAAGTAGTATCGATAAAAGCTTCATGGCAAAGCATACTAATGTCGGGAACTTGCCCAGAGTGGTTGAATATTTTACATATGTAACCAGACTGACCACACTAGATGGTAGCCGGATTAACTCACATTTTTATCATATTTGTAAGTCAAAGGAATCAATGAAATTTTCCTTTTCGTGTTTCTTGTTACTAAAAGCAAAGATACTTAAATCATGTGAATATTATTTATGACATACCGAGAACATGTGTTGTAATGTAATGGAGATATACTCCTATAACACCATAAACATAATTGTCACGACCCGAACCCGGGCCCGTGACTGGTGCCTTACCCCGGGCACCCTAGTGATACAACATCAGAGAAAATCAGCGGAAATAAAAACATGAACATGAATTAAGAGACAAGATAAATAAACAGGCCAACCAAAACAGTTGCCTTCATCATATATACATAAATACCCGAACATTTATCCTTTTTACAAACCCTGCCCACAACAGTGCTACAGACCTCTAAGACTTTTACAACAGCTATGACGGGACAGGGCCCCGCCATACCCCTGAATGTATAAGAATCTACAGACTCAGGGTAACATACCAAAAGATAAGCCTCCGAAGAAATAGGCTTCCCGACACGAATCGTGATCCTATGAGCGAGATCCACAACCGATGTACTTCCACCGCAGATAAACGCACTCCGGGCGAGGTCAAGACAGTACCAAGTATGTGAAATCAGAAAAGATCAGAAATGAAATCATAATAGTCTATATAAAGCAGGAGACATGTATGATAACCAGATGAAATACGTGTCCCGGCCCATCCCGTGGGGCTCGGTGTATAATCAGATGAAATACGTGTCCCTGCCCATCTCGTGGGACTCGGTGTAAAATCAGATGAAATACGTGTCCCTACCCATCTCGTGGACTCGGTGTAAAATCAGATAAAATACGTGTCCCTGCCCATCGCGTGGGACCTTGTATAATCGGATGGAATACGTGTCTCGCCATCTCGTGGGACTCGGTGTATAATCAAATGAAATACGTGTCCTCGCCATCTCGTGGGACTCGGTGTAGAATCGTTCATAACAAATCAACCGGCCCTCCATCGAGAGACGCGGGGTACAGAAATACAACAAAGGCTATCACAACAAGCATAGGCAAGTTTCACAACAACAAGCATAGGCAAGCTTCACAACAACAAGCATAGGCAAGCTTCACAACAACAAGCATAGGCAAGCTTCACGACAACAAGCATAGGCAAGTTATACACAACTCAAAGTACTTTCATTTTATGCCAAAGTCCGGGTTTTAACCCTAAAGTACTACGTACGTTAAATTCCTTTTAAAGATCCATTTCTTTTACAAAGGTCACCCGACGCCCGTAGTATATATAAAAAAATAGAGTGACTAACATTGTTAAGTAAACCAAAATGCTTTCCTTTGTAAAATCAAGTAACAACCTTATTTTCCAAACGTTCAAGTTTGCCTAATTTCAAATGCTCAAGTTTCTCATTTTAGAAAAGGTTTCGTAGTTCATAGTTTTAGTCCTTTTAAAACATAATTCTCCTTTAAACGTTTTGAGAAACATATGTCTTATATGTGAGTAGGTTATTCTTGTTTATAATCAATCTTATTAAGCAGCCATGATCTAGGAAATGTAATATCATTTTGTCTCATCTTAGCTTCTATACGGATGGAGGTTTCATCGGTTTTAATACCATACTTCATTATTCAATACATTTTCCTTTATTAACGCCGCAGTTGGTTTGTCGATACTCATTACGATTTCAAATCAAGAAACATTATTCCTTTTAAAACCAAGTACTCATTACTCACGAATGAGGTTTCACACTTTTAACAAAATTCATATCAATACCATTAAGTCAAGTCTCTTATCTTTTAAAAAAAATATCAGTAAACCCTTCTTTTTATCACTCTTAAGACGTTATACCTAACTTCCCATAAAGCTAGTACAACTCTTATGTTTTCAAAGCCAAGTATTACTCTTCTTTCAAAAAGGTCTTTTTGAAACACTTCAAGTTCTTTATTACTACACATCAAATCCGTTATAAATCAAATCAGTTACCCTTTGAAACCACAAAGCATTTTCTTACCTACATAAAGCTGTTATAACCAACTTTCCATAAAGCCGTTATAACACTTTATGTTTCAAACCAATCAAATACATTAAACACATGTACGTCTACCGTACTACATAGTTATACACATATCATGCTAGAACAGATAGGAAGAGGTTCACATACCTCGCGACGACATCCGACTAATAGCAAAGCGCTCCAAGTACCTCAAACCGTCGGCTACACCTTAAGCCAAGACTCACGCCACACGTAGTATTTCAACCTATAGAGGCCACAGGTGCCTATTAACATCTTAGATCTCAATGTAGAATATTCTACGTAAAATTCGCAAAGACTCTCCTCTCCCGCAACAACAGCGTAAATCTCCTCCTCTATCGAGGCCGGCTACCCACCCAACTGGTGGGGTTTGCACGCCTAACCTGACGTACAATTCTACTCACGAATACTACAAGCTCATCGTAATACACCCTATGTAATTACGATTCAGCCACTTCTTAAAATTCAGGCTTAAGTCGCAAGACATTGCCGTAAGTATTATTCAGGCTTAAGTCAAAAGACATTGCCGCACAACTATGTTCAGTTCTATATATAGTATACTTAACTATATACTCCTACAACATGTAATTTCCAATTACAACAGAAGGTCAAGAATGCTTACCTCGATAAGCACAAAATTATCCGAGTTTAAATGTCGATCCTGAGCAAGGTTTAGCTCCTACTCCGAGCGCTCCGACCCGCTCCACCAACTTCTACTTATAACTTCAACTACGGGTGAAGATTTACTTAGGGTTTCGTTTTTGTGACTGAGGGAAGTATAATAGTATTTTCTGGGCTTTGTATAAGTGTAACCTTGGGAATACTACAAGGTATTTGGGCATTATAACAATACTTGGAGAGTATTTCTATACCACAAAAAAAGGGGGTATTTATACGAGACAACTAGGCTAGGTGGTGTACTTCTGCAGAACACTACAAGTGGGAGGTATTTCTCGGCCAAAAGGACTCAACAAAGGGGGAGGGGGGACTCTTGGACGAAATACAACACTAAGGGGGAGGAAGGTAGAGATCTGTCAAGACTTAGTAAAAGTTTAGGATGAAGAAGTCTTCCAAAGGGGGGGGTATTTATAGGTCAAGAAATGGCCAACCAATGGCCAAGATTCATCCAATTGTTAGGCAAGTGTAGGCTAGGATTAAGCCATGTGCACCTTATCCATCTACCACACCAACTTGCACAAATATCCTACCAACTCCTCGACCCTTGGCCCACCACTTCCAATTGAGGGTGACAAGTGTCGCCTCTCGTTGGTCCAAAATGTTTCGTCTCTCGGAAAAATCCGCAAAAATAATAAATGACATAGCCGGAATTTTCCCTTCGCAAGTTTAGTAAAACGTTTCGTCGAAAAACGACTCTTTTCGGCACTTGTGCCCAAATTTTCGAATCTTGCCAACTTTAAGGCTCAAATTATAATACGTACGCCTTACGCATACATACCGGAAATACGGGTATAACATTCTCCTCCTTAGAAACATTCGCCCAATGTTACTTCTCAAGACGGATAACGATAAAGTTCCTCCAGCAAGTTGTCAACGCCACACCTGGCCACAGAAACACCCGCGCAAATACTTACATCCATGTCCACGAGGAAACACCTCTAACATCACAAACTTTTGTCACTTTGCCGCGAGGTTCTAGTGTCACTCCGGCGACCCAACAAATGGTACCGATCGCATGCGATCCTCGAGGTCTAAAATATACATCCTTCGCACCTTCTCCCTTTACAAGAAATGATCATATCTATGCTCGCAATACATGCTCGCCTCTACCCTTACTCGTCGACTTTCTCTCGAACACTTGAACTCTTCTAGTATACGTACCACACTTCAGTCATCGCTTCAGTTCTCCAAACCTTGGAGTCACCACCTCCAACTTGGTTATCTTACTAGCCTCAATCTTCCTTAAGGCCATTCCCGGCCTTCACGATCCGCTCGTTGAACACATCCACGAACTCATACGATGGTCAACTAAACTTGGGCCTAGCACCCTCGTGACCTACCACTGGCGGGACCACCCAGAGCCGACCCCACTGAACAGCTTGGGTTGGCCCGCAACATGGCCCCAACCCGACCCACTTAACGCATCACACTCTTGTTTCCCGATCCGGAACAATCTTACCTATACAAGTCATGAAAGCTACCACTTCCATTTTACACTACCCAAGGAATTATCCCAGAACACATTTATACGCAAACCAAGTATTTCAACAAAGACTAACCGTAAAATCTTTTATTCAAGATGACCTTACCTCTAAGGCCTCAACACGAAATATTCTAAGGTTCACACTTTCCATGCCCCCATACATATCATTTCAACTAACCATGCTTTCTAACTCATAACCAACATAACGCTATCCGAACGTAGCACCTGATAAGAAGGTCATTATATCATGCATACAAATCTCTAGAGGGTTAAGGATATACCTGAATCTACCGCTCCACTCTAATCATAAGTCGCCTGCAGGCGCATATAATGTAGGCGATGAACTCCGCCATCGACCGTAGTCGAGTCATTATGTTTGCATCCTTCCTACTAGATGATTTCATCATGGCCCTCGACGCGAGAAAACAAGCACCGATAAAAAGACGACATTCTCGATGACGCTCGCAACATCGATACACCGAGGAAAACTCGAACCCGATCGGCTAGAACCTATGTATATCTGTGAACGAAGCTCGAGCTCGACCGGCTCCGAATACCACGAACGCCCCGACGATCGCGGGGACCACTGCATCTTGGTGGAGGTACATAACTAGATCTTTGAGGCGGTCCGCCTCGAAAGTTACCAAAGGACCTCATTGCTCGTGCCTCTCGCCGATCTCGGTCATTTCGCCGACCTCTTCGTGCCTCACATCCTAGTGCATGAGCTTGCACGCGGCAATGTCCATGCCCGGTGAAGAGCTACACCCGCATAAGCCTCGCTAAGTAATCGCCCACCGGTGACGTGGCGTGTACTGGCCCTCCATATCGGCTACTACTGGAACATACCGAGCTAATGAGTCGAACTCCACATTGTACACTCTAACCGTCCGCCCGCCCCGCCAACGTCAAAAATATGCCCGAGCCCTCTCATCTCGCGAGGCAAGAAATGTGCAAGAAATGCCTCGAGAACTCGCCCCAACTGCTGGAAGTGCATGCTCTTCTCTGACGACTCACGAATCAAACTACCAATCGCAGATCACGCGGTGATGCGAACCCAATACCACCGACTCGCCTCGAGGCTCTTATCACTCATGATCCGTCAGAGTCGCTTGATAAACTCCCGAGGTCATCTCGGCTCGATCCATAGAACATCGCGGCTACAACTCGAGAAAGTCACGTAGCCTCAAACCGTCGCTCGGGGTGAACTACGGTGCTACTGGGCCGAATCGCTGATTCAGCCTATCTCATATCGCCACGACCGCCAAGAATCGCCATCTCCTTGTACTTATCTCATCCGCTTCCAGCCGGGACCGAGGCTCGTGTATCAGAGTCTCAGCAGCCACCGCTGCGCTCTAAACTCTGGTCGTGGCGGCGTCGCGAAACTCGCCGTCGGAAGCACTGCTCGTGCACCGACCGCTCGCGCTCGCACTCTCAGTATCTCACTAACAGCCTCGATCGCTTGCCCATCCGGGCTCAGGTTTTACGCGGAGGCATAATCGTAAAGGAAAGGAATACGTCGAGGGTCCAACTTATCACACAGTGGCACGATCTCGAATGAGAAGAATGGAAACCAATCCTAAATGTCCTATAGCCTCACGATTATAGATGTGGTGCACAACACACCGATAATCAAGACTCTACTAGACACGATGCAGTAGACACTTTTCGAGGACTAATCGCCTGATACCACTTCACGACCAACCTGCCCGTGGATCGTGCCTTACCCCGGCACCCTAGTGATACAACATCGAGAAAATCAGGAAATAAAAACATGAACATGAATTAAGAGACAAGATAAATAAACAAAGCCAACCAAAACAGTTGCCTTCATCATATATACATAAATACCTAACATTTATCCTTTTTACAAACCCTGCCCACAACAAGCAGCATGCACTTAAGACTTTTTACAATGCTATGACGGACAGTGGCCCCGCCATACCACGAATGTATAAGAATCTCATGCACTGGTAACATACCAAAAGATAAGCCTCAAGAAATGGGGCTTCGACACGCACGAATCGTGATACTATGAGCGAGGATCCACGACCGATGTACTTCCACTGCGCAGATTTAACGCACTCAAGGCGAGGTCGATAACAGTACCAAGTATGTGAAATCAAAAGATCGTAAATGAAATCATAATAGTCTATATAAAGCGGTGAGACATGTATGATAACGGATGAAATCGTGTCCCGCCATCCCGTGGGGCTCGGTGTATAATCGGATGAAATACGTGTCCTCGCCATCTCGTGACTCTGTAAAATCGATGAAATACGTGTCCTCGCCATCTCGTGGGACTCGTAAAATCGATAAAATACGTGTCCTCGCCATCTCGTGGGACTCGGTATAATCGATGGAATACGTGTCTCGCCATCTCGTGGGACTCGGTGTATAATCAAATGAAATACGTGTCCTCGCCATCTCGTGGGACTCGGTGTAGAATCGCTCATAACAAATCAACCGCCCTCCATCGAGACGCGGGTGCGTAAATACAACAAAGGCTATCACAACAAGCATAGGCAAGTTTCACAACAACAAGCATAGGCAAGCTTCACAACAACAAGCATAGGCAAGCTTCACAACAACAAGCATAGGCAAGCTTCACGACAACAAGCATAGGCAAGTTATACACAACTCAAAGTACTTTCATTTTATGCCAAAGTCCGGGTTTTAACCTAAAGTACTACGACGTTAAATTCCTTTTAAAGATCCATTTCTTTTACAAAGGTCACCCGACGTAGTATATATAAAAATAGAGTGACTAACATTGTTAAGTAAACCAAAATGCTTTCCTTTGTAAAATCAAGTAACAACCTTATTTTCCAAACGTTCAAGTTTGCCTAATTTCAAATGCTCAAGTTTCTCATTTTAGAAAAGGTTTCGTAGTTCATAGTTTTAGTCCTTTTAAAACATAATTCTCCTTTAAACGTTTTGAGAAACATATGTCTTATATGTGAGTAGGTTATTCTTGTTTATAATCAATCTTATTAAGCAGCCATGATCTAGGAAATGTAATATCATTTTGTCTCATCTTAGCTTCTATGCAGATGGAGGTTTCTACTGGTTTTAATACCATACTTCATTATTCAATACATTTTCCTTTCTTACCGGTGCGGTGGTTTGTCGCTAGTCATTCTGATTTCCAAATCAAGAAACATTATTCCTTTTAAAACCAAGTACTCATTACTCACGAATGAGGTTTCACACTTTTAACAAAATTCATATTAATACCATTAAGTCAAGTCTCTTATCTTCTAAAAAAAATATCAGTAAACCCTTCTTTTTATCACTCTTAAGACGTTATACCTAACTTCCCATAAAGCTAGTACAACTCTTATGTTTTCAAAGCCAAGTATTACTCTTCTTTCAAAAAGGTCTTTTTGAAACACTTCAAGTTCTTTATTACTACACATCAAATCCGTTATAAGTCAAATCAGTTACCCTTTGAAACCACAAAGCATTTTCTTACCTACATAAAGCTGTTATAACCAACTTCCCATAAAGCCGTTATAACACTTTATGTTTCAAACCAATCAAATACATTAAACACATGTACGTCTACCGTACTACATAGTTATACACATATCATGCTAGAACAGATAGGAAGAGGTTCACATACCTCGCGACGACTATCGACTAATAGCGAAAGCGCTCAAGTACCTCAAACCGTCGGCTACACCTTAAGCCAAGTAGACCACGCCACACGTAGTATTTCAACCTATAGAGGCCACAAGGCGCCTATTAACATCTTAGATCTCAATGTAGAATATTCTACAGAAAATTAGGCAGCACCTCCCCCCCCCGCAACAGCGTAAATCTCCTCCTCTATCGAGGCCGGCTACCCAGCCAACCAGGGGGGGTTTGCACGTCTAACCGGACGTGTACAATTCTACTCACAGTAATACTACACAAGTCTCATCTGAATACACCCTATGTAATTACGGTTCACCACTTTAAAATTCAGGCTTAAGTCGCAAGACATTGCCGTAAGTATTATTCAGGCTTAAGTCAAAAGACATTGCCGCACAACTATGTTCAGTTCTATATATAGTATACTTAACTATATTCCTACAACATGTAATTTCCAATTACAACAGAAGGTCAAGAATGCTTACCTCGATAAGCCCAAAATTATCCGAGTTTAAATGTCGATCCTGAGCAAGGTTTAGCTCCTACTCTGAGCGCTCCGACCCACTCCAACCAACCCTTAGAAGTTCTAACCAACTTCTACTTATAACTTCAACTACGGGTGAAGATTTACTTAGGGTTTCGTTTTTGTGACTGAGGGAAGTATAATAGTATTTTTTGGGCTTTGTATAAGTGTAACCTTGGGAATACTACAAGGTATTTGGGCCAAGGTATTTGGGCATTATAACAATACTTGGAGAGTATTTCTATACCACAAAAAGGGGGGTATTTATACGAGACAACTAGGCTGGGGTGTACCCTGCAGAACACTACAAGGGGGAGGTATTTCTCTCCAAAAGGCCTCAACAAAGGGGGGGACTCTTGGACGAAATACAACACTGGGGGAGGAAGAGAACTTTCAAGACTTAGGAAAATTTTAGGATGAAGAAGTCTTCCAAAGGGGGGGGGGGTATTTATAGGTCAAGAAATGGCCAACCAATGGCCAAGATTCATCCAAGTGTTAGGCAAGTGTAGGGCTAGGATTAAGCCATGTGCACCTTATCCATCTACCACACCAACTTGCACAAATATCCTACCAACTCCCCTTGACCCCTTTGTCGTCCACCACTTCCAATTAGAGGGTGACAAGTGTCGCCCTCTCGTTGGTCCAAAATGTTTCGTCTCTCGGAAAAATCCGCAAAAATAATAAATGACATAGCCGGAATTTTCCCTTCGCAAGTTTAGTAAAACGTTTCGTCGAAAAACGACTTTTTTCGGCACTTGTGCCCAAATTTTCGAATCTTGCCAACTTTAAGGCTCAAATTATAATACGTACGCCCTTACGTACATACTCTGGAAATACGGGGTATAACAATAATGGTCCTCTCTTATAAAAAATATATAACTTCAATAAGAAGAAAGTTGGTGAAATTAGTTGAATAAGCTTCCAACTACAAAGTCAATTGCTGAAAGAAATCAATCTGGATTCTATAATTTAGAAGGCTACAAAAGCCTCAAGAAAGCAAACACATTTGCAATCAAAGAAAGATTTAATAGATAACTAGTTTTGAGTCTTAGAGAAATTTGGGTTTCCTTCAAAAGGAGTTTTAAAAAGACTTCTAAAAGAAAGTCATTCTTGTCTGATAGGTAAAAGGTCATCAAGATGTAAGAAGAATTGTGACAGCTAATCTTTCCCGTCGACAAGAAAATGCTTTTGTAGAGTAAAAAAAGAATAAGAAATTAAAAACTTTGTGGAGTAAAATAAGAAACAACAAAATTGATGAGAAATAGTTCATTATTTATAGCACGGGCTCAAAATGACCAGGGGATGGAATTCTTAAGAAATGAAACTGCAAACACGCTAAAGGGATCGACACACTCCATCCCATAGTCTGTTGGGGGTCTTACACATCAAAATGATTCTTAATATAAAAACTTTGGGACCAATAAAGGCCGGAAAGAAACGTTTACAAAGCCTGCGAAAGGGACCAGCCTGCCCGATCCCATAGTCCACCAAATTATTGACTAAAACTAAAAAGTTCTTAAACCAACAACAATCTAAATTAAAATATAACTAAGCAAGAGGGTCATCATCGGATTCCTCATCTCTTGGATCATTCACTTCAGCACCTTGAAGATCTTCAATGGTTAACTCGGCCACTTCGAGATCAATCTCCACTTCAAGCACTACAACAAATCAGCTCAAGGAAGGGCGATATGTTGTACCAAGATAGGTAATTTCCTAGTATTATTTAGTTGATGGAAACTTTACGAACAGTTCTAACGGTTTGCACATGTATTTAGTGATATACTGAGGAGTTACAAATAGATGTGGAAAGTCATTGGGATGATGGACTGATTTTTGACAAATTTGGAATGATAAAATCATCTATAGAGTGATGCACATAATACGTCATTTGAAGGTTTACGGGGAATTGGACGATGAGTGTTGACTCAGTAGCTTCAGCTCGACGAAACTAACATATTTGGAATTAGTGCAGTAGGCCTTGGATATGTTTAGAATTAGCTCAAAGATTTGCACATATTCTTTCTGGCGAGAAGGAGTCACGATTAAAACTTGTGGTGGGTGACAACGTATTTTATATGGAATTTTTTTGTACTGATGATGATATTAGAATGTGTGAAAGAAGAGTAAGTAGAATCAAGATAATTAACGGGTACATGTTTGATAAGGGATTGCGGCTACAACTGAGGGATTGTGGTGACGATGATTGTATTTGTGGAATCAATTAATTTTTCGTTCAGAGATGTGGTTATAACCAAAATCAAGCAATTCGATCAGAGTCAGTGTAAACTTATGGGAACTAGCTACGGGGAAATTTCCGGCCATGAAAAATGTAGATTTAATTTTGAGCTAAGTTAATCAAAAATTCGATAGATACAATGAGCAAGTGTAACTATCAGTGTGATCATTTCCAAGAAGGCTTACACGAGGTTTATAACATAGATTCTTGATGCTCGACAACTTTAATACTTTCCTTACCATTCGAGGAAGAGCCGGTAGCAATCTTGGATAGGCAAGTGAGAAAGTTGAGGTCCAAGGAAATCGCTTCAGTCAAGGTGCAGTGGAAGCACCGTTCTGCTTTATGAAATTCTCGGGAATTAATGGAAGCGAGAGTTAAGATTTAAAAGAAGTGGGTTTAAGATTTATTAATTGAAGGACTTGGGATCAAAGTTTTAATAAATTTTTGGGAGATTAAATTAAGAGGAAAATTAGGGGCTTATGTGCAACTTTAATTTTCAGATTTTCTTTTAACCTATTAATCTTCCCACTCTTTCTCACATTCCATCTTCAAGAACACAAAACCCTAGTAGAAAAGAAAGGGGAAGGAGAAAGGGGAACGACGAAGCAGCAAGAAAACCCTAGAGGAAGAAAGAAAAGAAAGGATAGAGAGAAGGGAACGTACGCAGCAGCAACCAGACGCATGAGAAGAAGGGAGAAAGAAGAAAAGAAGAAAGGAAAAAAAGAAAACCCTAGCAATCAGGTTCAGGTTAGATTATATATTACATTTTTGAGTTAATTGGTGATCCTTATAATAATATATTATTGGAGTTACGAATTTAATGTTATATCTTTTATAAGCGGGAGATATGAGAAAGTTGAAAGAAAGGAATGTTATTTGAAATTTCTGAAGTTATGATAATAATTTTATATGTGTAGGAGTGTAGTCATACAATTGAAATGGTAAAAATATGGTTAATATAAATATAGCAATATGGGTGTCCTTAGATTCGTATTATAACATAGTTCGCATATTTTCTAGATTTTAAGCGTTCAGAGGCTCTACGCAAGAAAAAGGCATTGGCTTGATTGTTCGTGGCACCCGCTCGGCATTGAGATAGGTAACGGTTTACTTAGTTAGACTCTGATTAGAGAATCGTATGTAGTTGTAGGAAGTGACGGGGATAGCATGGTAGGCCTTCGGGCATGAAGTGGAGATAAGTTACAATTACGTTGGTTTCGTCAGCTGTTATGTGGGTTTGTCGTTATATGTGTTATTTTCTGTGATTATCACCTGATTGTATCTCCGTTGCATTATGGCTCACTTGTCTTGTGAAATAAAAGAATGGTGATGTTGATAATTGAACATTGATATGACTTGTACTTGTCGATTATATATTTGTGATATGTGTTGAGACTGATATCATGCCTGTCATACTTTTTTTTCTTTTATATTATTATTTTGATGATATTGATAAACTCCAAGGTGTCTGCCGGAGATTAAGAGTGATTCAGCAACTTCGAGGTCTTTGCCGAAGATTGAGAGTGATTGAGCAACTCCGAGGTCTTTGCTGGAGATTGCGAGTGATTGATAGCCTCCGAGGTTCTAGCCGGAGAGCACGAGTGGTACATGGACTTCGCGGGTCCCCTATGGGTCATGTCTTTGAGGCATTGCCCTTAGCATGTGTGTACAGGAGTGGAGTGAGAGAGGTGACTATTGCCTTGCATTGCTTCCATCCACTCTTATATTTGACCGATCATTGGTGAACTATATCTATCCTGATAGATTCTTGAATTCTTTACACTTTACTTGTATATGATATGTGACCATGCTTGTGTGCTCTATGTGCTACTTGTTGGTTTCAACTTCTTCACGCGTTATCTAATCATTGTCGGCCTATGATACTTACCAGTAGTAGTGTTGTACTGATACTACTCTTGCTGCACTTTTGTTGAGTGCAGAGTACGATCCAGGTTCCAGCTCTACGCCTCGTGACTGATTCGCGAGGGAGATATCTTTCAGTCATTCAGGGTGAGCTACTTGATCATCCGTGGCCCCTGAAGGGCTTCCTAGTTAATTCCATTTACTTTTGTTAGTTGACAGACAGTATGTATCCTTCGGGCCTTTTCTTCAGACTTCTATTTTCGATTTTGTTTAGCGCTCTTGTACCCTTTTGACCAGATTTTGGAAAACTAAGTGTTTAAGACTTATAACTTCTTTTCTTTATTTTATTTCCGCTGATTTAACTTGTTAATGAGAATATGGTTCGACTACTCGGGGGAATAGGGTAGGTGTCATCACGACTTGTGAATTGGGTCGTGACAAAGTTGGTATCAGAGCTTCTAGGTTAACCATTCTAATGAGTACAAGAGCAATGTCTAGTAGAGTCTTGCGGATTGGTACGTAGACTGTTATACCCCGTATTTCCAGAGTATATACGTGAGGGCGTACGTATAATAATTTGAGCCTTAAGTTAGGCAAGTTTCGAAATTTGTACACAACACCCGATAGGAGTCGTTTTTCGACGAAACGTTTCCACAGCTTTCGTAGGGAAAATTCCGGCTATGGCATTTTTAATTTTTGCGGATTTTTCCGAGAGACGAAACATTTTGGACCAACGAGAGGGTGACATGTGTCACCCTCACATTGGAAGCTTAGGGACGGCAAGCTTGGACGATTTGGGCTACTTTAGTTGGTAGGATATTTTGTGCAAGTTGGTGTGGTAGATGGATAAGGTCCACATGGTTGAAATCTAGCCCTACACTTGCACCACACTTGTCTTCATCTTGGCCATTGGTTGGCCTTTACTTGACCTATAAATACCCCTCTAAGTTGAAGACTTTCTTCATCCAAAAACTTGGGCAATCTTTCTAAGTCTCAAATACTCCCTCCCTCTTATTTGATCTCGTCCAAAAGCCCCCCCTCCCCCTTTGAGAAGGCCCTTTGGCCGAGAGCTTCCCCCTCCCCCTTTGTGGTGCCCTAGCCGAGGGGTACACCCCCCCCTAGCCTAGTTGTCTCGTATAAATACCCCTTGTTGTGGTATAGAAATACTCTCCTAGTATTGTTATAATGTCCAAATACCTTGGCCCAAATACCTTGTAGTATTCTCAAGGTTACACTTATAAAAGCCAGTAAAATACCATTATACTTTCCTCACTACTAAAACGAAACCCTAAGTAAATCTTCACCGTAGTTGAAGTTATAAGTAGAAGTTGGTTAGAACTTCTAAGGGTTGGTGGAGGCGGCCTGAGCGCACTGAGTAGGAGCTAAACCTTGCTCAGGATCGACATACAAACTCGGATAATTTTGGGCTTATCGAGGTAAACATTCTTGACCTTCTGTTGTAATTGGAAATTACATGTTGTAGGAGTATATGGTTAAGTATACTATATATAGAACTGAACATAGTTGTGCGGCAATGTCTTTTGACTTAAGCCTGAATAATACTTACGGCAATGTCTTGCGACTTAAGCACAATTTTAATAAGTGAATCGAATCGTAATTACATAGACTATATTACGAGATCGTGTAGTATTATCGTGAGTAGAATTGTACCGCCGGTTAGACGTGCAAACCCCTGGTTGGCTTGGTAGCCGCCTCGATAGAGAGAGATTACGCTGTCATGCGGGGAGGTTGCCGAATTTTCCAGAGAATATTCTACATTAAGATCTAGGATGTTAATAGCGCTGTGGCCTCTATAGGTCAATCATCTGCGTATGGCGTGATCTACTTGGCTTAAGGAGTAGCCGACGGTTTGAGGTACTTGGATCACTGTGCTATTAGTCGATAATCGTCGCGAGGTATGTGAACCTCTTCCTATCTGTTCTAGCATGATATGTGTATAACTATGTAGTACTAGACGATACGTGTTTAATATATTTGATTGGTTTGAAAAATAAAGTGTTATAACGGCTTTATGGGACGTTGGTTATAACAGTTTTATGTAGGTAAGAAAATGCCTTGTGGTTTCAAAGGGTAACTGATTTGACTTATAACGGATTTGATGTGTAGTAATACTTGGCTTTGAAAACATAAGAGTTGTACTAGCTTTATGGGAAGTTAGGTATAACGTCTTAAGAGTGATAAAAAGAATGGTTTACTGATTTTTGAAAATAAGAGACTCAAATTAATGGTATTGATATGAATTTTGTTAAAAGTGTGAAACCTCATTCGTGAGTAATGAGTACTTGGTTTTAAAATGAATAATCTTTTACTGATTTCGGAAATCAGAATGAGTATCGACAAACCACTGCAGCGTTAATAAAGGGAAATGTATTGAATAATGAAGTATGGTATTAAAACCAGTAGAAACCTCCATCTGCATAGAAGCTAAGATGAGACAAAATGATATTACATTTCCTAGATCATGGCTGCTTAATAAGATTGATTATAAACAAAAATAACCTACTCACATATAAGACATATGTTTCTCAAAACGTTTAAAGGAGAATTATGTTTTAAAGGATTAAAACTATGAACTACGAAACCTTTTTCTAAAATGAGAAACTTGAGCATTTGAAATTAGGCAAACTTGAACGTTTGAAAAATAAGGTTGTTACTTGATTTTACAAAGGAAAGCATTTTGGTTTACTTAACAATGTTAGTCACTCTAATTTTATACTACGGGTATCGGGTGACCTTGGTAAAAGAAATGGATCTTAAAAGGAATTTAACGTACGTAGTACTTTAGGGTTAAAAATCCGGACTTTGGCATAAAATGAAAGTACCTTGAGTTGTGTATAACTTGCCTATGCTTGTTGTTATGAAACTTGACCATGTTACGTATGATAGCCTTGTTGTGCAAGTATTGTGTTCTACTCGACTACCGGTTCATCCGGGAATGTATTTCACTTGACTACCGGTTCATCCGGGAATGTATTTCACTTGACTACCGGTTCATCCGAATGTATTTCACTTGAATACCGGTTCATCCGGGAATGTATTTCACTTGACTACGGTTCATCCGAATGTATTTCACTTGACTACGGTTCATCCGAATGTATTCCACTCGACCACGGTTCATAGGATGAACCAGAATGTATTTCACACGTTCTATATTGGGTCCATAAGATGGGTCGAGACACGTTATACGTATCACATGATTTGTACCTAGATCGCTGGCGGCGAGTTCCACGGGCATGAGGATGACTTTGAGGCGTGAGTCACGACTTGACATGATCGCTTTATGTTGTGAATCGTAGTTTGGTTATCATACATGTCTCCCGCTTTATATAGACTATTATGATTTCATTTCTGATTTTTCTGATTCACATACTTGGTACTGTTATCTCGACCTCTTCGGGCTGCGTTCACGCCGCAGTAGAGGTACATCGATCGCCGATCCCCGCTTATAGGATCACCTTTCGTGTTGGAAACTCCGTTCCTTGGAGGCTTATCTTTGGTATGTTACCACAGTGCAGAGGTTCTTGTACATTCGGGGTATGGCGGCCCTGTCCGTCATAGTTATTATCACTTCTTAAGTGCATGTAATCGTTGTGGCGTAGTCCGTAAAAAGTTAATCGTCGTATTTATGTATATATACTGAAGGCAACTGTTTTGGTTGGCCTGTTTATTTATCATGTCTCTTAATTCATGTTCATGTTTTTATTTCCGCTGATTTTCTCTGATGTTGCATCACTAGGTGCCCGGTAGGCACGACCACGCCCGGTTCGGTCGTGACAAAAGTGGTATCGAGCGATTAGTCCTCGGAAAGTGTCTGCATCGTGTCTAGTAGAGTCTTGATTATCGGTGTTGTGCACCACATCTATAATCGAGAGGCTATAGGACATTTAGGATTAGTTTCCATTCTTCTCATTACGAGATCGTGCCTTAGTTGTGTGATAAGTTGGACCCTCCGACGTATTCCTTCCTTTACCGATTATGCCTCCGTAAGGCAACCCAGCCCAGATGGGCAAGGCGATCGAGGGAGTTAGTGAGATCTGAGGAGTACGAGCGCGCAGCGATCAAGACTGAGACAAGCTGCCGACGGCGAAGTTTCGCGACGCCGCCAAAGACCGAGTTTAGAGTCAGCGGTGGTCGCTGAGACTACTGACACGAGCCTCCGGTCCCACACTGGAGCAGATGAGATGGGTACAAGTAGATGGCGATCGCCGTGGTCGTGGCGATATGAGGATAGGCTAGACGCAGCAGCCCACCAAAGAGCACCGTAGTTCACCCGGCGAGCGCAGTTTGAGGCTACGTGACTTTACGAGTTGTAGCCCACGATGTTCTATGGATCGAGCCGAGATGACCTCGGGAGTTTATCCGACAGCTACAATGGATCATGAGAGTGATCGAGTCTCGAGGCGTAGTCGGTGGTATTGGTTCGATCACCGCGTGAATCTGCGATTGATAGTTTGATTCGTGAGTTGTCCCGGAAGAGCATGCACTCCCACCGTATGGGACGAGTTCTCAAGGGCTTTTCTTGCACATTTCTTGCCCCACAGATGAGAGGGCTCGGGCCGACAGATTTTTGACGTTGAGGCGGGGCGGGCGGTTAGAGAGTACAATGTGGAGTTCGACTTATTAGCTCGGTATGTGCCCGTGGTAGGCGATATGGAGGATGAGTACACCGCTACGTCACCGGTGGATGATTACTTGCGAGGCTTATGCGGTGTAGCTCTCGGCCGGCATGGACATTGCCCGCATGCAAGCTCATGCACTAGGATGTGAGGCACGAGAGGTCGGCGGAATGGCCGAGATCGAGAAGAGGCCAGACAGCAGGTCCTTTGGTAACTTTCGAGGCGACCGCCTCGGCGTGATCTAGTTATGTACCTCCACCAAGTCTGAGTGGACCCCGCGATCGTCGGGGCGTTCAGGTATTCGGAGTTGGTCGAGCTCGGGGCTTCGTTCATAGATATACGTGAGTGCTAGCGGCCAGGATTCATGCCCTCGCCACAGCACGATGTGGCAAACATCATCCCGGAATGTCGTCTTTATCGGTGCTTGTTTCACTGCGGCCGTCCATGTGGACGAGATGCTTATAGGAGAGGTACCGGCAGGGCGCAGCCTCACGGATCGATGGCGAGTTCATCGCTTCTACATGCATGCGCACTGGCGGCGAGCCTATGATTAGAGTGGGCGGTTGATTCGTATATCCCTAACCCTCAGAGACTTGTATGTATTGATGTTATGATAATGTGTTAAGTGTTATGTTCGGATAGCTTTGTGCTAAAATGTGATTTAGGACCTGGTTGGTGAAGAAGGTAAGCACAGGGTGAGAAATGATGAACCTTAGGATATTCTGATTGAGACCTTAGATGTAAGGTCATCTTGAATAAAAGATTTTACGGTTAGTCTTTGTTGAAATACTTGGTTTGCGTATAAATGTATTGTGTGATAAGTCCCTGGGTTGGGTAAATGAAAGTGGTATCTTTCCTGATGTGATTTAGCAAGATTGTTCCGTGTCGAGGAGCAAGAGTTTGGCGACAATGGGTCGGGTTGGGCCGTGTTGTGGCCAACCCGCGGCTGTTCGGTGTGGGTCGGTTCAGGTGGTCCCGGATGGTAGGTCACGAGGGTGTTAGGCCCAAGTTTAGATGGTCATCGTATGAGTTCGAGGATATGTTCGACCAGAAGCGGATCGTGAAGGCCGGGAATGGCCTTAAGGAAGATCGAGGCTAGTAAGATGACCAAGTTTGGAGGTAGTGACTCCAAAGTTTCGGAAACTGAAGTGTGGTACGTATACTAGAAGAGTTCAAGTGTTCGAGAAGAGTACGACGAGTAAGGGTAGAGGCGAGCATGTATTGCGAGCATAGATATGATCATTTCTTGTGAAGGGAGAAGGTGCGAAGGATGTATATTTTAGACCTCAGGAATCGCATGCAGTCCGGTACCATTTGTTGGGTCGCCGGAGTAACACTAGAACCTCGCGGCAAAGTGACAAAAGTTTGTGATGTTAGAGGTGTTTCCTCGTGAACTTGGATGTAAGTATTTACGCGGGTGTTTCGTGGGGTTGTGTGGCGTTGGCAACTTATTAGAAGAACTTTATCATTATCCGTCTTGAGAAGGAACATTCGACGAATGTTTCTAGGAGGGAGAATGTTATACCGTATTTCCAGTATGTACGTGAGGCGCACGATAATAATTTGAGCCTTAAGTTAGGCAAGTTTGAAATTTGTACACAACACCCGTAGGAGTCGTTTTCGACGAAACGTTTCCACGACTTTCGTAGGGAAAATTCGGCTATGGCATTTTTAATTTTTATGGATTTTTCCGAGAGGCGAAACATTTTGGACCAACGGAGGGTGACATGTGTCACCCTCACAATGGAAGCTTAGGGACGGCAAGCTTGACGATTTGGGCTACTTTAGTTGGTAGGATATTTTGTGCAAGTTGGTGTGGTAGATGCATAAGGTCCACATGGTTGAAATCTAGCCCTACACTTGCACCACACTTGTCTTCATCTTGGCCATTGGTTGGCCTTTACTTGACCTATAAATACCCCTCTAAGTTGAAGACTTTCTTCATCCAAAAACTTGGGCAATCTTTCTAAGTCTCAAATACTCCCTCCCTCTTATTTGATCTCGTCCAAAAGCCCCCTCCCCTTTGAGAAGGCCCTTTGGCGAGAGCTTCCTCCCCTTTGTGGTGCCTAGCCAGGGTACACCCCCTAGCCTAGTTGTCTCGTATAAATACCCCTTGTTGTGGTATAGAAATACTCTCTAGTATTGTTATAATGTCCAAATACTGGCCCAAATACCTTGTAGTATTCTCAAGGTTACACTTATACAAGCCCAGAAAATACCATTATACTTTCCCTCAGTCACTAAAACGAAACCCTAAGTAAATCTTCACCCGTAGTTGAAGTTATAAGTAGAAGTTGGTTAGAACTTCTAAGGGTTGGTTGGAGTGGTCGGAGCGCCGCGGAGTAGAGCTAAACCTTGCTCGGGATCGACATATAAACTCGGATAATTTTGGGCTTATCGAGGTAAACATTCTTGACATACATTGTAATTGGAAATTACATGTTGTAGAGTATATGGTTAAGTATACTATATATAGAACTGAACATAGTTGTGCGGCAATGTCTTTTGACTTAAGCCTGAATAATACTTACGGCAATGTCTTGCGACTTAAGCCTGAATTGTAATAAGTGAACTGAACTGTAATTACATAGGACTATATTCTGATGATCGTGTAGTATTCTTGTGAGTAGAATTGTACCGTCGGTTAGACGTGCAAACCCCCGGTTGGCTTGGTAGCCGCCTCGATAGAGAGGAGATTCTGTTGCGGGGAGGTCTTCCGAATTTTACGTAGAATATTCTACATTAAGATCTAGGATGTTAATAGGCGCCTTGTGGCCTCTATAGGTTAAATCTGCGTATGGCGTGATCTACTTGGCAAGGAGTAGCGAAGCGGTTTGAGGTACTTGGATCACTTTGCTATTAGTCGATAATCGTCGCGAGGTATGTGAACCTCTTCCTATCTGTTCTAGCATGATATGTGTATAACTATGTAATACGGTGAGCGTACGTGTTTAATATATTTGATTGGGTTGAAAAATAAAGTGTTATAACGGCTTTTTGGGAAGTTTGTTATAACAGCTTTATGTAGGTAAGAAAATGCCTTGTGGTTTCAAAGGGTAACTGATTTGACTTATAACGGATTTGATGTGTAGTAATACTTGGCTTTGAAAACATAAGAGTTGTACTAGCTTTATGGGAAGTTAGGTATAACGTCTTAAGAGTGATAAAAAGAATGGTTTACTGATTTTTGAAAATAAGAGACTCAAATTAATGGTATTGATATGAATTTTGTTAAAAGTGTGAAACCTCATTCGTGAGTAATGAGTACTTGGTTTTAAAATGAATAATCTTTTACTGATTTCGGAAATCAGAATGAGTATCGACAAACCACTGCAGCGTTAATAAAGGGAAATGTATTGAATAATGAAGTATGGTATTAAAACCAGTAGAAACCTCCATCTGCATAGAAGCTAAGATGAGACAAAATGATATTACATTTCCTAGATCATGGCTGCTTAATAAGATTGATTATAAACAAAAATAACCTACTCACATATAAGACATATGTTTCTCAAAACGTTTAAAGGAGAATTATGTTTTAAAGGATTAAAACTATGAACTACGAAACCTTTTTCTAAAATGAGAAACTTGAGCATTTGAAATTAGGCAAACTTGAACGTTTGAAAAATAAGGTTGTTACTTGATTTTACAAAGGAAAGCATTTTGGTTTACTTAACAATGTTAGTCACTCTAATTTTATACTACGTATCGGGTGACCTTGGTAAAAGAAATGGATCTTAAAAGGAATTTAACGTCGTAGTACTTTAGGGTTAAAAATCCGACTTTGGCATAAAATGAAAGTACCTTGAGTTGTGTATAACTTGCCTATGCTTGTTGTTATGAAACTTGACCATGTTACGTATGATAGCCTTGTTGTGCAAGTATTGGTTCTACTCGACTCAGGTTCATCAGGAATGTATTTCAATTGACTCTGGTTCATCCGAATGTATTTCACTTGACTACGGTTCATCCGGAATGTATTTCACTTGACTACAGGTTCATCAGGAATGTATTTCACTTGACTACAGGTTCATCCGGAATGTATTTCACTTGACTACGGTTCATCCGGAATGTATTCCACTCGACCACGGTTCATGGGATGAGCAGAATGTATTCCACACGTTCTATATTGGGTCCATAAGATGGGCGAGACTGCGATACGTATCACATGATTTGTACCTAGATCGCGGTGAGGAAGGAGTTCCACGGGCATGAGGATGACTTTGAGGCGTGAGTCACGACTTGACATGATTGCTTTTATGTTGTGAATCGTAGTTTGGTTATCATACATGTCTCTGCTTTATATAGACTATTATGATTTCATTCTGATTTTCTGATTTCACATACTTGGTACTTGTCTTGACCTCCTTCGGGCTGCGTTCACGCCGCAGTAGAGGTACATCGATCGTCGATCCGCTTATAGGATCACCTTTCAGCGTGTTGGGAAGCTCCGTTCCTTGGAGGCTTATCTTTGGTATGTTACCACGAGTGCAGTAGGTTCTTGTACATTCGGGGTATGGCGGCCCTGTCGTCATAGTTGTTATCACTTCTTAGAAGTGCAGTAATCTTTGTGGGCGAGTCCGTAAAAAGATAACTGTTCGGGTATTTATGTATATATACTGAAGGCAACTGTTTTGGTTGGCCTGTTTATTTATCATGTCTCTTAATTCATGTTCATGTTTTTATTTCCGCTGATTTTCTCTGATGTTGCATCACTAGGGTGCCCGGAGTAAGGCACCAGTCACGGGCCCGGGTTCGGGTCGTGACATAGACGTCCATACCCATCCTCGAGAGGCTATAGGATATTTCGGAAACATTTTACTTCTTTACTCCTTTCGTGCTAGTTCAATCCGATTGGTATCTGGTTCATTCTCTTCGTGCGAGATTGTTCAGATTAGTATCTTAAACTCATTTTTATGTTCTCTCACAGGTGGTAGGACTCTTTATGTGATTCATATAAAGTATTTTCTCTCTATCCTATAGGTTGAGGTGTACTGACGAGAATCCAAATAGTGTATGTTTGGTGACAAAATAGTCATAATGGTAAATTATTCTTTTTATGAGAGCATGAGGTGTGCTTAGTTTGGTATTTCGCGGGAGAATGAATAGCAAAGTTGAGTGTCGGCAAGATGGGATTGTGTGGGTTAAGCACAAGTTGTTTAGAGGTTCTTCAAGGAAATACACATTGCCTTTACGTTAAATGGGGTGAATTCATTAGGTTGTCATGGAACAAGGCTACTCCATTTATAAAGTAAATGTTAAATGAACAATATTACTTGAGTTAGGTTTGGATTATGGCGGCGTTGTCATGCGTCATTTGGTTAGAGTGTAATTGATAAATATGACTGAAGAGGGAAGTCTATGGAACTTGACTAAGTGTTATGACGAAGTGTCATGGGGTTTTGCGATTGGTGGCTGGTAAGGTGTAATATTCAGATGACTAACATGATAAGATTGATGGAAGGGTGATATGTTGTACCAAGATAGGTAATTTCCTAGTATTATTTCGTTGATGGCAACTTTACGAACAGTTCTAACGGTTTGCACATGTACTTAATGATGTACTGAGGAGTTACAAATAGATGTGGAAGGTCGTTGGGGTGATGGGCTGATTTTTGACAAATTTGGAATGATAAAATAATCACTAGAGTGATGCACATAATACGTCATTTGAAGGTTTAAGGGGAATTGGACGATGAGTGTTTGACTCAGTAGCTTCAATTCGACGAAGAATTAGTGAAATAGGTTTAGAATTGGCTCAAAGATTTGCACATATTCTTTCTGGCGAGAAGGAGTCACGATAAAAACTTGTGGTGGGTGACAACGTATTTTATATAGATTTTTTTTTGTATTGATGACGATTTTAGAAGGTGTGAAGGAAGAGTAAGTAGAATCAAGATAATTAATGGGTACATATTTGATAAGGGATTGCGGCTACAACTGGTGTATTGTGGTGACGATGATGGTATTTGTGGAATCAGTCAATTTCGTTCAGAGATGTGGTTATAACCAAAATCAAACAATTCGATCAGAGTCAGTGTAAACTTATGGGAACTAGCTACGGGGAAATTTTCGTCCATGAAAAATGTAGATTTAATTTTGAGTTATGTTAACCGAAAATTCGATAGATACAATAAGCAAGCGTAACTATCAGCGTGATCATTGCCACGAAGGCTTACACGAGGTTTATAACATAGATTCTTGATGCTCGACAACTTTAATACTTTCCTAACCATTCGAGGAAGAGCCGGTAGCAATCTTGGATAGGCAAGTGAGAAAGCTGAGGTCCAAGGAAATCACTTCAGTCAAGGTGCAGTGCAAGCACCGTCCGGTTGAGGAGACCACTTGGGATACTGAGGCGGATAGGCGGAGTAGATATCCTCAGTTGTTCGACAGTTCAGGTACCTCTTTTCCTCCACCCCTACCCTTGTCGCTCGAGGACGAGCGATTGTTTGATTGGCATCTAATGTAACGACTCGTTTGGTCGTTTAGCACTTTAAAACTACGAAAAAGAATTATGACATTGAGAATACGAGGCTTTATGAAATTCTCGGAATTAATGGAAGCGGGAGTTAAGATTTAAAAGAAGTGGATTTAAGATTTATTAATTGAAGGACTTGAAATCAAAGTTTTAATAAGTTTTTGGGAGATTAAATTAAAAAGAAAATTAGGGGCTTATGTGCAGCTTTAATTTTCAGTTTTTCTTTTAACCTATTAAACTTCCCACTCTTTCTCACATTCCATCTTCAAGAACACAAAACCCTGATAGAAAAGAAAGGGGAGGGAGAAAGGGGAACGACGGAGAAGTAAGAAAACCCTAGAGGAAGAAAGAAAAGAAAGGAGAGGGAGAAGGGAACGTACGCAGCAGCAACCAGACGCAGGAGAAGAAGGGAGAAAGAAGGAAAACCCTAGCAATCAGGTTCAGGTTCGGTATAATAATAGATCCTAGTGTTGCCTTCGATGTGGTACAATAAAAACCTGATTTGGAGTTACGAATTTAATGTTATATCCTTTATAAGCGGGAGATACGAGAAAGTTGAAAGAAATGAATGTTATTTGAAATTTCTGAAGTTATGCTAATAATTTTATATGTGTAGGGGTGTAGTGATCGGTGTATTTTATATACACTTTTTGAGTCGTTTTTAGTTAGTCTTTTGCCCATTTTTGTACAAATATGTGTCGTGTTAGGATAGATTGTCTTTCTTTTGAGTCACAGTGGTTTAAAGTGGCACATTGGTGAGAAGGAGCGAAAAGAGGGCAGAAACAGAGGTTCCTGTCACGACCCGACCTCGGGCCCGCGACTGGTGCCTTACCCCGGGCACCCTAGTGATAATACATCAGAGAAAAACCAGCGGAAATAAAAACTCAAAGACATGAAACGATAAAATATAAGGAAACAGGCTAACTAAAACGGTCACATTTCTGCATATATATATATAAATGATTAAACCTGAACAGTTACATCCTACAAACTCTGCCCACAACAGTACTACAGACCTCTAAGAGTTTAACAACTATGACGGGACAGGGCCCCGCCATACCCCTGAATGTACAAGAACCTACAATCTCAGGGAAACATACCAAAAGATAAGCCTCCGGAGAAACGGAGCTTCCCAAACGCTGAATTGTGATCCTATGAGCGAGGATCAACAACCGGTGTACCCTACTGCGGCATGAACGCAGCCCGAAGGAGGTCGATAACAGTACCAAGTATGTGAAGCGAAAATCGTAAATGAAATCATAACAGTTTATATAAAGCAGGAGACATGTGTGATAACCAAACTACAGTACACAATATATATTAGCAGTCATGTCAAGTCAGGGACTCACGCCCGTAAAGTCATCACTCAATATAACCCGGGAATTTAACCCGCATAATGGCTGCACGCCCCGGCATCTTACCTCGGTATAAGCATGGTCATGGAACCATCCTAATGGAAGCATACCCATGGGCCACCCATCGTGTCAGTATGTCCAAAGGAAATAACAAGATAACAATCATAATGGAAGCATACTCGTGGGCCACCCATCGTGTCAGTATGTCCAAAGCAAATAACAAGATCACACTCCTAATGGAAGCATACCCGTGGGCCACCCATCATGTCAGTATGTCCAAAAGGAAATAACAAGATAACAATCATAATGGAAGCATACTCGTGGGCCACCCATCGTGTCAGTATGTCCAAAGCAAATAACAAGATCACACTCCTAATGGAAGCATACCCGTGGGCCACCCATCGTGTCAGTATATCCAAAAGGAAATAACAAGATAACAATCACAATGGAAGCATACTCGTGGGCCACCCATCGTGTCAGTATGTCCAAAGCAAATAACAAGATCACACTCCTAATGGAAGCATACCCGTGGGCCACCCATCGTGTCAGTATGTCCAAAAGGATCGATATAGTGGAAGCATACCCGTGGGCCACCCATCGTGTCAGTATGTCCATCAATCAACCAGATAGCCGACCCTCCAACGAGAGACGCGGTAGCACAGAAATACAATACTTGCACAACAAAGGCTATCATCACAAGCATAGGCAAGTTCAACATACTCATAGACTTTCATTTTTATTACAACAAATCCGGGTTTTAACCCCACAGTACTACATACATTAATCCTTTCAAAAAGATCTCTTTTTACGTAAAAACAACTCGATACTATTATCCGTAGTACCAAATACGTCATGTTTTAAAATCAAGTACTTTACACTTTTTAAACCAAGTGGCTTACACCTTTAGAACAACGTCAAGTATACTTTTAAAACCCAAGTAACTAACTCTTTTAAGGTCAAGGTACTCCTACCTTTTAAAACCAAGCCACTTATATTTTTCTCATCAAGAAAAGTTCGATATTTGAAAATAAGTTACTTATACTTTTAAACTCAAGTAATTCTCTTTTCCCAAAATCAAGTTACCATTTTAAATCCAATAATAAAGCCATTCTTTTGCTTCCATAAAGTCGTTATAACTAACTTCCCATAAAGCTATTATAACACTTTATGTTTTAAACCAATTTAAGACAAAACCATGCCTTTCTTTTAAACCAAAACACTTCAAATTCTTAAGTCTCTTTTCTTTTAGAAATCAAGTTCCTTACTTTGGAATTTCAAGAAAATCAAAACTTGATTATAATAATTCTTATTAGAGCAGCCATGATCTAGAAAATGTAATACCATTTTATTTTATCTTAGCTTCTATGCAGATGGAGGTTTCTACTGGTTTAATATAATTAATTATTTGTCAATACATTTTCCTTTATTAACGCTGCAGTGGTTCGTTCGATACTTATTCTCATTTCCGAAATCAATATAACTTATTCCTTTTAAAACCCAATTACCCATTTCTCATAAATGCGGTTTCACAACTTTTTAACACAATTCAAGTCCTTAATATTTCACATCAAGTCATTTATAAGTCAAGTCTCTTATCTTTTAAAAACCACAGACCATTTCTTTACCTACATAAAGTTGTTATAACTAACTCCCCATAAAGCCGTTATAACACTTTATGTTTTAAACCAACCAAATTCGTTTAGCACACGTACGTCTACCGTACTACATAGTTCACACAATCATGCTAGAAAAGATAGGAAGAGGTTCACATACCTCGCGACGATTATCGACAATTAGCAAAACGCTCCAAAGTACTATAACCCTGCTAGCCTTTTCCACCCTTCAAGTAGAATACGCTACTCATAGTACTTCAACCTATAAAGGCCACAAAACGTCTATCAACCTCTAGATCTCTTCGTAGAACAATTCTAAGTACAAGGTTCCTTATTCTACGGAAAATTCGAAGACCTCCCGTAACCACATAAATATCCTCCTATCAAGGCCCGCTACCAACCCAACAACCCCAGGGGGGGGGGGGTTACACGTCTAACCGGACGTGTACAACACGGCCCCACAATAATACTACAAGTCTCATCAGAATACGGTCGATGTAAATCTGATTCAATTCTTAACCATATTCATTCTACATATAGTATACTCAACTATAATTACTACAACATGTAATATCAAATTACAATAGGGGGACAAAGATAATTACCTCGATAAGCCCAAAATTATCCAAGATTAATAAGTCGATCCTGAGCAACGCTTAGCTCCAATTCCTTACGCTCCAACCCGCTCCAAGCAACCCTTAGAAGTTTCTAAACAACTTCTCTTAACACTTCAACCAACTATGAAGATTTTCCTAGGGTTTCACTTTTGCGACTAATGAAGTAAAGTAGTATTTTCGGGCTCTTAGTATAAAGATAACTTTGGAATACTACAAGGGATTTTTTTTGGCTAAGGTATATGGGATAATAACAACACTTGAAGGATTTTTCTACACAAAGGGGGGGGGGGGTGTTGGACGAGAACAACACAAGGAGGGAGGGAGAATTTTGCCTTTGAAACTCTTAAGTGTGGATGAATAAAGTCTTGAAACAAGGGGGTATTTATAGAGAAATCAAGGGCTATGATTAAAGCAAGTGTAAGGTGAGGATGGGGTACATGTGTGTGGGTAGTTTGCCAACCATTTGCCCACCACAAAAATGGGACAAGTGGCTTTCCACTTGTCCCCCAAAAAAACGTCCAATCCATGTGTCCCTCATCAATTCGGCCACTTGGCCACATGGGGGTGACATGTGTCGCCCCCTACTCGTCCAAAATATTTCATCTTCCGAAGTAAAGTAAAATAATTTAGTTAGCATCTATAATCATAGCTATAAACAAATCATCAAATTATCGGTCACCAAATAGATACTACAGAATAGAGGTTGGTAATTGGACACTAATCCCTGAGGACGATAACTCGGTCTTCTAGACTATATTACTTGTCACGATACGTGCACTTGCGTTTAGCGTGTGTATAAGTCGTGCACTTGCGTTAAACCTTTTATTAATGAAAATTTCACACAAATTAAACTTTATCTAACTAAGAATATTTAAGATAATTTTGAAGCGAAAGAATAAATAAAAACTAAAACCAAAAATTTAAATTTTTAAAGAATAAATATTTATAAACCAAAGGGGGAGACTTGAAAAGTCGCCCTTTTTGGTCCTCACAAAAGGGGGTGACTTTTCTAGTCTCCCCCTTTGGTGAGGACCAAAAGGGAGACTTTTCAAGTCGCCCCCTTTGGTGAAGACCAAAAAGGGCGACCTTTCAAGTCGCCCCCTTTGGTAAGGACAAAAAAGGGCGACTTTTCAAGTCGCCCCCTTTGATTTATTAATATTTATTCTTTACAAATTTATGTTTTGTGTTTTAGTTTTTATTTATTCTTTCGCTTCTAAATTATTTTAAATATTCTTAGTTAGATGAAGTTTAATTTGTGTGAGATTTTTATTAATTAAAGGTTTTAACATTTTTTTATTTTCATTGTCTATAGTTTATTTTGAATTAATATATTTTGTATAGTATAA
Source organism: Przewalskia tangutica (assembly GCA_029844215.1). Taxonomy (NCBI): domain Eukaryota; kingdom Viridiplantae; phylum Streptophyta; class Magnoliopsida; order Solanales; family Solanaceae; genus Przewalskia; species Przewalskia tangutica. The sequence goes on along the minus strand of CM056720.1, from coordinate 75,339,650 downwards.
AGGAGGGAACTATCAACATTGATTGCTTATGAGAAATGATGCATGTTTATATCATTTGAAATTCTTCATGTATTGGGGAAAGTTTGATGAGATATATTTCATACACATTGTCACGCCCATTTTCGGCCGCGACATTTTCTAATAAAAGCTTCTTCTGCTTAAATAAAATGTTAGAAAATAAGTAATAAATGCTAAATGAAAATGTTTAAAATGGGGGTGCTTAAATATTAAAATGCTTAAAAGGTTTGCTAACAAAAAAAAAGTGTTAAAGGAATTAAAATGCTAAAGGGTGCTTAAATGTAAAAGGGTGCTAGAACGCTAAAGGGTTGCTAGGGTGCTTAAAAGTGCTAAGGGTTTGCGGAGTCGCCACCTAATTAATTGGGTGAATTAGGACACCTAAATGTCAACTTAGGTTAAAGTCAACACTAACTCCATTCTTTATGGTCTGCTAAACTTAGTGAGATTCTGGGTAAGGGTTCTTTATTAATCTAGAGGGAAGGGGTTAGGCACCCTCTAAGATCCGCTAACTTGCGGTTGTCCTGCCAAACCTAGGGTAATTATTATGTTTAAAAATGCAAAATACAAGCTCCTCCTGCTTAATAAAAATGCTAAAATGTTAAAAAGATGTTAAAAGTTTTAAAAGGGCAAAAGGTGTTATGAATAAATAAAAGAGCCAAATGCTAAATGTTTAAAAGTGCTTAAAATACTAAAGGTTGCTAAAGGTATTAAATGCTAGAAGGGTGCTAAAGGTGCTAAGAGGCGCTTAAAAGTGCTAAATGCTAAAGTGCTGAAAGTAGTGCTAATATGCTAAAGTACAAAAGAATGTTAGGAGGTGCTAAAATGTTAAGGACAAAATGTGCTAAAGGTGCTAAATGCCAAAGGGTGATTAAAAGTGCTAAAAGGGCTAGAAATGCTAAAGAATGCTAAGAGGGTGCTTTATGGACTAATTATGTGTTCGTGCAAAGGTTATTTACGGACTAGTTATGTAGACTGCTAGCTAAATTAATCTTGCTTAACCTGCGTTTAATATTATATAAGAGGTGCTTTAAGACGATTCCTGAGGGTTTAGGAAGAAATCTGTTATGGATTTTAATAAACAAAATGTTGGTTTTATGATGCGAGTTAAATCATTTAAATTATTTTTGCAGAATTTAGACATGCCTAATAGTCCTAAAAGACAAATAAAGTAGAAGTGCGTTTCTAATTATGAATTACTTTCCACCTTATATGTCTGAAACTTAATTGTTCTAAATATCCTAAATATTACAGAAATAGAGTAATTAAATTACAATAAACAAATAAATGAATAGCAAGTAAAGAGAGAGGATGAGATTTAAGAATGCTCTTTACGACGGATGACGACGTCCTATTTGTTTTTCTAGGAGTTTCTGAAGCGGGAATGCGAACGCGGATGCGGGTCGCCATTTTGAAATGGCTTGCGATGAGTCTCATCGTGAGACTCTTCTCCGGACAGCGACCCGAGGCAGCGTATCAAGTCGTCGGTCCACTCGACGGGTTTTGGGTTTAAGATGCGAAAAGGGCAAGGTTTGCTTGTCGGTTTCTTTGCTGGAATCAAAAGAGAAGGGTTCGAACTTCCTATTCGCGCTAGGCTAGTGGTCTGGGTGGCTGCTCCCCCCTTCTGATGCTCTGCTGTGCTCTGTCGTATTGTGCTCCTCTCTGTGCTCTTCGAGTGCTATCTCCCTGGGCTCTGGACGATCGATGATATGGATCTCCTGCTCTCCCCCCCCTCTCGAATGCCTATTGCATGTGCGTTATATAGCCTAACTCTAGGTTCTAATATTGGTAAGTAAATAAAGGCTGATTCTGGGCTTGATATGTGTATGATTCGTAAGTGATTCGAGACGGTTATGGTAAGGAAATGATTGAGGAATTTGGGTGATGGATATGGTAAGCAATCGTTGGAGAAAGGAGGAAGATTTGGGTTCGATTCGCCGGATTCTCAGGCGAGAATCACGGCAGGGAAGGTGCGGCGATGGGGGCGAGGTGCGTGTGAATGGCTGCTGGTTTCTAGGTCTAGGTTTGGGCGATGAGGGAAGAGGGTTAAAGGTTTTTATGTGGGCTGCTGGTGGCAAAGGGTTGTCGACCTTGTTTTGTGAAGGTGATGTGCGTAGGTAAAGAAAAGGCTGAGGGGCTTTGGGCCGATGAGACTGGGCCAGGGCGAATCGGGTATTGGGCTGGTAGAGGTGTATTAGTTTTAGGTATTTAATTATAGGTATTAGTTTTAGGAGTTAATTAATTAGCTAGTAGTAATTTAAATTAATAAATTGTGCTCAAATTATTTAGGTGCTTTATTAACCTAATTGTTATAAAAATAAGTGCGGGCGTGCTATTTAATTAGTGCTTGAGTTTGAATTATTATAAAGAATAAAGACGGACGTGCTATTTAATTAATGCTTAATATTTTAGGATGCGGCGCTATTATTTAAAATCTTATTATTGTGCATTATTGCGAAGTTAAATTAAAATTGAATTGAGTTTAGATTAAAATTGATTTTAAATTACAAATTATTATGAAATTCTCTTGCGTATTAATAAATGCGGCTATGCTACTTGACACGACGTCATTGCTAAATTATTTATTATTATGTATTTATTATTAATTTAAGAATTGTTTGACAGAGCTTAAAATTAATTAATGCGGGCGCGGGACTCTAAGTACTTAATGCTCTACGTAAGACGCGGTGCCATTATTAAATTGCTTAATTATGTCTGTATTTAATGTTTTATCACTGCATTTTATTATAAAAGTCATAAAAATTATTTTACAAAATTAGTCTAATTTTATAGCTAATGACTGGACGGGAGGGTCAAAATTGGGTGTCAACAGCTGTCCCTCTTTGTATGGAGATGATGGAAGAATCTTCGGACAAAGACGTTGACTCATAGCCAATTTTGTCTCGACCCTCAGAATTGCAAAATATGTTGGGCAGGTAGACAAGGCTGACGCAAAAAATCAAAATCATCCCGATGTCGAGTTATGGCGATCTTTGGGTTACCATGGTCAAAACACCAAGGCGGGCTAACGCGGACTCAAAGCTGTCCCAGTGTCGGGTTATGTCGACACTGGGCTACCATGGTCGAAACACCAGGGCGGGCTAACGCGGACTCAAAATTTGTCCCAGTGTCGAGTTATGATGATGGCTATGGTGCTAAAAAGTAAAAGAAAAATAAGCGGCTTGAACACAGGGTGTCTGCCGCTATGGCTTATGGTCTTTGGGTTACATGGTGATGTGGAATGAGTGGAAGCGGCAGGCGCTTACGCCGTTCATTGGGAAGGTTGGCCCGACAAATTGCCGGTTATTTGTAGAGAAAATCCACGTTGTGCTCCTGCTCCTGCATGCTAAGACTTCAAACAAACGGTTAGTGCATAACTGCTAAGGCAAAATGATGATGCATGATTTTTAAAAGTAATGCAACTGTGAGTAGAAAAGGTTATCCTGCAAAAATGTGATGTCTGCTGTGTTGATGCGATCTTGCCAAATCTTTGTGATTTTGCCACTTGCGGGCGTGTTGCGATTGTGAATGCGGATACGTTGTCCTTGCTGCAACTGTCCCTATAGACTAAAGCTCAAGAAAGAGTTAGTGCATAACTGCTAAGACAGAATAATAAAGCAGGAGTAAGAAATGCAATTTCGAGAGTATAGAAATCGTCCTTGCGTGGATGTGATATGCTGATGATGGCGTCGTTTTCGGACTTGTTGTGCTGATAGCGTCTTGCTTGGGCCAGCGTTCTTCTTGGCGTTATTGCGTAGGCGATATTCTTCTTGGCGTCGTTGCGTGGGCGTATTCTTCTTTGGCGTCGTTGCGTGGACTTGCTGTGCTGATAACGTCGTTGCCTGGACGTGTTGTTGCTGGCGTCGTTGCGTAGACTTGTTGTGCTGATAACGTCGTTGCCTGGACGTGTTGCTGCTGGCGTCATTGCGTAGACTTGTTTGTCTTGTGCGTCGTCGCTGGATGTGTTCTTCTTTGGCGTCGTTGCGTAGACTTCTTTGTCTTGATAACGCGTCGTCGTTACTGGGCGTGTTCTTCTTTGGCGTCGTTGCGTAGACTTCTTTGTCTTGATAACGTCATTACTGGGCGTGTTCTTTGTTGGCGTCGTTGCGTAGACTTCTTTGTGCGAATAACGTCGTTACTGGGCGTGTTCTTCTTGGCGTCGTTGCGTAGACTTGATGTCTTGCGATAACGTCATTTCTGGGCGTATTCTTCTTGGCGTCGTTGCGTGGACTTCGATCACGCGTCGTTATGCGGGCGATATTCTTCTTTGGCGTCGTTGCGTGGACTTCTTTGTCTTGATAACGTCATTGCACGGGCGTATTCTTCTTTGGCGTCGTTGCGTGGACTTCTTTGTCTTGATAACGTCATTGCTGGGCGATGTTCTTCTTGGCGTCGTTGCGTAGACTTCTTTGTCTTGATAACGTCGTTACTGGGCGTGTTCTTCTTGGCGTTATTGCGTAGACTTCTTTGTCTTGATAACGTCGTTGCACGGGCGTCTTCTTCTTTGGCGTCATGCGTGAACTTGTTATCGCGATAACGTCGTTGTCTGGACGTGTTGCTGCTGCTCCTGTAGAATAAATGCTCCTGCAAGCTAAGCTTGAGAAAACGTTAGTGTATACCTGTTTAGACAAAATGATAAATACATATGAGAAGTGCAATTTTATGGGTAGAGATGTCGTCCCTGATACGCCAGATGAATACTGAGATGTTGTCCTTGCACGGACATGCTAAATGCCGCAACTGACGAATTGTCATGATGCCTTTGTTGGGTGCGATGCGCGGGTTGCCAATTTGATTTTATGCCCGAGTTGATGCGCTAGGTTTTGTTGCAGAACTACGAACTTTATTCGATTGTTGATGCCCTTCTGCTGCTGCTTTGCTTTGCTGCGTACTTTGGATTGTTGTCATCATCTGCGCTTTCGCTTTTCTTTCATACGCTATCTGAAGAAACTTTTAGCCGTATTTTCTGTTCTATTGCACTTTACCTTACATTAATGAAAAACCTGCGCTCAAAGAAAATTTGTGAGCTTTTTGGGGGGGGTCGATTTGTACTTGACTTAGCCGCCTTGTTCCTTGACATCTGCGTGCACGGCTGCTTGGACTGCAATCCATGCATTTTCCTACCTTGTCCCGGTTTTGAATATGCAAAGGGCGTTTGGCCTAAAGTGGGTCTCAATGTAGTTGTCGTATGCATTGCGAAGGTAGGTTTGTGGAGGCCCTTGGTTTGTGTTTGGCTGGAGTATGGTAGGCATTTGTGTGGGATATATGGGTGCATTGTATATTGGCTGAATGAGATATGCAGTAAGAAGGTACTGGTAATAATTTGGAGGATTTTGGTTATTTGCGTGTGAGTGCTTTAGTGATGTTTGAGCCTTGATTTGGTCTGCGAGGTTGCCATTTTACGTAGTAGCTGGCGAAATTGCTCGATCGGATCTATGCTACTTTTCTCTTCTGAGACCCCTGCTTTGCCTATAAGAACCAAGACAGGTTCTGACTCGTTCTGCTCAAAATGCCCTTGAATCCGTCGTGTTGCCGGACCGTGCCTTTGATCTCGTGAGATATTGATGCTCTGTCATTGCTTAGTAAAATGCAAATCGACCCTTTGGGGGAGATGATAAATCTTTCTAGACAAAATGCAGCAAACTGCGTTAATGTAAAGCACGTGATTTTGCAGAAGTGTAAAAACATTTAGCAAGTACATGTTGCACACAAATTGTCACATTGCAAGCGAGTCCTAATATGAATGGGGACCTCTTTATGCCAGAGGTAGGCCTAAACGTCACATATGCGAAGTCATGATGGATTTTGTCCAAGCCGTCCAACTGTAATGCTTTTGTTGGAAATGGCGACCAAATGACGGTGCACTTTTTTCCAATTTTCAGCATGACATGATTAGGTTTGGATTTGTCTATCACTGCCACGCTACACATAATATCTTTGGTTGGTCGTTGGGTTGAGAAACCCGTCGACAAGTTTAGTGTCTTCCTAATTGTGGTGTCGATGCCAGGCCGACCCACCTAAGGTAAATGCATCGTGCCCTAAAATAAAGGGTGGTATAGCTCTATCTTAAGTTTCTAAGATTTGGCTTTTCTAGGCCTTGAGTTCTGGCGACAACTCGAGTGAGAGAAGGCTACGTGACCGGTTAGGCAAGCACTCCACGTATGTTACCAACTCTCCTAAATTTGGGTTTTGAAGAAAGAATTTTGCTGATGCACCAAGTGCACCTCGCATGCAGTGTGTGATTGTGTGAATTTTCCAGAGTGGAAGAAATATGAGCGGAATGCCAGTTTAAGGAAAGCAGGTAGCAAAATAAAATAAATAAACAAAATACAGCACACAAAATTTAAATGCAAAAAGTAATGCCAAATAATAACCCTAGGTCTGTTGTGGTTAAGAACCTAAAATCCCCAGTGAAGTCGCCATTTCGATTTGTACTTGACTTCGCCGCCTTGTTCCTTGACATCTGCGTGCGGCACGCTTGGACTGCGATCACAATGCTTTCCTACCTTGTCCCAGTTTTGAATATGCAAAGGGCGTTTGGCCTAAAGTGGGTCTCAATGTAGTTGTCGTATGCATTGGGTCATGGATCCATGTTACAACCCCTTACGATACCCATCCGTGCATACGCCACAGCCAAATGCCCGTTCACTAAACACCTTCAAACCCCGCATAGGTGCTAAGAGAAAACCAACCAAAACCTATACACTTTTAACCAAACCCATAGCCCAAGTGTATGAGGAGCTGAAAGGCTGCGAGAATACTCGACCAATTCCGAAATGTTATACCGTATTTCCGGTATGCGTGAGGCGTGCGTATAAGAATTTGAGCCTTAAGATTAGGCAAGGTTGAAATTGGGCACAAGTGCGAAAGAGTCGTTTTCACGAAGCGTTTCCCACGACTTACGTGGGGAAAATTCGGCTATGTCATTAATAATTTTTGCGAATTTTTAGAGAGGCGAAACATTTTGGACCAGCGGGAGGGTGACAAGTGTCACCTCGCATTGGAAAGCAAGTGGGCGGCAAAGCTTGACCATTGCACGTTTTTGGTGTTGAAATTTTGGTCGAGGGTTAGGTAGGATATTTTGTGTAGATGGATAAGGTAGCACATGGCTAAATCTTGGCCTTACACTTGCTATGCACTTGTCTTCATCTTGGCCATTGGTTGGCCTTCACTTGACCTATAAATACCCTCTAAGTTGAAGACTTTCTTCATCCTCACTTGAGCAATCTATCTAAGTCTCAAAATACTCCCTCCTCTTGTTCTTTCGTCCACTTTCCCTCCCTTTGAGAAGGCCACTTTGGTAGAAACTTCCCTCAGTAGTGGTTAGTGGTAGGGTACCCACTCTAGCCTAGTTGTTTTCGTATAATACCCTTGTTGTGGTATAGAAATACTCTCTAGTATTGTTATAATGTCCAAATACCTCGCCCAAATACCTTGTAGTTTTCCCGAGGTTACACTTATACAAAAGCCAGGAAAATACTATTATACTTCCTTTAGCCACTAAACGAAACCCAAGAAAATCTTCATTGATAGTTGAAGTAATTGAGTAGAAGTTGGTTAGAACTTCTAAGGGTTGTTTGGAGAGGATTGGAGTGCACGGAGTAGGAGCTAAACCTTGCTCAGGATCGACATATATACTCGGATAATTTTGGGCTTATCGAGGTAAACACTCTTGACCTTCTGTTGTAATTGGAAATTACATGTTGTTGGAATATATAGTTGAAGTATACTATATATAGAACTGAACATTATAATTGTGCGGCAATGTCTTTTGACTTAAGCTGAATAATACTTACAGCGATGTCTTGCGACTTAAGCTGAATTTTAAAAGAGAATTGTTTGTAATTACATAGTGTATTACATTAGACTTGTGTAGCATTGCTGTGTAGTAGAATTGTACACGTCCGGTTAGACGTGCAACCCACCTAGGGAGTTGTTGGCACATTATGAGGCCACGATAGAAGGAGATTCTGTATTCTTTGGGGGAGGTCTTTGCAATTTTACGTAGAATATTCTACATTGAGATCTAAGATGTTAATAGGCGCCTTGTGGCCTCTATAGGTTGAAATCTGCGTGTGGCGTGGTCTACTTTGCTTAAGGTGTAGCCAAGCGGTTTGAGGTACTTGGGCGTTTTGCTATTAGTCGATAATCGTCGCGAGGTATGTGAACCTCTTCCTATCTTTTCTAGCATGATATGTGTGTAACTATGTAGTGCGGTGAGCGTCATGTGCTAAATGTATTTGATTGGTTTAAAACATAAAGTGTTATAACGACTTTATGGGAAGTTAGTTATAACCGCTTTATGTAGGTAAGGAAATGCTTTGTGGTTTTAAAAAGGTAAGCGATTTGACTTATAAGCGACTTGTTGTGTAATAGTAAAGAATCTTGAAGTATTTCAAAGAATCTTTGAATCATCTTTATGAGAAGAGTAATACTTGGTTTTGAAAACATAAGAGTTATAGTAGCTTTATGGGAAGTTAGGTATAACGTCTTAAGAGAATGGTTTCTTGATTTTTAGAAGTTAAGAGACTTAATCTTAAAAGATAAGAGACTTGACTTGATATGGATGTTAGTGTGAAACCTCATTCGTGAGTAATGAGTACACAGTTGTAAAAGGAATAATGTTTTACTGATTCGGAAATCAGAATAAGTATCGAACAAACCACTGCAGCGCTAATAAAGGAAAATGTAATGACTAATGAAGTATTACTAAAACCAGTAGAAACCTCCATCTGCATAGAAGCTAAGATGAGACAAAATGAGATTACATTTTCTAGATCATGGCTGCTTAATAAGATTGATTATGAACAAGAATAACCTACTACTTTAGGGCATATGTTACTCAATTGTTTTAAAAGAGATTAAGACATTGAACTATGAAACTTTTCTAAAAAGAGTGGCGTAATTGAAATTAGGCAACCTGGAACTTTAGGGTAAAGAAAGGCATTGTGTTGTCTTAAAATGGTTTAAAACATAAAGTGTTATAACAGCCTTATGGGAAGTTGGTTATAACGACTTTATGAAAACAAAAGAAGGGTTTTTATCACTGGTTTTAATATGGTAACTTGACTTTAAAAAGAGAAGTGTTTTGGTCTAAAAAGAAGGCATGGTATTGCCTTAATTTGGTTTTAAAAAGGATAGTATGGAAGTTGTTTTGGTTTACTTAAAGGATATAAGTCACTCTATTTTATGCTACACGGGTATCGGGTGACTTTTATAAAGGGAATGGATCTTTAAAAGGAACTTAACGTACGTAGTACTTTAGGATTAAAACCCGGACTTTGACATAAAATGAAAGTACCTTGAGTTGTGGATAACTTGCCTATGCTTGTTGTTGTGTAACTTGCCTATGTTTGTTGTTGTGTAACTTGCCTATGCTTGTTGTGATAGCCTTTGTTATGCAAGAATTGTGTTCTATATTACCGTGTCTCTCGATGGGTAGGTTGACTTATTGAGGACTTACTTGGGCGTCTGGCGTGTGACGGAAAATTTCAGGTATGCTCACGATGATAGTGTTATTCCATGGACTAGCTCTCCGAGGTTTCTTCTTTTGGCCTTGGTACACGGTGGTCGGCTTCGTACTTGCCGTCTCGTGGCTGTCGGCCTTAGTACAGTAGTTAGCCCTCGCACTTGCCCGTTCGGTGTAGTGGCGAAGTCTCGTGATACGCCTGGTACACGGTGGTCGACCCTCGTACTTGCCCGGTCGACTCGTGGCCCGGCCTTGGTATCTGGTAGTCGGCTCTCGCACTTGCCCCGTGTCAGCTTCGTGGTTTGGTTGTATTGTATTGTTATTACGGCTTTGGCATCAGGTAGGACTTGGTGTTCAGGTGTACTTCTTGATGTTATCATATCATAAATGCCGGATGAGGAAGGTATTCCACGGCATGGTGATGTTGTGGGCGTGAGACCCATAATTATATTTGAGTAAATGATCGGGGCGTGAGACCACGACTTGATATAATCGTTATATGTGTGTATCTTGTAGTTTGGTTATCATACATGTCTCTGCTTTATATAGACTATTATGATTTCATTCTGATATTCTGATTTCACATACTTAGTACTGTTATCGACCTCGCCCGGCTGCGTTCATCTGCATGGTAGAAGTACATCATTGTCGATCCAGCTTTTAGGATCACCTTTCGTATTGGGAAGCTCCGTTCCTTGGAGGCTTATCTTTGGTATGTTACCACGATGTCTGTAGGTTCTTGTACATTCGGGGTATGGCGGGCCTGTCGTCATAGTTGTTGTAAAAATCTTAAGTGCAGCCTTTATTTGTGGCGGGGTTGTAAGGATTATGGCTGTTCAAGCGTTTATATATATATGTTGAAAGGCAAGTGTTTTGGTTGCTTTGTTTATTTATAATATCTCTCATTTCATGATTATGTTTTATTTCCGCTGATTTTCTCTGATGTTGTATCACTAGGGTGCCCGGGGTAAGGCACCAGTCACGGGCCCGGATTCGCGGGTCGTGACAAGAAATATCCCCAGGCCTACTTCCCGAGGGCACGATAAAACCAAACATTGTGCATACCACTCCGGTGTCGAGGGGCACGACATCGAAAATTGCTACTCCCTCAGAGACAGAATCGAGGCGTTGATCAAAGAAGGGGTAATTCAGCTGAAGGAGTCGCCATTCTGTCGCGCCCGATTTCGACCGCGACTTTCTAAAAGCGAATCTCTTGAAAATTAAATTATGTTAGAAAATAAGTAATAAAAGCTAGAGTGTTTAAAACGGCTAAAATGTTAGAGGGTTGCTAAAATTGCTAAAGTGCTAAAGGGTTCGCGGAGTCGCCACCTAATTATTTGGGTGAATTAGGACACCTAAATGTCAACTTAGGTTAAAGTCAACACTAACTCCATTCTTTATGGTCTGCTAAATTTAGTGAGATTAGGTAGGGTTCTTTATTAATCTAGAGGGAAGGGGTTAGGCACCCTCTAAGATCCGCTACTTTGCGGTTATCCTGCCAAACCTAGGGTTAATTATTTATGTCAAGGAACAATGCATTTTTTTGAAAATATTTGCAAGCGTTTGTAAAAGGATGCATTTTGATAGAGATTTACAAGGCTAATGCTATAACAATATATGTAAAGTCTAAAGGTATTTATTATTTATAAAAGATGATGTAAAGTTGATTTATCATAGATGCATGCATTTTATAAAGGATTTAAAAGACTTGTGCTATTAGGGCCTGCATTATATTTTCTGTTTGTGATTCGTACTTGAAGCCTAATCTTTAATTGAATCATCTTGAGAAGTCCTTTGCTTGTTGCCTGCCACCTATCCCGTATTGCCATAATCAAATTACATATGTGTTTAACTCGCGCGAATATTCACCGGCATTGTTAATATAACTTGGGTGTATACTAATCCTTATCTTTTCTTTATTTACATGAAACGCACCGGAGCAACAAAGAGTCTCACGGCGAGACTCATCATGGCAAATTAACACCCGCATCTATGTGCATTTCTCTATCCGCATCGGAATTCCAAAACCACCGGCGAAAAGACATCGCCATCCTTCGAGTCATCTTCTTTATTTCCTACCCGCCCCATTTATTTATTGTAATTAATTGTCTAATACTACATTAATAGGATACTTAATACCTTTAAGCTTTGACTCGCCCTTAACCTTGACATTAGAAATGTATTCCCTTTAATTTAATTCTTTCAGGCTTGCCACGACTAAAACTTTGCCAAATGGTAATCGTCTTTTGCACTATGCCACATGAATCAAATTTTCAAGTAAGTGCATACATTTAGTTTATAAATTAATTTCGCACCATTCATTTATAAATAAGAGTAAATAAACACTTTTAAACTTTACATGTAGCACAAGTCTTTTAAATCCTTTATAAAATGCATGCATCTATGATAAATCAACTTTACATCATCTTTTATAAATAATAAATACCTTTAGACTTTACATATATTGTTATAGCATTAGCCTTGTAAATCCCTATCAAAATGCATCCTTTTACAAATGCTTGCAAATATTTTCAAAAAAATGCATTGTTCCTTGACATAAATAATTAACCCTAGGTTTGGCAGGATAACCGCAAAGTAGCGGATCTTAGAGGGTGCCTAACCCCTTCCCTCTAGATTAATAAAGAACCCTTACCCAGAATCTCACTAAATTTAGCAGACCATAAAGAATGGAGTTAGTGTTGACTTTAACCTAAGTTGACATTTAGGTGTCCTAATTCACCCAAATAATTAGGTGGCGACTCCGCGAACCCTTTAGCACTTTAGCAATTTTAGCAACCCTCTAGCATTTAACACCTTTTAATACTTAAGCACTCTTTTTAACATTTTAACATTTTAGCCTTTTTAAACACTCTAGCTTTTATTACTTATTTTCTAACATAATTTAATTTTCAAGAGATTCGCTTTTAGAAAGTCGCGGTCGAAATCGGGCGCGACAGAATGGCGACTTCACTGGGGATTTAAGGTTCTTAACCATAACAGACCTAGGGTTATTATTTGGCATTATTTTTGCATTTAATTTTGTGTGCTATATTTTGTTTATTTTAATTGCTACCCGCTTTACTGCTTTCCTTAAACTGGCATTCCGCTCATATTTCTTCCACTCTGGAAAATTCACACAATCACACACTACATGCGAGGTGCGCTGGGTGCATCAGCAAAATTCTTTCTTCAAAACCCAAATTTAGGAGAGTTGGTAACATACGTGGAGTGTCCGGTCTAACCGGTGGCCGCGTAGCCTTCTCACTCGAGTTGTCCGCTCGGGAACCTTGCGTCCAGAAAAGCCAAATCTTAGAAACTTAAGATAGAGCTATACCACCCTTATTTTAGGGCATGCATGCATTTACCTTAGGTGGGTCGGTCCTTGGCATCGACACCACAATTAGGGAAACACCAAACTTGTCGACGGGTTTTTCACGACCCAACGACCAATCAGCATATTATGTGTAGCGTGGCAATGATAGACAAATCCAAACCTAATCATGTCATGCTGAAATTGGAAAAAGTGCACCGTCATTTGGTCGCCATTTCCAACAAAAGCATTACAGTTGGACGGCTTGGACAAATCCATCATGACCTCGTATATGTGACGTTTAGGCCTACCTCTGGCATAAAGGGATCCCCGTGCATGTTAGGACTCGCTTGAGTCCGCGTTAGCCCGCCTTGGTGTTTTGGTAACCCAGTGTCGTCATAACTCGACACTGGGACAGATTTTGATTTTTTGCGTCAGCCTTGTCTACCTGCCCAACATTTTTTGCAATTCTGAGGGTCGAGACAAAATTGGCTATGAGTCAACGTCTTTGTCCGAAGATTCTTCCATCATCTCCATACAAAGAGGGACAGCTGTTGACACCCAATTTTGACCCTCCCGTCCAGTCACTAACTATAAAATTACACTAATTTTAAAACAATTTTATAATAATAAAATACAACAATAAAACATTAATACGACCAATCAGCATATTATGTGTAGCGTGGCAATGATAGACAAATCCAAACCTAATCATGTCATGCTGAAATTGGAAAAAGTGCACCGTCATTTGGTCGCCATTTCCAACAAAAGCATTACAGTTGGACGGCTTGGACAAATCCATCATGACCTCGCATATGTGACGTTTAGGCCTACCTCTGGCATAAAGGGATCCCCGTGCATGTTAGGACTCGCTTGAGTCCGCGTTAGCCCGCCTTGGTGTTTTGACCATGGTAACCCAGTGTCGTCATAACTCGACACTGGGACAGATTTTGATTTTTTGCGTCAGCCTTGTCTACCTGCCCAACATTTTTTGCAATTCTGAGGGTCGAGACAAAATTGGCTATGAGTCAACGTCTTTGTCCGAAGATTCTTCCATCATCTCCATACAAAGAGGGACAACTGTTGACACCCAATTTTGACCCTCCCGTCCAGTCACTAACTATAAAATTACACTAATTTTAAAACAATTTTATAATAATAAAATACAACAATAAAACATTAATACAGACATAAATAAACAATTTAATAATAAATAATAAATAATAAATACATAAAATAATAATCTAACACACGCGTTTTAATAGTGTCGCATTCGTAAAAGCATTAAGCAATCTTTAAATAACATACCTGCATTTAGCATTCAAATAATTTAATCTAAACTCAACTCATTTTTAATTTAATTTCGCAGAATACACATAATAAATAAGTTTTAATAACGTCACATTCATAAAAAATAAGTACTAATTAAATAGCGTGCCTAAATAATCTAATCACAATTTAAATAATTTAAAGAATGGAGTTAGTGTTGACTTTAACCTAAGTTGACATTTAGGTGTCCTAATTCACCCAATTAATTAGGTGGCGACTCCGCGAACCCTTAGCACTTTTAAGCACCCTAGCAACCCTTTAGCGTTCTAGCACCCTTTTACATTTAAGCACCCTTTAGCATTTTAATTCCTTTAACACTTTTTTTTTGTTAGCAAACCTTTTAAGCATTTTAATATTTAAGCACCCCCATTTTAAACATTTTCATTTAGCATTTATTACTTATTTTCTAACATTTTATTTAAGCAGGAGAAGCTTTTATTAGAAAATGTCGCTAAAAAATGGCGTGACAGAAATGGCGACTCCACTGGGGATTTTAGGTTCTTAACCACAACAGACCTAGGGTTATTATTTGGCATTACTTTTTGCATTTAAATTTTGTGTGCTGTATTTTGTTTATTTATTTTATTTTGCTACCTGCTTTACTGCTTTCCTTAAACTGGCATTCCGCTCATATTTCTTCCACTCTGGAAAATTCACACAATCACACACTGCATGCGAGGTGCGCTTGGTGCATCAGCAAAATTCTTTCTTCAAAACCCAAATTTAGGAGAGTTGGTAACATACGTGGAGTGCCCGGTCTAACCGGTGGCCGCGTAGCCTTCTCACTCGAGTTGTCCGCTCGGGAACCTTGCGTCTAGAAAAGCCAAATCTTAGAAACTTAAGATAGAGCTATACCACCCTTATTTTAGGGCATGCATGCATTTACCTTAGGTGGGTCGGTCCTTGGCATCGACACCACAATTAGGAAGACACCAAACTTGTCGACGGGTTTCTCAACCCAACGACCAACCAGCATATTATGTGTAGCGTGGCAGTGATAGACAAATCCAAACCTAATCATGTCATGCTGAAAATTGGAAAAAAGTGCACCGTCATTTGGTCGCCATTTCCAACAAAAGCATTACAGTTGGACGGCTTGGACAAAATCCATCATGACTTCGCATATGTGACGTTTAGGCCTACCTCTGGCATAAAGAGGTCCCCATGCATATTAGGACTCGCTTGCAATGTGACAATTTGTGTGCAACATGTACTTGCTAAATGTTTTTACACTTCTGCAAAATCACGTGCTTTACATTAACGCAATTTGCTGCATTTTGTCTAGAAAGATTTATCATCTCCCCCAAAGGGTCGATTTGCATTTGACTAAGCAATGACAGAGCATCAATATCACACGAAATCCCCAAAAATCAGTCCAGAAAATCACCCATTAATGGTAAGAAATACCTCACGAATCAATCCTTACCAAAGCTTCCACATGCAGTCCAAATCGCACCTAATTTAGAACCCAATTTGAAGCTATATAAACCAATCTCGATACACTTGAAAGGCATTCAGAAATTGAGAGAGAACAGGCAAGAATCATTCGAAGTTAGCATTCTAGAGCAGATAAATCAGAACCCTCAAGCTTTTTTTTTTTTTTGAAGTTTCATCCTTTCGCATAACCGCAATAAACCCTCCGAGTGAACCGACGACTTGATACGCTGCCGGTTATTTGCGGAGAAGGTAAATTCATCCCCTCTCAGTTCTACTCTTTAATTTCTGTTGTGAGTTTCTTGCGGATTAATTATGTGTTAAAAGCTTTCAGTTCAGGTTTCAGTTCTTATATGATCCATGTTACAACCTGTTGATAGGAAGGCCATGGATCCATGAGGCTGGTGCAGTCCCGTCCACCTTGCATCAGTGCCTAAAGTTTATATGGAATCACCGTGAAGTGGTAGTATTTGGAGATAAAAAAGGAAGCATCAACACCGATTATGCAGTCCCTGTCATAGAGGACGTGAAACAGTTGGATGGTTCAGTTTTTCATATTAATGAAATCAAGAGAGCAAGCAGGGTCAAGCCGTTGCAGCTGCCACGTTCTCTCCAAATGGTGGCCAAGGAAATGTTAAGAAATGGATACGAGCCCGGCAAAGGTCTTGGAGCCAGTATGAAAGGGATCACAGAGCCTATCCAGTTGTTTGGGAAGAAGGACACTTTTGGTTTGGGGTACCAGCCCACTTCAAAGGATTTGGTGACCGCGAACCTCCGGAAAAAGGGGTACATTCCCTTGCCTGCGCCCATTCCGCCCCTGAGTCAGTCATTCGTCAAAGCCTACACCATCCAGATGCCAAGAGAAGATGACCCAGATGATATTGCAGCAGGGTTCCAGAATCTGTTCATAGGTGAAGATGAGGCAGATTGTTGTATGATCGCAGGAGATCACGAGGAGGAGCTCACCATTTGGGACGCAGAGCATGGATACAACCTGAATAATTGGACTTGCACCCCTGTCCTGACCATCCGAGAAGCTTGGTAGAATTTATGATTAGTTCTAGCAGTGTGACTTTTTATCTAGAAAGAAAACAGACATGCATTTACGTTTCTTAATATGTTTTTAATCTCGCAATTTTACTTTCATCATAAATTCCAGGATATTTTTGCAGCTTTAAAAGATTTTGCTTGTATTAAAATTAAATTCTTTAAGCATTTTTCTTTTAGCGATCATATTAATAAACCTGTTAATAATGCGAATATGACATGTAATGAGACCAACGAACAAAGTTCAAATGACGAGCATAACCCCGAGGAACAAGAGGAATGTCCGCAATCAGAACTTAGCCAAGAGCTGGAAAACTTTGAGAATAGGCCTAAACCAAATTTGGAAGAAACAGAGTTAATAAACTTAGGCGATGAGGGAATTGTGAAAGAAATTAGAGTCAGCGCCCACCTAAACGTCACACAGAATAAGGAGTTGATTGAGCTCCTGAAACAATACACCGACGTGTTTGCCTGGTCATATGAGGACATGCCAGGTTTGAGTACGGACATCGTCGCACACAGGTTGCCTATTGAGCCATCTTATCTCCCCGTAAAACAAAGGCCGAGAAAAATCAAACCAGACATGAGTTTGAAAGTCAAAGAGGAGGTGTCTAAACATGATTCGCAAAGGTAATTCGAGTTGCAAAGTATCCTACTTGGTTAGCAAATATCGTGCCAGAAGAAGAAAGATGGAAAAGTCCGAGTCTGCGTGGATTACTGTGGACCTCAACAGAGCTAGCAGAAGGATGACTTTCCTCTTCCAAACATTCATATACTCATCGACAATTGTGCAAAGCATGAACTACTGATCGTCGATCGCTTTCGGGTTATCATCAGATCCTTATGGCAGAGGAGGACGCAGAAAAGACAACATTCACTACCCCGTGGGGGGTGTACTATTATCGAGTAATGTCGTTCGGCCTCAAGAACGCGGGCGCTACCTACATGAGAGCCATGACTACCATCTTCCATGACATGATCCATAAGGAAATCGAGGTCTATGTGGACGACGTCATCATCAAATCACGAAAAGCGGAGTCGCCATTTCTGTCACGCCCTTTTTCGACCGCGACATTTTTTTTAAATAAAATGGCTCCTGTTTAGAAAAAGGTTAGAAAATAAAAATAAATGCTAAAAGTGCAAAAAAGAATACTAAAATGTTAAAAGGGCTTAAAGATGTTTAAAAGGGTGCTAAAATATTAAAAGTGCTAAAAAGGTGCTAAATGCTAAAAGGGTTGCTAGGGAGTCGCCACCTAATTAATTTGGGTGAATTAGGACACCTATAATTTTAACTAGTTTAAAGTAAACATTAACTCCATTTAATGGTCTGCTAAACTTAATGAGATTCTGGGTAAGGGTTCTTTATTATCCTAAAGGGAAGGGGTTAGGCACCCTAAAGGATCCGCTGACTTGCGGTTGTCCGTCCAAACCTAGGGTTAATTATTATGCTAATGAAATATGTATTGAGAGTTATTTAAATAGGGCATAAAAGACTATGAGATTTGTTTGAAATATAAGAGCTAGTTTCAAAGAGGCAAATGTATTCCTGGGGTAAAAATGTATTCAAGTATTCCTTTACCTAAGAGGTATATGTTGCTTAGCATGATAATGTGAGAAAACGTATCTATTATGCAATGTATATTTATTACTCTTTGTATTAATAGGGATTTCCTCAAAGCAGTTTTAAAATCTCTCGACTAACCACATTTATTATGCCAGTGTAGAGTATTAAGCGATTTATTATAGCTTATTAAACAAGGCGAGCCTAAAGTAATTAACCTAAAGGGAATTGGCTTCTAAACTAGAGGTTCAAGGTTTAGATATTCTAATTATTCTATTAATTAATGTAGCGTTTAGACAAATAATTTACAATAAATAAATGAAATGGGGGCGGGGTGAAAATAATAAGACGGCTCGAGGAATGGCGAAGTCATTTCGCCTCTGGCTTAGAATTCCTGATGCGAGGATAAATGCATGTAGACGTGGGTCTTCGCGTTTGCCACAATGAGTCCCGCTATGAGACTCTTTGTTGCTCCGGTGCGTTTCATGTAAAAAAAAATGATAAAGATTAGTAAATATTCCAAATAATATCATATAGATGAACATGTGCAGATTTTAGCTGGCATTTAATCAAGTCGGTCTTTAAAATTAATATCTCGAACAAGACAAAAAAAATAAATTGGCATATGGGACCAACTTATAGTAAATGACAGAGTAAAGAACACAAGTAACAAAGAACAATAATTCCAAAATAGTAGCGGAAGAATAACGCTAAAGCAATAGCGCCAAGCGATAAAGAGTAGCAAAACTAATATTAACCGCTTTTTTTTTTTTTGTTGAAGGAACTCGCACCGCTACTCTTTCGAGTGCGCAGTGGTAAACCCCGACCGACGCAAAGAGCTCGCAAACCACGTCAGCCATGTAAACCACACTTGGCAAGCCATGTGTGACAGGCTCAACCAAGAAGGTTTATGCAGGGGATCGAACTCGTGACCTTGCGGTCCCGCGCTCTACTGCTACATCAACTTGGCTACCCTTGCGGGTACTAATATTAACCAGTTGTTCTATGGTTTAGGAGACTTTACAAGTGTACTAATTTAAAAATCCGAGTAAGACAAACATGTACATCTTAGTAGGCAATTCAGGTAATTAAGATGAGCTATGCATGAATGTCCTATGAGGCTCACACGACCGAACTCGCCCGTGATCGGTGCCTTACCCCGGGCACCCTAGTGATACAACATCAGAGTAATCAGCGGAACATAAAACAAGACATGAAAATATTATGAAGTAAGAAACGATGTCGGAGAAAACTTGCCTTACGGCATATATATATAGATCAATTTAAAACCAACAGCTATATCCCATTACAACTCGCCCACAACAAGATTTCATGCACTGCAAGAAAGATACGACAACAATGGCGGACAGTGGCCCCGCCAAACCCCCGAATGTAAACACCTACTACGACAGTGGACTATACCATCGATAAGCCTCCGAGAAACGAGCTTCCCAACGGAATCGTGACTCGAGAGCTAGGATCAACGATCGCGGTGTACCTCAACTGCGGCATGAACGCAGCCCCCCGAAGGAGGTCAGGACAACAGGTACCAAGTATATGAAACTGTAAAGTACTTAAATGAAAACATATCATTTTAAAATTAGTTTTGCAAGTATGTATGAAACAACCAAGGTAACCGCATAGTGCACATCATAAACAAGAGCAACAATAGGTAAATCGTAATGGTCTTTTCTAGGCCGCGAATGATCGGCAGGCCAATTGCCCGTAGTATCACCATGCAAGCCTAACTCGACTCCGTAGTCCGCATAGGCCACTCATATAGGCCCGCATAGGGTATGTAACCCCGCATCGAGGGTAGCTACTCGGCATCGCCCCGACTCGTAGTCCGCACGGCCACATAGACCGCATGAGGTATAACCCCGCATCACTAACCCGAACTCCGTAGCTCGCATAGGTCCTTGACCCGCATGAGGTATTCTCGAATCATGGTCCTGCATCGCCGAGTCTACCCCCGACGGAGGCGGCTTAACCCCTGAATATGTCAAGAGGTGAGTGATATTATACTAACATAACACTTATCGTTAAACAACATAAGCACAACAAGAATACTTTCTTACACAAACGTTACAAGACACTAACACACATAGCATCATATCACGTCTACTTATCAAATCAACAAGAAAGTATTACTGTGCTATCACCAACCAACACAATCAAGTTATACACACAAGGTACATTCTAATATATGATTAACAAGATCGGTATCTATTCCCAAAGTACTTCATACATTATCTTTTAAAAGATACGTTACGTTTACAAAAGTCACACAATACGTAGTATATGAAAATAGAGTGATTATCCTTCAAGTAAATCGTAACACTTCTTCAGAAAATCAAGTAACAACATTCTTTTCCAAATGTTTCAAGTTTGCCTAATTTCAATTACTCAAGTTTCTCATTTTCGAAAGGTTTCGTAGTTCATAATTTTAATCACTTAATGATATAATTCTCCTTTAAAAGCAATTTGAGAAACATATGTCTGATACGTGAGTAGGTTATTTTTGTTTATAACAATCTTATTTAAGCAGCCATGATCTAGGAAATGTAACATCATTTTGTCTCATCTTATTTTCTATGCAGATGGAAGTTTCTACTGGTTTTACTAATACATTATTAGTCAAAACATTTCCCTTTATTAGCGCTGTTGTGGTTTGTTCGATACTTATTCTGATTTCCGAAATCAGTAAAACATTATTGCTTTTAAAATCAAGTACTCATTACTCGCGAATGAGGTTTTACAACATTTTTTTTTAACAAAATGTTAATTACCAAGTAAAACAAGTTAAGTCTCTTATCTTTTAAGATCAAGTCTCTTAACTTTTAAAATCAATAAACCATTCATTTTACCATTCTTAAGACGTTATACCTAACTTCCCATAAAGCTAGTATAACTCTTATGTTTTCAAAACCAAGTATTATTCTTCTGTTAAAAATGATTCAGCATTCTTTTGAAATACTTCAAGATTCTTTATTATTACACATTAAGTCAGTTATAAGTCAAATCAGTTACAATTTTAAAACCATAAAGCATTTTCTTACTTACATAAAGCTGTTATAACCAACTTCCCATAAAGCCGTTATAACACTTTATGTTTCAAACCAATCAAATACGTTTAACACATGTACGCTCACCGCACTACATAGTTATACACATATCATGCTAGAAAAGGTAGGAAGAGGTTCACATACCTAGCGACGATTATCGACTAATAGCAAAACGCTCCAAGCACCTCAAACCGTCAGCTACTCCTTAAGTCAAGTAGATCGCGCCACGCATAGTACTTCAACCTATAAGGCCACAAGGCGCTTATTAACATCTAGATCTAATCGTAGAACATTCTACGTAAAATTCTAAGACCTCCCCGCAACAACAGAAATCTCCTCCTCTATCGGGCCGCTACCAAGCCAACCGGGGTTATACGCCTAATCGGACGTACACAATTCTACCTCACGTAAAAGCTACACAAGTCATCAGAATACACCCTATGTAATTACGATTCAAAGACTCTTCTTTGAAAAGGTTTCTTATTATTCAGCTTAAGTCAAAAGACATTGCCGATAACTACGTTCAGTTCTATATATAGTATACTTCAACTATATATTCTAACAACATGTAATTTCCAATTACAATAGAGGTCAAGAGTGTTTACCTCGATAAGCCCAAAATTATCCGAGTTTAAATGTCGATCCCGAGCAAGGTTTAGCTCCTACTCCGTGCGCCCGACCCGCCTCCAAACAACCCTTAGAAGTTCTAACCAACTTCTACTTAATACTCCAACCAACTATGGAGATTTTCCTTAGGGTTTTGGTTAGGATCGACGGGAAGTATAATAGTATAACTGGCTTTTAGTATAGGTATAACCTTAGAATACTATAAGGTATACGGCTAAGGTAATTTGGGCATTACAACAATACTTTGAGAGTATTTCTACCAAGAGGGGGTATTTACGAAACCACTAGGCAGTGGGGTACCCCACTATTAGCACCACAAGGAGGGGAGAGGGCTCTCGGCCAAGGGGGGAGGGGGATGGTGTTGGACGAGAACACATATAAGAGAGGGGGAGGATTTTAACACTTAGAGATTTGTAGAATGGATGAAGAAGTCTCCAAAGAGGGGGGGTATTTATAGGTCTAGTAAAGGCCAACCAATGGCCAAGATCTTGCCAAGTGCAAGGCAAGTGTAGGGCCAAGATTCACCCATGTGTCCTAAACCAACTAACACACAAAATATCCTACCTACTCCCACTTCCATTCGTCCCAACATCACCGCTCAACGTGTTCCAATGAGAGGTGACATGTGTCGC
The DNA here is from genome assembly GCA_029844215.1 of Przewalskia tangutica. Taxonomy (NCBI): domain Eukaryota; kingdom Viridiplantae; phylum Streptophyta; class Magnoliopsida; order Solanales; family Solanaceae; genus Przewalskia; species Przewalskia tangutica. The sequence goes on along the minus strand of CM056720.1, from coordinate 75,317,161 downwards.
CCTCTGGTTGGTCAAAATTGTTTCGTCTCTCGTAAAAATCCGAAAAAATAAAAATTGACATCGCCGTATTTTTCCCTACTAAAGCTGTCAAAAGTTTTCGTCTAAACACGACTCTAACCGGGTGTTGTGCACAAAGAATAAATCGGCCAAGCCTATTCTCAAGTTCAAATTTTTCACGCACGCCCCACGCATACATACCAAAATACGGGTATAACATTTTCCTCTCTTAGAAACATTCGTCCCGAATGTTCCTTCTAAGTCTCAAACCAAACGCGGCGCCAAGATAGTCTTCACTACTATACTTACGAACAATCCCGCCACAATCGCCACAACAACACTGCGCAAAATACTTACATCCAAGTTCACGAGAAACACCTCTAACATCACAAACGCTCCCATCCAAGGGTCTAAAATATAATTCCTTCGCACTTTCTCCATACAAAAGAAATGGTCACATCTCGCCGCAATACATGCATCGCTTCTCCCTTTACTCGTCGTGATACCACTTTTGTCACTTTGCCGCGAGGTTCTAGTGTCACTCCGCGACCTAACAAATGGTACCGGCCGCACGCGATCCCCGAGGTCGTCAGACACTCGAACTCTTACCACATTTCGATCATCGCCGGTTTCCAAAACTCGGTTACTATCTCTAACGTGGTCATCATTAATCGGGAACACTGGATGGATCTCCGATACTTTCCCGATCATAACAATACGAAGATCGGACGTATTGCCTCCTAAGTCGGACGGCAAAGCTAACATATAGGCAACCCGCCTATTCTTCATGAACTCGTGCGGCCCAAAGTAACTCGCTAAGTTCCTCTGCTTTCCAAAACTCGTCACACCCAACCCGGTGGTACTTTCAAGAAGACCGACCAACTCGAACTCTAAGCGCTGCCGCCGATTATCCGCACGATTTCTCCGAGCCGGAACCTCTTCTAGACAAGCTTTACCCTATCCACATCTTTGGAACAAGCTCAACCAACTATCTGAATCTTGCCAACATCGAACCAATCGACCGGCGACTTACACATCCGCCCCTACAAGGCTTCATAAGGCGACATCCGAACACTGAAATGGTAGCTTAAACACTCCCTCCACAGGAGACAACAATCCCCACAACTACCCCTGAAATCCACACACTGGCCCGAGGGCAAATGCGATTCTGAGACTCACCTGAGTTCTTAACCCTGCTTGGTAAAACTTCCAGAAACAAAAACAGCCGCACCCTGGGCTCCACTGTCTGTCATAAGGTAAAGTTAGGCACCCCGTGCAGCCTTACAACCTTTCCGATAAATCAACACTGCCGAGTAAACGGTCTTTGCTAGAAGACAAGACGGCTGACCTCCTCGGCCCGACTACTGGTCGAATGCATCCACGAACTCGTACGCTGGTTAACTAAACTTGGGCCAAACACCCTTATGACCCTAGCACAAGGCGGGACCACCACAACCGATTACCACCAAACATGCCGCGGGTTGACCCGCAACGTGGCCTCAACCCGACCCGGCAACGCGCAAGACATTAGCTCCCCGAACCGGAAAACTCTCACTAATCACGTTACGAAAACCTAGCGGTCTTCTTAGCTCAACTACCCTCTTTCATTCCACACTACTCAGGGACTTATCCCACAAACATAACTCACGTGCACAATGCACTCCTATAAGGGTCAAACATAAACAATACATCTTTTACTCGAGATGGCCTTACCTCTAAGGTCTCCACGTATAACACTCTAAGGCTCACACTTTCTCTATCCCCAATCTTCCGATTCATCGAACCATGATTTCTAATCACAAATTACACATCGCTATCGTAACATAGCACTTAATATATACTCATCTCATCATACGCACTAATCTCTGCAGGGTTAAGGATAAACTCAGATCTCATCGCCCACTCCTTAAGTCGTTCTAATCAAGCTCGCCTGCAGTAGGCGCATAGCTAGGAAGGTGACGACTACCCATCGATCTGAAGGCTAAGTCCTCCTACAAGGACACTCTTTCGACATCGGACCGACGGCCGTAGTAAAACAAGTACTAACTAAAAGATGACATTCCGGGATGACGTCGTCACACCGTGAACACCGGGGAAAATCAATCCGACCGGCCGAACCTACGTGTAGCCGCGGAACCTAAGCTCGAGCTCGACCAACTCCTGATACCCGAACGCCCCGAACCCCGCGAGGACCTTTCGACGGTGGATGTGCATAATCTAATCCGCGAGGTGACTCGACTCGAAAGTTACCAAAGGACCTGCCGCTCGCCCTTCTCGCCGCCCTTCGTTAACCCGTTGATCTCTACGTTTCTTGGCTCGCCGCGATAAGCCCGCATACGTGCCATGCTCAAGCCTAATCAAGAATTACTCGCACAACCCTTTCTAAGATATTCATCAAGACTCGCGGTACATCGGTATGCTCTCGTAGCCAAATCCATACTAGTAATGTGGTCGCTTTGCAATCTATATTCTCTGCTCTCGGCCGTGAATCAAGGTTCAAATGTCATGGCCGTAGTAGGAATCGCCGCCGTGCTAAACTCGCTGGGCTAGTGACGAGCATAACTCCCGAATGAAGCACTTCCTGTGTAAAGATTGGGCTCGTGCCTCGTAACCCTCTCAGATTTACTCAGCCTCCTCGGCCGCTTTGCCCTCCCGGGTTGCCTACGCGAGGCATAGCGGTGGAAAGAAATACGTGAGAGGTCCAACTTGCAACACACCTCTAAGGCACGATCTCGAGTGAGAAGAATAGAAACCAATCCTAAATATCCTATAGCCTCCTCGATTATTGTGGTGCACAACACACCGATAATCAAGACTTACATCGATACGGTCAGACACTTTCCGAGGATTAATCGCTTCGATACCACTTTTGTCACGACCAACCCGGCCCGTGATCGTGCCTTACCCCGCACCCTAGTGATACAACATCGAGTAATCGGAACATAAAACAAGACATGAAAATATTATGAAGTAAGAAACGATGTCGGAGAAAATTGCCTTTACGCATATATATAGATCAATTTAAAACCGAACAGCTATATCCCATTACAACTCGCCACAACAAGATTACGGACTCTAAGAAAGATACGACAACAATGGCGGACAGGCCCCGCCAAACCCTGAATGTAAACACCTACTACGACAGGACTATACCATCGATAAGCCTCGGAGAAACGGAGCTTCCCAAACGCCGAATCGTGACCACGAGCTAGGATCAACGATCGTGGTGTACCTCAACTCGCGCATGAACGCAGCCAAGGAGGTCGATAACAGTACCAAGTATATGAAATCAGAAAGTACTTAAATGAAAACATATCATTTTAAAATTAGTTTTGCAAGTATGTATGAAACAACCAAGGTAACCGCACATAGTACATCATAAACAAGAGCAACAATAGTAAATCAGAATGTGTCTTTTCTAGGTCGCGAATGATCGAGCAGGTAATTGCTCGTAGTATCACCGTCACGACCGAACTGGGCGTGGATCGTGCCTTACCCCGCACCCTAGTGATACAACATCGAGTAATCACGAACATAAAACACATACATGAAACAAATGAAGTACAAAACAAGAACTGAGGAAAACTTGCCTTTCGCATATATAAATAACAACTCTTACAAAATGAACAGCTTTAATCCTTTTTACAAACCCCGCCACAACAAAGACTACTGCACTTCTAAGAAATGATGCGATAACAATGGCGGATGTGGCCCGCCATACCCCGAATGTAAATACCTACAACGACAGTGGACTATACGAAGATAAGCCTCCTGAGAAACGGAGCTTTCACAAACGCTGAACTTTGACCATATGAGCGAGAATCAACGACTGGTGTACCTTTACCTGCGGCATGAACGCACTCGGGCGAGGTCGATAACAGTACCAAGTATGTGAAATCAAGATAGACATCAGAAATGAAATCATAGTAGTCTATATAAAGCGGGAGACATGTATGATAACCAAACTACGCTCACAATAAATAAGCAATATGTCAAGTCGTGACTCACGCCTCAAAGTTATCACAATAAAACCGCACGGGCAAGTACGAAGGCATAGCCGACTACTAAGACCCATGCACCAAAATACCACAAATCGTATCCCGAGGTCTTTCTGCACCGCACCACATGATCGGCCGCCACTCGCCCGCAATATCAATGTCGCGTCTATCCTCGAACTCTCGCAGCCCGCATAGGTCACACACGACCCGCATGAGGTATTCCTAATCATGGTCCTGCATCACCGAGGTATACCCCGCATCGAGGCTTTTAACCCCAGATCCACCTAGGCTCCCGCAACCCGCATAGTCTCAAAAGACCGCATAGTCTCAATAGACCGCATAGGAATCCCCGCATCGGGCTAAACACCGAATGATCAATCCCGAGCTACCGCGACCGCATAGTCACAAGGACCGCATAGCCGTAAGACCCGCATCGCGGCAAGCCCGGTATAAGTCAAAGGGTAGGTGATATAATAATAGTACAACGCTTAACGCTTAACAACGTAAGCACAACAAGAATGACCCCCTTACATCACGATCACACAAGATACTAACACACGTAGCATCCTAACATGTTTACTTATCACATCCACAAGAAAGTATTTACAAGGCTATCTCAAACCAACACAATCAAGTTATTCACACAAGGTACCTTATGCTAACAAGTTCGGGTATCTATCCCCAAAGTACTTCATACATTAAATCTTTAAAAGATACGCATTTCACAAAAACCACACAATACCGTAGTATATAGAGTGATTATCTTTTAAAGTAAATCAATTACTTCTCTTTGTAAAATCAATTAGCAACATTCTCTTCCAATGTTCAAGTTTGCCTAATTTCCAATGTTCAAGTTTGCCTAATTTCCAATGTTCACGGCCTTATTTTAGAAAGGTTTCGTAGTTCATAGTCTTATTCATTTAAGAATATAATTCTCCTTTAAACAACTGAGAAACATAAGCCTTATATGTGAGTAGGATATTCTTGTTTATAACAATCTTATTACAAAGATCATGATCTAGAAAATATCATTTTGTCTCATCTTAGCTTCTATGCAGATGGAAGTTTCTAATGGTTTTAATAATACTTAATTAGTCAAAACATTTCCTTTTATTAACGCCGCAGTTGGTTTGTCGATACACATTCCGATTTCAAATCAAGAAAACATTCTTAAGCCGTTATACCTAACTTCCCATAAAGCTAGTATAACTCTTAAGTTTTTAAAACCAAGTATTACTTCAAGTTCTTTATTAACACATAACAAGCCAACTATAGTTCAAATCGATTACCTTTTAAAACCACAAGTATTTTCTTACCAACATAAAGTCGTTATAACCAACTTCCCATAAAGCCGTTATAACACTTTATGTTTTAAACCAATCAAATACATTTAGCACATGACGTCTCATCGACTACATAGTTCACACATATCATGCTAGAAGAGATAGGAAGAGGTTCACATACCTCGCGACGAGTATCGACTAATAGCAAAACGCCCAAGTACTTCAAACCGCTTACTCCTTAGCCAAGATCGCGCCAAACGTAGTACTTCAACCTATAAGGCCACAAGGCGCTTATTAACATTTAGATCTTATCGTAGAACATTCTACAGAAAATTCGAAGACCTCCCCCGCAAACAGAAATCTCCTCCTCTAACGGGCTACCAAGCCAACCAGTGGGGTTATACATCTAACCCGACCGGGTACAATTCTACTCCACACTACTACTACACAAGTTCATCTGAATACGATTCGATTCTTCAGTCTTAAGTAAAAAGACATTGCAAACTAACCACGTTCATTTATATATATAGTATACTTCACCTATATATTCTAACAACATGTAATTTCCAATTACAATAGAGTGACAAGATATTTACCTCGATAAGCCCATAATTATCCGAGTTTAATGTCGATCCTTAGCAAAGTTTCGCTCTACTCCGGTGCTCCAACCCGCTCCAAACAACCCTTAGAAGTTCTAACCAACTTCTACATAGTACTCCAACTAACTATGGAGGTTTTCCTTGGTTTCTGGTTTTGTGGCTAAAGGAACTATAATCATATTTTCTGGGCTATTGTATAAGTGAAAACTTGGGAATACTACAAGGTATTTGGGACAACGTATTTGGAAATTATAACAAAACTAGGAGAGTATTTCTATACAACAACAAGGGTATTATCACGAAACAACTAGGCAGTGGGGTACCCACGCCAAGGCACCACAAAGGGGAGGGGGAGGCTCTCGGCCACAAGGCCACTCAAAGGGGGAGGGGGGGTGTTGGACGAACACAACACAAGAGGAGGGAGGGATTTTTAGGCTTGGAAGGTTTCATTTGTGGATGAAGAGTTCATCAACATAAGGGGGGTATTTATAGCAAAACCAAAGGCCAACCAATGGCCAAGATCTAGCCAAGTGCAAGGCAAGTGTAAGGCCAAGATCAAGCCAAGTGCACCCTAACCCCTACTCCACAAAACATGGCACAAAACAAGCCACAAAACAAGGCCAAAACAAGGCACAAAACCATGAACCAATCGGCCAAGGCCAAGCCTCCTCTTTACCGTCCAATGAGGGTGACAAGTGTCACCCTCCCGTTGGTCCAAAAATGTTTCGTCTCTCGGAAAAATCCGCAAAAATTAAAAATGACATAGCCGGAAATTCCCCTACGAAAGCTGTGGAAACGTTTCGTCGAAAAACGACTCTAATCGGGTGTTGTGAACAAATAATTTCGGCCAAGCCACTTTTAAAAGTTTCAAATTTCTACGTACGTCCCTTACGTACATACTCTGGAAATACGGGGTATAACATTCTCCCCTCCTTAGAAACATTCGTCCCGAATGTTCCTTCTAAGTCTCAAAAACAAACGCACGCCAGTATAGTCTTCACTGTTATACTTACGAAAACAATCCTGCCACGCATGGCTACAGAAACACCCTATGCAAAATACCTCCATCCAAGTCCACGAGGAACACCTCTAACATAACCACAAACACCCCTCTCCGGGGTCTAAAATATACTTCCTTCGCACCTTCTCCTTACAAAAGAAATGATCATATCTATGCTCGCCATACATGCTCGCTTCTCCCTTTTCTCGTCGTGATACCATTTTTTCACTTTGCCGCGAGTCTCACTCCGAGACCCAACAAATGGTACCGGCCGCTTGCAATCCCCGAGGTCGCCGTGACACTCGAACTTTTACCACATTTAGCATCGCTTGATTCCAAAACTCGGGGTTACTATCTCTAACGTGGTCATCATTAACGGGAACACTGATGGATCTCCGATACTTTCCGAACATAACAATACGAAGATCGGACGCATCGCCTCCTAAGTCGGACGCAAGAAAAGCTAACATATAGGCAACCCGCCTATTCTTCACATGAACTTAAAAGGGCCCAAAACAACTCGCTAAGTTTCTCTGCTTTTTCCAAAGTTCGTCACACCTAACCGGTGGTACTTTCAAGACCGACCACAACTGAACTCTAAGCGCCGCCGATTATCCGCACGATTTCCTCCGAGCCGCGAACTTCTTCTAGACAAGCTTTCACTATCCACATCTGTTTGAACACGCCAACCAACCGCTCAACCTTGTCAACATCGAACCACTCGACCGCAACTTACACATCCGCCCCTACAAGGCTTTATAAGGCGACATCCGAACACCGAAATGGTAGCTTAAACACTCTCCACAGAGACAACAATCCCTACAACTACCCCGAAATCAAACACCGCCCGAGGGCGAATGCGATCGAGACTCACCCGAAGTTCTTAACCCCGCTCGTAAAACTTTCGAAACAAAACAATTGCACTGGCTCCACTCGCCATAAGGTGAAGGAGGCACCGTGCAGCCTTACAACCTTTCAAATAACAACACCGCTGAGCACTTTGCCTTTGCTAGAAGACAAGATGGCCGACCTCCTCGCCCGACCATCGTCGAACGCATCCCCGACCAGCACTGGTTAACTAAACTCGCCTAACACCCTCGTGACCCTACCACAAGGCGGGACCACCACAAACTGACCCCACCACCAAACAGGCCGCAGGCTGACCCGCAACATGGCCTCAAACCTACCCGGCATCGCGCAAAACACTAGCTCCCCGATCCGGAACAATTTCACAAATCACTATACGAAAACCTAGCGGTCTTCCTAGCTCGACTACCCTCTTTCAAATCACGCTACTTAGGGACCTATCCCAAACATAGCTCACGTGCACTATGCACTCCGATAAGGATCAACATAACACTATACCTTTACTCGAGATGGCCTTACCTCTAAGGTCTCTACGTATAAAACTCTAAGGCTCACACCTTCTCTATCCCCCAAATCTTACTTGGTTAACTAACCAAGATTTCTAATCACAATATTAACATACTGCTATCAAAACATAGCACTTATGATATACCCATCTTATCACACATACTGAACTCTAGAGGGTTAGAGATATATCTATATCTACTGCTTCACTCCCCTTAGTCGTTCTAATCAAACTCGCCTGCAGGCATAACCGAGGAGATGACACACTACCCACCGATCACGAAGGCTAAGTCCTCCTACAAGGACACTTTTCGACACTGCACTCGACGGTCATAGTACAACAAGTACCAACAAAAACGACATTCCCGACGACGTCGTCACATCGCGGAACCGGAAGTCACGGAGTTCGACCAACTCGTGATACCCCGAACGCCCCGAACTCCGTGGAAGACCACTCAGACCGGGCGAGGTGCATAATCTAATCCGCGAGGCGACTTCGCCGAAAGTTACCAAAGGACCTCGCCGCTCGCCTCTTCGCCGCCCTTGTTAACCCGTCGATCTCTACGCTTGGCTCGCTGCGCATAAGCCCGCATACGTGCCATGCTCAAGCCTAATCAAGAATTACTCGCACAACCTTCTCGTTGATATTCATCAAGACTCGCGGACATCGGTATACTCTATACTCGCTCTCGGCCGCGAATCAAGGTCCAAACATCGTGGCCGCAGCAGGAACGCCGCCGCCGCTAAAACTCTTGGGGCTAGTGACGCCGCAGAACTCCCGAATGAAGCACTACCCTAGGTAATGATTGGGCTGTGCCTCGCCACCCTCACGAACTCTACTCGCAGCCTCCTGGCCGCTTTGCCTCCCGGGCCCGGTGCCTACGCGAGGCATAACGATAAGTGGAAATAATTTCGTCGGAGGGTCCAACTTACAACACGCCTCTAAGGCACGATCTCGGAGTGAGAAGAATAGAAACCAATCCTAAATACCCTATAGCCTCCTCGATTATTGGTGCACAACACACCGATAATCAAGACTTCCATCGATACGGCTCAGAGACACTTTCCGAGGATTAATCGCTCGATACCACTTTTGTCACGACCGAACTCGGCCCGTGGATCGTGCCTTACCTGCACCCTAGTGATACAACATCGAGTAATCGGGAACATAAAACACATACATAAAACAAATGAAGTACAAAACAATAACTGAGAAAACTTGCCTTTCAAGATATATAAATAACAACTCTTACAAAATGAACAGCTTTAATCCTTTTTACAAACCCCGCCACAACAAAGACTACACTTCTAAGAAATGATGCGACAACAACGGGCGATGACCCCGCCATACCACGAATGTAAATACCTACAACGACAGTGGACTATACCAAGATAAGCCTCCGAGAAACGGAGCTTTCCCAAACGCTGAATCGTGACCCTAAGAGCGAGGATCAACGATCGTGTACCTTTACTCGCAGATTTAACGCAGCTCGGGCGAGGTCAAGCATAACAGTACCAAGTATGTGAAATCAAGATAGATATCAGAAATGAAATCATAGTAGTCTATATAAAGCAGAGACATGTATGATAACCAAACTACAGTTCACAATAAATAAGCCATATGTCAAGTCGTGACTCAAGCCTCAAAATTATCACAATAAAACCGTGACGGCAAGTGCGAAGGCATAGCCGACTACTAAGACCCACGCATCAAAATACCACAACCGTATCCCGAGGTCTTTCTAGACCGCACCACACGATCGGCTCGCCACTCGCCCGCAATATCAATGCGCGCCTATCCTCGAACTCTCGCAGCCCGCATAGGTCACACACGGACCCGCATGAGGTATTCCTCGAATCACGGTCCTGCATCACCGAGGTATACCCCGCATCGAGGGCTTAACCCCGGTATCCACCTAGGCTCTACAACCCGCATAGTCTCAAAAGACCGCATAGTCTCGATAGATCGCATGTGGAATCCCGCATCGGCTAAACACCCGAATGATCAATCCCGAGCTACCGTGACCGCATAGTCACAAGGACCGCATAGCCGTAAGACCCGCATCGGGTGGCAAGCCCTCGGATAAGTCAAAGGGGTAGGTGATATAATAATAGTACAACGCTTAACGCTTAACAACGTAAGCACAACAAGAATGACCCCTTACATCACGATCACACAAGATACTAACACACGTAGCATCCTAACATGTTTACTTATCACATCAACAAAAAGTATTTACAAGGCTATCTCAAACCAACACAATCAAGTTATTCACACAAGGTACTTTATGCTAACAAGTTCGTATCTATCCCCAAAGTACTTCATACATTAAATCTTTAAAAGATAATGCATTTCACAAAACCACACAATACCCGTAGTATATGAGTGATTATCTTTTAAAGTAAATCAATTACTTCTCTTTGTAAAATCAATTAGCAACATTCTCTTCCAATGTTCAAGTTTGCCTAATTTCCAATGTTCAAGTTTGCCTAATTTCCAATGTTCACTGCCTTATTTTAGAAAGGTTTCAGTAGTTCATAGTCTTATTCATTTAAGAATATAATTCTCCTTTAAACAACTGAGAAACATAAGCCTTATATGTGAGTAGGATATTCTTGTTTATAACAATCTTATTACAAAGCATCATGATCTAGAAAATATCATTTTGTCTCATCTTAGCTTCTATGCAGATGGAAGTTTCTACCGGGTTTTAATAATACTTAATTAGTCAAAACATTTCCTTTTATTAACGCCGCAGTGGTTTGTCGATACACATTCGATTTCCAAATCAAGAAACATTCTTAAGCCGTTATACCTAACTTTCCATAAAGCTAGTATAACTCTTAAGTTTTTAAAACCAAGTATTACTTCAAGTTCTTTATTAACACATAACAAGCCACTATAGTTCAAATCGCTTACCTTTTAAAACCACAAGTATTTTCTTACCAACATAAAGTCGTTATAACCAACTTCCCATAAAGCCGTTATAACACTTTATGTTTTAAACCAATCAAATACATTTAGCACACGTACGCTCACCGTACTACATAGTTCACACATATCATGCTAGAAGAGATAGGAAGAGGTTCACATACCTCGCGACGAGTATCGACTAATAGCAAAACGCTCCAAGTACTTCAAACCGTCGGCTACTCCTTAGCCAGTAGATCGCGCCAAACGTAGTACTTCAACCTATAAGGCCACAAGGCGCTTATTAACATTTAGATCTTATCGTAGAACATTCTACAGAAAATTAAGAAGACCTCTCCCGCAACAACAGAAATCTCCTCCTCTAACTGGCTCTGCTACCAAGCCAACCAGGGGGGGTTATACATCTAACCCGAACGGGTACAATTCTACTCCACAGTACTACTACACAAGTCTACTGTAATACAGTTCAGTTCAGTTCTTCAGGCTTAAGTCAAAAGACATTGCCAACTAACCACGTTCAGTTCTATATAGAGTATACTTCAACTATATATTCTAACAACATGTAATTTCCAATTACAATAGAGGGACAAGATATTTACCTCGATAAGCCCATAATTATCCGAGTTTAATGTCGATCCTTAGCAAAGTTTCGCTCTACTCCGGTGCTCCAACCCGCCCAAACAACCCTTAGAAGTTCTAACCAACTTCTACATAGTACTCCAACTAACTATGGAGGTTTTCCTTGTGGTTTCGGTTTTGTGGCTAAAGGAAGTATAATCGTATTTTCCGGCTTTTGTATAAGTGTAACTGGGAATACTACAAGCTATTTGGGCCAAGGTATTTGGACATTATAACAATACTAGGAGAGTTTTTCTATACCACAACAAGGGTATTATACGAAAACAACTAGCAGTGGGGTACCCAGCCAAGGCACCACAAAGGAGGGAGGCTCTACCACAAGGCCACTCAAAGGGGAGTGGGTGTTGACGAACACAACACAAGAGGAGGGAGGGATTTTTAGGCTTGAAGGTTTCATTTGTGGCTGAAGAGTTCATCAACATAAGGGGGGCTATTTATAGCAAAACCAAAGGCCAACCAATGGCCAAGATCTAGCCAAGTGCAAGTGTAAGGCCAAGATCAAGCCAAGTGCACCCTAACCCTACTCCACAAAACATGGCACAAAACAAGCCACAAAACAAGGCCAAAACAAGGCACAAAACCATGAACCAATCGGCCAAGGCCAAGCCTCCTCTTTATCGTCCAATGAGGTGACAAGTGTCACCTCCCGCTGGTCCAAAATGTTTCGCCTCTCGAAAAATCCGCAAAAATTAAAAATGACATAGCGGAAATTCCCTACGAAAGTCGTGGAAACGCTTCGTCGAAAAACGACTCTAATCGTGTCAGGAACAAATAATTTCGCCAAGCCACTTTTAAAAGTTTCAAATTTCTACGCACGCCCCTTACGCATATACTGGAAATACGGTATAACAATCACCATGCAAGCCTAACTCGACTCCGTAGTCCGCATAGGCCACTCATATAGGCCCGCATAGGTATGTAACCCCGCATCGAGGGTAGCTACTCCTAAGATCGCCCCGACTCGTAGTCCGTACGGCCACATAGACCGCATGAGGTATAACCCCGCATCACTAACCCGAACTCCGTAGCTCCGCATAGGTCCTTGACCCGCATGAGGTATTCTCGAATCATGGTCCTGCATCGCTCGAGTCTACCCCGCACGGAGGCGCCTTAACCCCAGAATATGTCAAGAGGTGAGTGATATTATACTAACATAACAGCTTATCGTTAAACAACATAAGCACAACAAGAATACTCTCTTACACAAACGTTACAAGACACTAACACACATAGCATCATATCACGTCTACTTATCAAATCAACAAGAAAGTATTACCAGGCTATCACCAACCAACACAATCAAGTTATACATACAAGGTACATTCTAATATATGATTAACAAGATCGGGTATCTATTCCCAAAGTACTTCATACATTATCTTTTAAAAGATACGTTACGTTTACAAAAGTCACACAATACCCGTAGTATATGAAAATAGAGTGATTATCCTTTGAAGTAAATCAGAACACTTCTCTTCGTAAAATCAAGTAACAACATTCTTTTCCAAATGTTTCAAGTTTGCCTAATTTCAATTACTCAAGTTTCTCATTTTCGAAAGGTTTTGTAGTTCATAATTTTAATCACTTAATGATATAATTCTCCTTTAAAAGCAATTTGAGAAACATATGTCTGATACATGAGTAGGTTATTTTTGTTTATAACAATCTTATTTAAGCAGCCATGATCTAGGAAATGTAACATCATTTTGTCTAATCTTAGTTTCTATGCAGATGGAAGTTTCTACTGGTTTTACTAATACATTATTAGTCAAAACATTTCCCTTTATTAGCGCTGCTGTGGTTTGTTCGATACTTATTCTGATTTCCGAAATCAGTAAAACATTATTGCTTTTAAAATCAAGTACTCATTACTCGCGAATGAGGTTTTACAACATTTTTTTTAACAAAATGTTAATTACCAAGTAAAACAAGTTAAGTCTCTTATCTTTTAAGATCAAGTCTCTTAACTTTTAAAATCAATAAACCATTCATTTTACCATTCTTAAGACGTTATACCTAACTTCCCATAAAGCTAGTATAACTCTTATGTTTTCAAAACCAAGTATTATTCTTCATAAAAATGATTCAAAGATTCTTTTGAAATACTTCAAGATTCTTTATTATTACACATTAAGTCAGTTATAAGTCAAATCAGTTACCTTTTAAAACCATAAAGCATTTTCTTACTTACATAAAGCTGTTATAACCAACTTCCCATAAAGCCGTTATAACACTTTATGTTTCAAACCAATCAAATACGTTTAACACATGTACGTCTACCGTACTACATAGTTATACACATATCATGCTAGAAAAGGTAGGAAGAGGTTCACATACCTAGCGACGATTATCGACTAATAGCAAAACGCTCCAAGCACCTCAAACCGTCAGCTACTCCTTAAGTCAAGTAGATCGCGCCACGCATAGTACTTCAACCTATAAGGCCACAAGGCGCTTTATTAACATCTAGGTCTAATCGTAGAACATTCTACGTAAAATTCAAGAAGACCTCTCCCCGCAACAAACAGAAATCTCCTCCTCTATCTGGGGCCGGCCACTAAGCCAACCAGGGGGTTATACGTCTAATCGAGAAGTGCACAATTCTACCTCACGTAAAAGTTACACAAGTCTCTCAGAATACACCCTATGTAATTACAGCCAAAGACTCTTCTTCGAAAAGGTTTCTTATTATTCAGCTTAAGTCAAAAGACATTGCCGATAACTACGCTCAGTTCTATATATAGTATACTTCAACTATATATTCTAACAACATGTAATTTCCAATTACAATAGAGGTCAAGAGTGTTTACCTCGATAAGCCCAAAATTATCCGAGTTTAAATGTCGATCCCGAGCAAGGTTTAGCTCCTACTCCGCGCCCGACCGCTCCAAACAACCCTTAGAAGTTCTAACCAACTTCTACTTAATACTCCAACCAACTATGGAGATTTTTCGTAGGGTTTCGGTTTTGTGACTGACGGGAAGTATAATAGTATAACTGGGCTTTTAGTATAGGTATAACCTTAGAATACTATAAGGTATACGGCTAAGGTAATTTGGGCATTACAACAATACTTTTGAGAGTATTTCTACCAAGAGGGGTATTTACGAAACCACTAGCAGTGGGGTACCTCGGCTAGCACCACAAGGAGTGAGGAGGAGAGGGCTCTCGCCAAGGGGAGGGGATGGTGTTGACGACAACACATATAAGAGAGGGGGAGGATTTTAACACTTAGAGATTTGTAGAATGGATGAAGAAGTCTCCAAAGATGGGGGATATTTATAGGTCTAGTAAAGGCCAACCAATGGCCAAGATCTTGCCAAGTGCAAGGCAAGTGTAGGGCCAAGATTCACCCATGTGTCCTAAACCAACTAACACACAAAATATCCTACCTACTCCCACTCTCCATTCGTCCAACATCACCGCCCAACGTGTTCCAATGAGAGGGTGACAAGTGTCGCCCTCTCGTTGGTCCAAAATGTTTGCCTCTCTAAAAATCCGCAAAAATTAAAATGACATAGCCGGAATTTTCCTACGAAAGTCGTGGAAACGCTTTTGTCGAAAACGACTCTAACCGGGTGTTGTGCACAAAGAATAAATCGGCCAAGCCTATTCTCAAGTTCAAATTTTTCTACGTACGTCCTTACGTACATACTCTGAAAATACGGGGTATAACAAGGCCTATATGTAGATAATTAATGTGTATATATGCAGCAAGGCAGAATCGCAAACAACGATATGTCAGTGGCAACAACTGATAGAAAAAAGGGATCAATAGGACTCTGAAACAGATAGGAGATTATTTATATTCATGTTTCGAGTTGCACAAAATCATTTGAATCAGAATTGGGTATGCAAAATCCAACCAAGTATATGATCAATAATGTAGACGTGCGGGTTTATAAATTGAGCAAATAGAACACTAAGAATATCATTTCATCTGTGTAGGGACTATTAAGTCACATATTGCGTATTTATGTTATATCTAGCCATGGAAACATTTCCGGGCAAAGCACAACTATATTTGAGATGGTTATCGAAGTCTAGACAGCCTTCAGTTTAAGCTAACATATATTCAAAATAGGTTTAAATCCTACTATGTCATCTTAAGCTATTCTAAATATGTTTACAAGTGATCTATGGGTATTGAACCAATAATGTCCATCATTTACCAATCAGATAGCCAACTCTAACAGTGTCTGATCTACTGAGTGTCCACTTAGTGAATACAAAGAAATACAACTTAAAGCATTAGCCACATGTAACTTAGCTAAACCTATACAATATCAATTCAACCGTCATAAACGACCTCTAAATTTTAATTGAACCTTCACAGTAACCAAATGGGTAGTTATAAAGTAAACAAGATATAACTAACTGACAGGGGATCAATCGATCCCCAATATATATTAAACATGCTTAAATGCTAAACTAACTGATCTAAAATTGAAACTGAAACCTGAACTGAAAGCTTTTAACACATAATTAATCCGCAAGAAACTCACAACAGAAATTAAAGAGTAGAACTGAGAGGGGATGAATTTACCTTCTCCGGGCAGCGAACCGGGGCAGCGTATCAAGTTGTCGGTTCACTCGGAGGGTTTATTGCGGTTATGCGAAAGGATGAAACTTCAAAAAAAAAGCTTGAGGGTTCTGATTTATCTGCTCTAGAATGCTAACTTCGAATGATTCTTGCCTGTTCTCTCTCAATTTCTGAATGCCTTTCAAGTGTATCGAGATTGGTTTATATAGCTTCAAATTGGGTTCTAAATTAGGTGCGATTTGGACTGCATGTGGAAGCTTTGGTAAGGATTGATTCGTGAGGTATTTCTTACCATTAATGGGTGATTTTCGGGACTGATTTTTGGGGATTTCGTGTGATATTGATGCTCTGTCATTGCTTAGTCAAATGCAAATCGACCCTTTGGGGGAGATGATAAATCTTTCTAGACAAAATGCAGCAAACTGCGTTAATGTAAAGCACGTGATTTTGCAGAAGTGTAAAAACATTTAGCAAGTACATGTTGCACACAAATTGTCACATTGCAAGCGAGTCCTAATATGCATGGGGACCTCTTTATGCCAGAGGTAGGCCTAAACGTCACATATGCGAAGTCATGATGGATTTTGTCCAAGCCGTCCAACTGTAATTCTTTTGTTGGAAATGGCGACCAAATGACGGTGCACTTTTTTCCAATTTTCAGCATGACATGATTAGGTTTGGATTTTTCTATCACTGCCACGCTACACATAATATGCTGGTTGGTCGTTGGGTTGAGAAACCCGTCGACAAGTTTGGTGTCTTCCTAATTGTGGTGTCGATGCCAAGGACCGACCCACCTAAGGTAAATGCATGCATGCCCTAAAATAAGGGTGGTATAGCTCTATCTTAAGTTTCTAAGATTTGGCTTTTCTAGACGCAAGGTTCCCGAGCGGACAACTCGAGTGAGAAGGCTACGCGGCCACCGGTTAGACCGGGCACTCCACGTATGTTACCAACTCTCCTAAATTTGGGTTTTGAAGAAAGAATTTTGTTGATGCAAGCACACCTCGCATGCAGTGTGTGATTGTGTGAATTTTCCAGAGTGGAAGAAATATGAGCGGAATGCCAGTTTAAGGAAAGCAGTAAAGCAGGTAGCAAAATAAAATAAATAAACAAAATATAGCACACAAAATTTAAATGCAAAAAGTAATGTCAAATAATAACCCTAGGTCTGTTGTGGTTAAGAACCTAAAATCCCCAGTGGAGTCGCCATTTCTGTCACGCCCATTTTCGGCCGCGACATTTTCTAATAAAAGCTTCTCCTGCTTAAATAAAATGTTAGAAAATAAGTAATAAATGCTAAATGAAAATGTTTAAAATGGGGGTGCTTAAATATTAAAATGCTTAAAAGGTTTGCTAACAAAAAAAAAGTGTTAAAGGAATTAAAATGCTAAAGGGTGCTTAAATGTAAAAGGTGCTAAGAGGCGCTTAAAAGTGCTAAATGCTAAAGTGCTGAAAGTAGTGCTAATATGCTAAAGTACAAAAGAATGCTAGGAGGTGCTAAAATGTTAAGGACAAAATGTGCTAAAGGTGCTAAATGTCAAAGGGTGATTAAAAGTGCTAAAATGGCTAGAAATGCTAAAGAATGCTAAGAGGGTGCTTTATGGACTAATTATGTGTTCGTGCAAAGGTTATTTACGGACTAGTTATGTATACTGCTAGCTAAATTAATCTTGCTTAACCTGCGTATAATATTATATAAGAGGTGCTTTAAGACGATTCCTGAGGGTTTAGGAAGAAATCTGTTATGGATTTTAATAAACAAAATGTTGGTTTTATGATGCGAGTTAAATCATTTAAATTATTTTTGCAGAATTTAGACATGCCTAATAGTCCTAAAAGACAAATAAAGTAGAAGTGTGTTTCTAATTATGAATTACTTTCCACCTTATATGTCTGAAACTTAATTGTTCTAAATATCCTAAATATTACAGAAATAGAGTAATTAAATTACAATAAACAAATAAATGAATAGCAAGTAAAGAGAGAGGATGGGATTTAAGAATGCTCTTTACGACGGATGACGACGTCCTATTTATTTTTCTAGGAGTTTCTGAAGCGGGAATGCGAACGCGGATGCGGGTCGCCATTTTGAAATGGCTTGCGAGGTAGTGGCCCTTTCCTCTGGCATAGGGGTATTCAAACTGATGGATAGGTTGGTCAGATTCCGTAGCCTCTCCATCTCAACCTGCATATCAGCAATTTGTTGTAGCAACTGCGCAATACATTCTTCCTGACTGGTGACATTCCTCCCTTCCGAAGGTTCTGTTTACCGACAGAATAATTCCCAAACCATTTGGCTCGACGCCGAGCCGCCATATCATCATTTCGTGCCTTGGACTCGTAAAGTGTGGATGTTCCGACATTGTTGAGTCAAATCTGAACCGACTTTGGGGGAAGATGATAAATCTTTCTAACAAATGCAACAAACTGTGTTAGCATAAAGCACATAATTTGCAGGTATGTAGCAGATATATTGCACATAGCACGTTCAAACGTTTCCTAACATGCAGAGGGACCTCTTTATGCCAGAGGTAAGCCTAAACGTCACATATGCAAGATCATGATAAAAGAAAAATCCAAACCTCTAGATTGACATGCTTTAGCCGGAAATAAGTTGCAATTTATAACAATAAGACATCAAAAGCCTATAACTAAATTGCCGACGCGGTGGTGAAGCTCAGGTTTTCTTTGGTATAACCCCTTCCTGTTCCAATTATCGTACTGCATCGTGCATTAGGACCCACATGTCTGGGGTGATGACCTTTTCTTTGAGTAGACAATCTTTCATCCTATTGCTCGTGCCCACGTCCTCGAAACCTTGCTCTCCTTTGGTCGTAGGTTGTGCCGTGATCCTCTTGCAACCATGTCTGATATTCGGATGTGCATCCTGCTTGTTCATCTCCGATGTTTACCTTGTTAATGTCGTCCCATTCTCTCAAAATTTGTCTAGTTCGGGGCACGATAAAGTTTGGTCCAAATGTGACTTCTGAGACTCCCATGTCTGATCGGAGTGGGATTATCTGTTCTTGGCCGAATTGTCGAAGTACGCGTAGGGGAGCGCATTTGCGCACTTTAAACCAATAAGCTCAATATAGTATAATTCTTTACACAGATAAAGTCTCCAGCCTCGTGAGGGAGTAAGGGATATTTCCACTGGATCTGATCCTGGGTGCGGGATGTCAAAAACTTGCACCAATCTTTGGTGCCGACCGGTGACACAAACCGTTTCGTCCTATCATAGAAGCTGTCGATCTTGTAAGATGCGCTGAAACAAACGTCTGTCATATTTGACCGTTGGTAAAAATGCTCCATGGCCCACATTTGTAAGATAAGATTGCAACCTTCAAAGAAGTTTGTCTGGCCTCTTTTGCATTTCCCAAGAGCTCGGAATATTTCTGCCAAAATCATAGGAACCAAAGTGGGTTGTATGCCGTCAATTCCCTCGAAAAGTGATCTGGCCACGGAACATATGCAAGTACTTATCTTGCCATACTCAAGAGGAAAAATCAAGGTGCCAAGTAGAGCGACAGTGAATGCAATAGGACGCCTGTTTTGCCAATGGCGTAGAGTGCATGAGAATTCTGTTTTGCATGTCTTGTAAGCGTTATTATGTCCATACCTCTCGTAAAGATAGTCAAGAGACACCCAGTTGTTCTCGAAGCAACGCAATTCCTTAGTATTCTTAAGACCCATGTAGCGGAGGAATTTCTTCCCTGATTGGCTGTTGGGAATAATCTGTCTTCTACCTTGGTAAACTAGGCTGGTGAAATAATGCACTTCTTCCAATGTAGGAGTTATTTCGAAATCCTTGAATTTGAAAATGACTCGGTCTGGATCCCAAAACTGGATTAAAGCTCGGATCAAATGCGGATCTGGCGAAATACCAAATAGTGAGATGAGACACCCCAACTTCTTCCTAATCATCGTCTGACTGCTGATGTCGAAATCCTCCCACCATACTCTTAGCTTATTAGGAACTCCGCTAACCATTCTTATATGATCCATGTTACAAATGCTGAAAAACAATAAATAATAATAAACTTACATTTCCAACTTTGGGCATGTCTTTTTCCAATTTCAGCATGACATGATTAGGTTTGGATTTGTCTATCATTGCCACGCTACACATAATATGCTGATTGGTCGTTGGGTCGTGAAAAACTCGTCGACAAGTTTGGCGTTTTCCTAATTGTAGTGTCGATGCCAAGGACCGACCCACCTAAGGTAAATGCATGCATGCCCTAAAATAAGGGTGGTATAGCTCTATCTTAAGTTGCTAAGATTTGGCTTTTTCTAGACGCAAGGTTCCCGAGCGGACAACTCGAGTGAGAAGGCTACGCGCCACCTGCTAGGACCGGACACTCCACGATGTTACCAACTCTCCTAAATTTGGGTTTTGAAGAAAGAATTTTCTTGATGCACCCAACAAGACCTCACATGTAGTGTGTGATTGTGTGAATTTTCCAGAGTGGAAGAAATATGAGCGGAATGCCAGTTTAAGGAAAGCAGTAAAGCGGGTAGCAATTAAAATAAACAAAATATAGCACACAAAATTAAATGCAAAAATAATGCCAAATAATAACCCTAGGTCTGTTATGGTTAAGAACCTTAAATCCCCAATGGATTCGTCATTTCCAACAAAAGCATTACAGTTGGACGGCTTGGACAAATCCATCATGACCTCGCATATGTGACGTTTAGGCCTACCTCTGGCATAAAGGGATCCCCGTGCATGTTAGGACTCGCGTGCAATGTAAACATTTATGTGCAACATGTACTTGCTAAATGCTATTTACACTAACACAGTTTGCTACATGTTGTCTAAAGGATTTATCATCTCCCCCAAAGGTCGATTTGTATTTGACTAAGCAATGGCAGAACATCGATATCTCACAAGATCAAAGGCACGGTCCAGCGACATGACTGATTCAAGGGCATCTGAGCGGAACGAGTCGGAACCTGTCTTGGTTCCTATAGGCAAAGCAGGGGTCTCAGAAGAGAAAAGCAGCATAGATCCGATAGAACACCTCGCCCAAATACCGCAACAAATGGCAAACCTGCAGGCCGAAATCAGAAGGCTCAGAAACATCACTGAAGTACTCGTCACTGCAAATAACCAAAACAGTCAAAATCCTCCAAATTACTACCAGTACCCTCTTACTACATATCCCATTCAGCCAATATACAATGCACCCATACATCCCACACAAAACCAAATGCCTATTATGCTTCAGCCAAACACAAACCAAAGGCCACCACAAACCTACTTTTGCAATGCATACGACAACCCCTTACGATACCCATCCGTGCATACGCCACAGCCAAATTCCCGTTCACTAAACACCTTCAAACCCCGCATAGGTGCTAAGAGAAAACAAACCAGAACCTATACACCTTTAACCAAACCCATACCCCAAGTGTATGAGGAGCTGAAAGCCGCAGGAATACTCCAGCCAATTCCCAGAAATATCCCCAGGCCTACTTCCCGAGGGCACGATAAAACCAAACATTGTGCATACCACTCCGGTGTCGAGGGGCACGACATCGAAAATTGCTACTCCTCGGAGACGTAATCGAGGCGTTGATCAAAGAAGGGTAATTCACCGGGCGAGTCTGCCCCAAATCCCTTGCCAAACCACGGCCACGTCAATGTGCACCCGATAACCTTAGATGAGGAATACATTCCCTTGCCTATGCCTATTCCGCCTGAATCAGTCATTTATCCGAGCATGCACCACGCAGAAGCCAAAAGAAGAAGATATTGATAGCAAAGTGAAGACCCACCCGCCATGACGCAGAGCAAGAAGGCGATTGGTTGGATTGGCACTTGTTCGTCCGCCAGAGCCCGGATAAGAAAGAACAATTTAGTTTAGCAGAATAATTCAAGACTCATATTTAAGCCTTAATAATGTTTTCCTTTGTTTTTCTTGTAATCTGAACTACGTGTGACCTGATTCCCTTGGCGGATACGTAGGCGGCCACATCGGCTTCGGTCCCACCTTTTAGAAAAATCCCAATTTCTCTTTTGCTTGTAATTGGAACTACGTGTGACCTGATTCCCTTGGCGGATACGTAGGCGGCCACATCGGCTTCGGTCCCACCTTCTAGAAAATCCCAATTTCTCTTTTGCTTGTAATCGAACTACGCTCGACCGATTCCTCGGCGGATACGTAGGCGCCACATCGGCCTCGGCCCCACCTTTAGAATTTTACCCAATATTCGCTTGTAATGAACTACGCCATGACTCGATTCCCGTGGGGATACGAGGCGCCTAAATCGCTTTGGCCACACACCATTAGGAAACTTTCCCTTCGCTCTGAAAATAACAAGAATACACATAGCATACAAGCAACTCCATTGAGACCCCCCTTAGGCCAAACACCTTTTTCAAAACTGGGACAATGTAGGAAACCAGACAGGGGTTGCAAGTCCAAACAAGTCAGGCACGCAGATGTCAAGGAACAAGGCGGCGAAGTCAAATACGACTCGACCCCCCAAAAACTCACAATATTTTCTTTGAGCGCAGGTCCTTCATATTAGCAGAAGATACAACAAAAGTTCTTCATATTAGCAAAAGCAGAAAGAAACAACATAAGCAGAGAGAGGCACCGACAATCAACAGTCAGAATTCAAAAGTCCGCAACAAAGTCTAGCGCATCAGCTCGGGCATAAAGCACACAACAAAGGCATCATGACAATTCGTCAGTTGCAAGGAAACATCTCAGGGACGACATCTCTACCCACATAATTGCCTTTCTCAAATATTTAACAGTTATACACTAACTTTTTCTCAAGCTTATCTTGCAGGAGCATTTATTCTACAGGAGCAAAGAAGAACACGCCCAGTAACGACGTTATCAAGATTATGTCCAAAGCGACATATATCCGACTTCGCCATTACCAAAATCGACAATTTTTAAGGACTTCGCCACGAAAGGACATCGACAGATATGATTCCATATGCTCGAAAGATCGACATAAACTGGGACAATTTTAAGGGTTTCACTACAAATGACATCAATGGACAGGGTTGATTTACGCAAAGGGTTCCATGTCCCAAAACTGGGACAAATTTTAAAAAAAAGAGTTCGACAGAAATGAGCACCGAGCGTATGGGAGAATATACCGCCGATTTGGATAAGGATGTTCGCTGGTCACTATTCAAAAATCGGCATAATTTCCTACTGCATAACAGAACAAGGAGGACAACAACATTCCAATACAACAGATTCGCTCACGAAGTCCATTCGCAACAAGAGACGCCATTTGCATCTCGTCCATACAACGATTTAACATCTGCATTTCGCCCATACAACGATTTAACATCGCATTTCGTCCATACAACGATTTAACATCCGCATTTCGTGCATCTGCATTTCGCCCATACAACGATTTAACATCCAGATTTCGGCCCATACAACGAAACATCCGCATTTCGCCATACAACGAACATCTACATTTCGCCATACAACGATTTAACATCTGCATTTCGTCCCATACAACGACTAACATCTACATCTCGGCCCATACAACGACAAACGCCTACATCTCGCCCATACAACGCATTTAACATCCTGATTCGCCCATACAACGACGAACATCCGTATTTCTTCCATACAACGATTTAACATCTGCATTTCGTCCATACAACGATTTAACATCTACATTTCGTCCATACAACGATTTAACATCTACATTTCGTCCCATACAACGATGAACATCTACATTTCGTCCCATACAACGCATTTAACATCTACATCTCGTCCATACAACGACGAACATTTGCATCTCGCCCATACAACGATTTAACATCTCATTTCGTCCATACAACGATTTAACATCTGCATTTCGCCCATACAACGACGAACATCTGCATCTCGCCTATACAACGCATTTAACATCCAGATCTCGTTTATACAAGACAGCGTATCATCACATCATTTCATTTTTATAGTATATACAATCTGACTACAACCACAGCACAAATTCACATTCTTACATTGTTTTGCCTTAACAGTTATGCACTAACCGTTTGCTTAAGTCTTAGCATGAAGGAGCAGGAGCACAACGAGGATTTTCTCTTACAGCGAACCGGGGCAATTTGTTGGGGGGCCAACCTTCCCAATGAATGGCAGAAGCGGCCTCAAGAGTCGGTCCACTCGTTCCACATCACCATAAAACCCAGTACCATAAGCCATAGCGGTACACCCCAGGTTCAAGCCCGTTTATTTTATTTTTTATTCTTTACACCACAGCCCAGTGTCGTCATAACTCGATACTGGGACAAATTTTGAGTCCGCATTAGCCCACTTTGGTGTTTTGACCATGGTAGCCCAGTGTCGTCATAACTTGACACTGGGACAATTTTTGAGTCCGCGTCAGCCTTGCCTAAACTGCCCAACATTCTAGTTCTGAGGGTCGAGACAAAATTGGCTATGAGTCAACGTCTTTGTCCGAAGATTCTTCCATCATCTCCATACAAAGAGGACAATCTGACACCCAATTTTGACCCTCCCAGATACTACTAACTATAAAATTACACTAATTTTAAAACAATTTTATAATAATAAAATACAACAATAAAACATTAATACAGACATAAATAAACAATTTAATAATAAATAATAAATACATAAAATAATAATCTAACACACGCGTTTTAATAGTGTCGCATTCGTAAAATCATTAAGCAATCTTTAAATACCATATCTGCATTTAGCATTTAAATAATTTAATCTAAACTCAACTCATTTTTAATTTAATTTCGCAGAATACACATAATAAATAAGTTTTAATAACGTCGCATTCATAAAAATTAAGTACTAATTAAATAGCGTGCCTAAATAATTTAATCACAATTTAAATAATTTAATAATTAAAAACTAACCTAACACTTAACACCCAATACCTATTTCTACCCAGCCCATCCGCGACCCGCAGCCCAACACGCTGGCCCGACGCCCCCTGGCCCAAACCGCGACCAACAGCCCACAAAATATAACCCAAAGCCCTCAGCCCAATTCATTTTTTCCGTTCCCCACAACCTTATAGGCCTAGCAACCCTTTGCATCGTCTTCCCCCTGCAACAGCCCTTAGAAAAGAAAGTCTTGCGAAACCTAAACCCTAAAACCTTCTGCTTTCGTCGCCGCCCGGATTTCTCGCCGGAGAATCCGGGGTTTCCTTTATCCACGCACCCCAGCCAGCTTTTCCTTACCATATCCATCACCCAAATCCTTCAAATCGTACCTTATCGAATCACTTCGAGATCAGCAACAAATCACACAAAATATCCTTCAAATCCCTCAATCTTTTCCTTACCTTACCTGTTCAAGCCGCACGAATCAAGCACATAATCAGCCCTAAGGTATACCTAATAAGGAACCCAAACCATGGCTATATAAGCACATGCAATAGGCATCGATTGAAAAGAAAAAAGGACAGGACAGGGCTCAGAGAAGTCCAATAGCAACATTCGGGGGGGAGCGAGTTAAGAACACAGACGGCAGAGCACAATAGAGTTCATTCGAAGAACACAGGGTAACACAGCACCCAGACCTTTAGTTTTCATAAGAACAAGAGGTTTGAATCCCTTTCTTAGTTCCAGCAAAGAAACCAACAACTAAATCTCGCCCTTCTATTCGCATCGCAAACCCAAAACCCGTCGAGTGGACCGACGACTTGATACGCTGCCCCGGGTCACTGTCCGGAGAAGGTAAATCCATTTCCTTTCAGTTCTACTCGCTAATTTCGGTTGTGTTTCTTATGAATCAATTCTGTGACAAACATCATTTAGTTTAAGTTATAATTCGGTTTTAGAACTGTTAGTCTCGTATTCAAGTGTGTTTAATATGTGTTAAATGGTGTTCGAATCCCTGTCTGTAAACATATGAATCTGGAATTAAAAATTTTGTATGTTCGATGTTGAATGTGTGTTGGCTTGGTTCATTCAGGTCGAGGCCTTCATTAATGCCTAAATCTGTTGTTGAATGACTTTAATCCATGGATATTCTTACTTGAATTGTTAATTAAATTTATACTTAGTGCGATATGTTGATTAATGATAAAAAAATGTAATAAGTTTGATGGATGGGTATCAGATTATGACGAGGGGTATACGTGTATGTCTTGGATATTTCAATGGCTACCAGTTGTATACTGAGGTTGAGTCAGTGTGTACTTCTGCATATATCACATGTATTATCCCGAAAATCTCATCTCTGTATGCTAAAGTGTTAATTGTGGGTTTGCATATATGATCCATCGCCTGCTTCCTTTGTTGGTTTCTATGTGACTTAAAACGATGTATATCAAAGCATATGAGATATATACAAGCCAATACGTATTCGCCGTATGAGGGAATTAAATATTCGTGCATACGTCTCGTATACATGACGTATGCACCGCCCCGCATCCAACCGCCCGCCCTAAATCCACATGCCCTCTTATATCAGGCAGTTATAATTTTATTTGTACAACTTTATATTTATCTAAAGCTCAAATAATTTGGCATACATAATTTTAGTAGCCTATAAGCCCAATAATAATGAATTTTGAGGTGGTGGGGCGGGTGTGAATTTAGAAATATATCTTCCTAGACGGATATGGATGTTGAAAATATATCCGCCACGGGTATAAAAAAAATTGGCGGGTACGAGTGCGGGGGAGGGATCGGCCCAATTGTCATCCCTAATAGATATACATAAATAATTATTATCATAGTAATATTTATTATTTCAAGTGTAGTTATTTTACTTTGCTAATAAATAATTTTATTACTGGATTTTACCTTGATTTCCCAGCATATATAAAGGCAGTGACACTCCAAAAACAAATGAAGTGAAAAACGATGAAAATTGTGAGTTTCAAGACAGCTGGCTGAGGCTTCAACATATAATCTTCTTGATCCATATTTTCATTGTCTTGGACATCAAGGTTCGCCATGCATGTTCTGTGCGAAAAACCTATTTGATTAAAACTTAGAAATTTGAGGAAGGTCCATCTTGGACAACCATCTCTCTGGCGTAGTTGTCGGCAAAATATATTAGATAGCCCGAAAACGAGTGATATGGAATTTCAATTCTTTTTTTTTTGTTTGTTTGATTCTGATTTGCATCCATAAATGTCAAGTGGTATGTACCATTAATTAGCTATGTTTTGATAGGTTCCTTGATTTATTTATTTGTTGCTCTACCTAAAAAAAAATCCCAACTTCACTGCAAGTTGAAATTTTCTCCCGCATGTAAGGTAACACTCTCATTTACAAACATATAGTGATTCTTCAAAATGTCCTTTTTAACATAGGAAAAGTTAAGGGTCTACTAGGACAGGTCTCTGGGAGTTATGTATGTATGCTAGTATAAGTTGGAAGTACGAAAAGATAATCCCTTTTGGGCTTAAGATGGACGGGTATGCGTGTACAAGGTATTAGGGCCATGTGTAGCATTGTTGATATGACGGGGTTGTGAAAGGAAACTATGTCGCAAATTATAAAGATTGACTCCGAAAGAACATTCGGGGACGAATGTTTCTAAGGGGGGAAGAATGTTACACCCCGTAAATTCAAGAAGTTAAGATAAGTTGAAAAACATGTGTTGAGCGGATTTTGAGCCTATCTTGGAGTGTTGTACCCCAAGTTGTTAAGAATTTCAAGGTGTTTAAAAAGCCTAGTGTGTAGTCCGTTAAATCTAGTTCCTAACGCAGCAAACCGCTCGGGGTCGCAGTCGCAAAGTTATGGAAGTTTCAAGTTTGCGCGCAAATGTGCAAAGCAGTTGATTGATTTCGGTTCAGGCATGGCGCGGCACGCGCGGATCGCGGCCGGGCCAGTACCGAGAGTCCATGGTTTGCAGTGGCCACGGGATCGGCGCCGCGCACGAATGCTGGAACTTTTCTGAAGATTGAGCGCCATGGCGCGGCGGGCGGCGCGGCGCCATGGATTTTTCTGCGGTATTAGCTGAAATCGTGGGATATTTTCGTAAAAAGGGGCCCTATTTAAAGGGCCAAGTCTGGAAGACTTGGCCATTCTCACCAAACCTCCCAAGAAACTCCTCCCTTCTCTCTCTAGTTTTTGAAGAAAACCTTGCCTTAGGAGAGATTGTTGGAGCGGCGGCAAGTAGGAAAAGTGTGGGTAACTTGTGGGAAGCGCTGGTGGATGAGTTTGACGGATAGGAAGTGGTAGAAAAGGGCTTTTGTGGGTTTTTCCGAAAGGTAAGAGTTTCCCTTCTCTTGGATTTGAGTTAATACTTGTGATAGTAGTTTAGATTTGTGAGCCTGAGGCTGTTATAGTTAAGTTGGCTTAGATTTGGATCTTGTTGCCTTGTCGTTTTCGGCCTTGAAAAAGGTGGCAAAGTAAGTTGAAACAAAGGAGGTGCTGTCAGAATTCCCGTAGAGTTTAGTGACTTAACACTTAGAATGTTCTACGTTCGAAGCTAGAGGTTAATAGATGTTTTATGACCCTTTATAGGAAACAAGTACTAAGTATAGCGTATTCTACTTGGAAGATGGAATAGCTATCAAGGTTGAAGTACTTGGAGCATTTTGCTACTTGTCGACAATCGTCGCAAGGTATGTGAACCTCTTCCTTCCTTTGGCATGATTCTATGTATGGAATATACCTGTGGTATCATTTCATGTTTCCTGTTACTCTTAGAAGTTAAGAGGTAGTTATGTGATCTACTCTATGTAGAACTTTTCCTATCTTGTGAACTTGACTAGTTGCACGATGTAGTACGGTGAGACGACAACACCTGATATCCTTTACTAGTTTTATGAATAGCCAAGACGGGTGAGTTAGAGATTAACTCACTTCTTTGAAAGTTTAAAGGATGTCTAATGTTTTATTAAAGTTAAGGGACTTGAAGAGTTTTAAAGTACGTGATACTTGATTCGCTTTAAACGTATAAGTCCTCGATAGGAAATTGTATTACGGCTAAGGTATAAAGTGAATATAACGACTTTATGTGAGTTGGTTATATTTGTTTTATGGAAGGATAATGACTTGATCAGAACAAAAGGCAACTTGATTTTAAGGCATCAATTGCCTAAGGATTTATAATATAAAGAGCCAAGTTGACTTGGCTAAGTCACGCACAAATGAGAATAAGTATCAACAAGCCACCGCAGATTAATAAAGGAAAATGTAATGACAATCGGTTATGTTAAAACAAGTAGAAATCCTCCATCTGCATAAGCTAAGATAAGACAAAATTGTATTACATTTTCTAGATCATGGCTACTTGAATAAGATCGTTATAAATAAGTATAACTTATTCACGACGCACCAAAGATTTGTCACAATTTTAAAAGAGTTTACGATGAAGCTTTTAAGACTTGAAACTTGTTTTCTTAAAAGTTAAGAGACTCAAGTATTTCAAAGTTAAGAGAAGTGATTTGAAAGTAGAAGTCTCTTGTTATAAAAGGAACGATTGGTCTAAACCATAAAGGGTTATAACGGCTTTATGGGAAGTTGGTTATAACGGTTTTATGGAAGGTTAAGAGAATGGTTTTCTAGTAAAGCAATCAAAGGAATAACTTGTATTAAGGAAGGGCAATTGTTTTAAAGGTACCAATTGCTTACGGTTTTAATAAAGAAGTCACTGATTTGTAGTTTTAATTGTATTTCTAAAAAGGTATTGTGACTTGTCTTGAAAGGAGGATAGGACTTGACATCGCGATGGTTAGTATTAGGGAAGTTTTATCGAAAGCGAGTCTTTTGAAAAGAATGCACGACGTAGTACTTTGGCTCGGTTGATTGAGAATTAGCTCAGATGTGTCGGTGATAGCCTTTGAGTGCAAGTATTATGTTTTATCGCGTTGCCGCGACTCTACGGTTGGAGGCGCGGTCTTGTTGTAAGTTACTCGACGCATCGACGCTGATGTGGAATTCCACCGCATGCTCCCATTGCCTTGTTATGAGTTCACCGACGCATCGCTGACGCGGGATTCCACGGGTATGCTTCCATGGCTCGTATGAGTTTACCGACATACCGTCATGAAGTAGGGATTCCACGGTATGCACCGCAGACATGCTTACGCGGTGAGGATTCCGAGGCATGTAGTTTCGTGGTAAGAGTATATCCGGCGGATAGCTTCCCAAGATCGTTATACCACTGCTTTTGTGGATTTGCTACCCACGATGTGAGGACGCCATTAAGTCATGTACGAGATGAGGGATTCCACGCGGGAGATATATATATATGTATGTATTGTGTATGCAGACAGTTGAGGTAGGATGCCAGGCGCTACACGGTTATAGTTTACGCATCGCCATCGATAGTGATGGGGATTCCACGGGCGGGAGATAGATATATATGTATGTATTGTGTATCACCGACAAATGAGGTAGGATGCCACGCGCCACATGGTTATAGTTTACATGTACGGCTATCGATAGTGATGGGGATTCCACGGCAGAGATAGATATATATATATGTATTGTGTACGACTGATGAGGTAGGATGCCACGCGCGTCACACGGTTATAGTTTACATATCGGCTATCGATAGTGATGGGGGATTCCACGGGCAGGAGATAGATATATATATATATATGTATTGTGTATGTGTACGCTGACAGTGAGGTAGTATGCCACGGGCGCGTCACATGGTTATATTTTACACTTATAGCTGTCGACGGTGATGGGGATTCCACTGCATGCTTTGATATTAGTTGATTGGATCGCGTCCCATTTGGGTCGTAGTATACGTGTCCCTCCGTAATGGCCTGACTATGTTATGAAAGATAGTAAGTTAAATAGAGATGAACTTAATGACTTCTCCTAAGTAAGTACGTAATATACGGCTATAACTTTTATTGAAACGGGAAAAGACGATAAGGTACGATTAAGTTCATAAGTGGTAATGACACTAGGACCGTAAGTATTTTTATACGTGTCCTCGCCATTCTCTTACAACAGATTGTGATCCTTATCAGACGTTATTTCGCTCCATATTCGCACTGTTGTGACTTCTTCGGGCCGCGCTCACGCCCGCAGTTTAGGTACACAGTGGATCCGCGAGCTTAAGATCCTTGCTCACAAGTCGAGATGGTTCCTGTTCCGAGTTGTCACGCTTATGTATATTCGTGGTACGGCGGGCCTTGTCCCGCCACGCTTGTTATTCCTAGAGGTGCAGTAGTCACATATGTGGTTGGGCTATAAGAACCGAGTTGTAAAGTTGTACTTTTGTCTTTGTTTATATATCGAAGCGCCTTATCGCCAGCCGTGTTGTTATGTTGTTACACCTATGTTTATGTCAGGTATGTTCCGCCGCTATTCTCTCGATGTATACGGGGTGCCTGTGTAGGGCACACCGCGCCCGGTTCGGTCGTGACAAAAGTGGTATCGAGCAGCTTAGTCTCTGAAAGTGTCTACGCATCGTGTCTAAGTAGTCTGACATCGGTGTGTTGTGCACTACATCTATAATCGTGAGGTCGCAGGACATTTAGGATTGGTTTCATTCTTCTCACTCGAGATCGCGACAGAGTGTTGTTAGGGTCGCCCTCCCTAACGAAAGTTATTATGATCGCCCACGAGAAAGCGTGATGACCCAGAAGGACTATGTGGATCGCGATCCGTGTTGGTAATGATTATAGTATAGTTGGTATTGAGACATACATCTATACGGAGTTATGTATGAGGGTCATTTATGGGTTGCCTAGAATGGTTTTAGATTTACCAGGAATCGGTAAAGACTAACTAGATACCGGGAAGGTATGGGAGTTATGTATGTATGCTAGTATGAGTTGGAAGTACGAAAAGATAATCCCTTTTGGGCTTAAGATGGACGGGTATGCGTGTACAAGGTATTAGGGCCATGTGTGGCATTGTTGATATGACGGGGTTGTGAAAGGAAACTATGTCGCAAATTATAAAGATTGACTCCGAAAGAACATTCGGGGACGAATGTTTCTAAGGGGGGAAGAATGTTACACCCCGTAAATTCAAGAAGTTAAGATAAGTTGAAAAACATGTGTTGAGCGGATTTTGAGTCTATCTTGGAGTGTTGTACCCCAAGTTGTTAAGAATTTCAAGGTGTTTAAAAAGCCTAGTGTGTAGTCCGTTAAATCTAGTTCCTAACGCAACAAACCGCTTGGGCATCTGAGTCGAAAGTTATGGAAGTTTCAAGTTTGGGCGCAATGTGCAAAGCAAATTTCGGTTCGTGGTACAGCGTATACGATCGCGTTA
Organism: Przewalskia tangutica; assembly: GCA_029844215.1. Taxonomy (NCBI): domain Eukaryota; kingdom Viridiplantae; phylum Streptophyta; class Magnoliopsida; order Solanales; family Solanaceae; genus Przewalskia; species Przewalskia tangutica. The sequence goes on along the minus strand of CM056720.1, from coordinate 75,284,616 downwards.
CGGATCGCAGTGCGCGCCGGTTGTACCGAGTCCGCGGTTTGCAGCGCCACGATCGCAGGCGCGCGCGGCCGGAACGCTGGAACTTTTCTGAAGATCGCCGCGCGCTAAGGCGCTGGATTTTTTCGCGGTATTAGAAATCGTGGGATATTTTAAAAAGGGGCCTATTTAAAGGGCCAAGTCTTGAAGACTTGGCCATTCTCACCAAACCCTCCCAAGAAACCCTCTCCCTTCTCTCTCTAGTTTTTGAAGAAAACCTTGCCTTAGGAGAGATTGTTGAGCGGCAAGTTAAGGAAAAGTGTGGGTAACTTGTGGGAAGCGCTGGTGGATGAGTTTGACGGATAGGAAGTGGTAGAAAAGGGCTTTTGTGGGTTTTTCCGAAAGGTAAGAGTTTCCCTTCTCTTGGATTTGAGTTAATACTTGTGATAGTAGTTTAGATTTGTGAGCCTGAGGCTGTTATAGTTGTTGGCTTAGATTTGGATCTTGTTGCCTTGTCGCTTTCGGCCTTGAAAAGGTGGCAAAGTAAGTTGAAACAAAGGAGGCGTCGTAATTCAGTGAGTTTAGTGACTTAACACTTAGAATGTTCTACGCTCGCCAGAGGTTAATAGATGTTTTATGACCCTTTATAGGATCAAGTACTAAGTATAGCGTATTCTACTTGGAAGATGGAATAGCTATCGCGTCAAGTACTTGGAGCATTTTGCTACTTGTCGACAATCGCCGCAAAGGTATGTGAACCTCTTCCTTCCTTTGGCATGATTCTACGTATGGAATATACCCGTGGTATCATTTCATGTTTCGCTACTCTAGAAGTTAAGAGGTAGTTATGTGATCTACTCATGTAGAACTTTTCCTATCTTGTGAACTTGACTAGTTGCACGATGTAGTACCAGAGACGACAACACCTGATATCCTTTACTAGTTTTACGAATAGCCAAGACGGGTGAGTTAGAGATTAACTCACTTCTTTGAAAGTTTAAAGGATGTCTAATGTTTTATTAAAGTTAAGGGACTTCAAGAGTTTTAAAGTATGTGATACTTGATTCGCTTTAAACGTATAAGTCCTCGGATAGGAAATTGTATTATGGCTAAGGTATAAAGTGAATATAACGACTTTATGGGAGTTGGTTATATTTGTTTTATGGAAGGATAATGACTTGATTGTAGAACAAAAGGCAACTTGATTTTAAGGCATCAATTGCCTAAGGATTTATTATATAAAGAGCCAAGTTGACTTGGCTAAGTCACGGCACAAATGAGAATAAGTATCGAACAAGCCACCGCAAAGATTAATAAAGGAAAATGTAATGACAATCAGTTATGTTAAAACAAGTAGAAATCCTCCATCTGCATAGAAGCTAAGATAAGACAAAATTGTATTACATTTTCTAGATCATGGCTACTTGAATAAGATCGTTATAAATAAGTATAACTTATTCACGACGCACCAAAGATTTGTCACAATTTTAAAAGAGTTTACGTATGAAGCTTTTAAGACTTGAAACTTGATTTCTTAAAAGTTAAGAGACTCAAGTATTTCAAAGTTAAGAGAAGTGATTTGAAAGTAGAAGTCTCTTGTTATAAAAGGAACGTATCGTCTAAACCATAAAGCGGTTATAACGGCTTTACGGGAAGTTGTTATAACGGTTTTATGGAAGGTTAAGAGAATGGTTTTCTAGTAAAGCAATCAAAGGAATAACTTGTATTAAGGAAGGGCAATTGTTTTAAAGGTACCAATTGCTTACGGTTTTAATAAAGAAGTCACTTGATTTAGAAGTTCTGTAATTGTATTTCTAAAAGGTATTGTGACTTGTCTTGAAAGGAGGATAGGACTTGACATCGCGGTGGTTAGTATCGGGAAGTTTTATTGGAAAGGAGTCTTTTGAAAAGAATGTACGTACGTAGTACTTTGGCTTGGTTGATTGAGAATTAGCCTGTATGTGTGCTGGTGATAGCCTTTGAGTGCAAGTATTATGTTTTATTGCGTTGCCGCGACTCTCGGTTGGAGGGCCGGCGGTCTTGTTGTAAGTTACTTGGACGTACCGACAGTGATGTGGAATTCCACGGGTATGCTCCCATTGCCTTGTTGAGTCTACCGACGCATCGCTGACGTGGGATTCCACGCATGCTTCCATGGCCTTGGTATGAGTTTACCGGGACATACCGTCAGTGAAGTAGGGATTCCACGGGTATGCACCGTAGACATGCTTACGATGAGGGATTCCGAGGCATGTAGTTTCAGGGTAAGAGTATATCTGAGGGATAGCTTCCCAAGATCGTTATACCACCTGTTTTTGTGGATTTGCTACCCACGATGTGAGGGACGCCATTAAGTCATGTACGAGATGAGGATTCCACGGCGGGAGATATATATATACGTATGTATTGTGTATGTACGTCGACAATGAGGTAGATGCCACGCGCGTCACACGGTTATAGTTTACATGTACGCCATCGATAGTGACGGGGATTCCACGGGGAGATAGATATATATGTATGTATTGTGTATACCGACGGTGAGGTAGATGCCACGGGCGCCACACGGTTATAGTTTACATGTACGCTATCGATAGTGATGGGGATTCCACGGCAGGAGATAGATATATATATATGTATTGTGTACGTGATGAGGTAGGATGCCACGCGCGCCACACGGTTATAGTTTACATGCATCGCCATCGATAGTGATGGGGATTCCACGGGCAGGAAATAGATATATATATATGTATTGTGTATGTGGCGACAGTGAGGTAGGATGCCACGCGCCACATGGTTATATTTTACACTTATACCGCCGACGGTGACGGGGATTCCACGCATGCTTTGATATTAGCGTGATTGATCGCGCCCCATTGGGGGTAGTATATGTGTCCCTCCGTAATGGGCCTGACTATGTTATGAAAGATAGTAAGTTAAATAGAGATGAACTTAATGACTTCTCCTAAGTAAGTACGTAATATATGGCTATAACTTTTATTGAAACGGGAAAAGATGATAAGGTACGATTAAGTTCATGTGGTAATGACACCACGGATCCGTAAGTATTTTTATACGTGTCCTCGTCATTCTCTTGTCTGATTGTGATCTGCATCAGACGTTATTTCTGCTCCATATTCGCACTGTTATCGACTTTCTGGGCTGCGTTCACGCCCGCAGTTTAGGTACACATTGTGGATCCGCGAGCTTAAGATCCCGCTCAGAAGTCGAGACGGCTCCGGTGTTCCGAGTTGTCACGCTTATGTATATTCGTGGTACGGCGGCCTTGTCCCGCCACGCTTGTTATTCCAGAGGTCCAGAGTCACATACGTGGTCAGGCTATAAGAACCGAGTTGTAAAGTTGTACTTTTGTCTTTGTTTATATATCGGAAGCGCGCCTTATCGGCTAGCCCGTGTTGTTATGTTGTTACACCTATGTTTATGTTGTGTATGTTCACCGCTATTCTCTCGATGTATACAAAAGGGGGTGCCTGTGTAGGCACCACATGCCCGGTTCGGTCGTGATGCGATTACGACGTCGTCTTATGTGCCTTGATTTGCCATTGTATATTTGATTCTTTACCCTCGTAAGAGCAGTCATACTATCACAATGTATGCAAATGGCTGTAACAGGCTTTGTCCACAAAGGAATACCTTCTAGGAAGTTTTTGAGTCATTCTTCCTCTTCGGCAGCTTTGTCCAAGGCTACAAACTCTGCTTCCATAGTCGATCATGTATTCACGGTTTTCTTTGACGATTTCCAAGATACCGCCGCTCCACCAAGTGTAAATACATAACCACTTGTGGACTTACTTTCCGAATGGTTGAAAATCCAATTAGCATAACAATATCTTTCTATCACAGGATGATACTTTGTATAATGCAACCTATATGTCATTGTATGCTTTAAGTATAAGAGTACCCGAATTAGTGCAAACCAATGATCTTTTCCTGGATTGTATGAGTATCAACTAAGTTGACTCACTGTATATGCTAAGTCCGTTCGTGTACAATTAATTATGTACATCAAGCTTCCAAGAACTTGTGTATATTCCAATTGAGACACACTTTCATCTTGATTCTTCTTAAGGTGACTCACGGGATCAAATGGTGTAACAACCGGTTGATCGTCATAGTGCCCAAACTTTTTAAGGACTTTTTCAATATAATGGGATTGAGTTAGTATGTAACCATCAGATTTTTTTTGAATTCTAATACCAAGAATGATATCAGTTATTCCCATATCTTTCATATCAAAGGCGACATGCAATATCTTCTTGGTTTAGTTAATTACATTCTTAGTTGTTCCCATAATTAGAATATCATCAACATATAAGCATATAATGACACACGCATTCTTACACTCTTTAACGTAGACACATTCGTCACATTCGTTTATTTGAAATCCATAGGATAATAGTGTATTATCAAACTTTTCATGTCATTGTTTTGAAGCTTGTTTAAGTCTGTATAAAGGCTTAATTAATTTACAAACCTTCTCTTCTTGACCTTTAACAACAAACCATTCGGGTTGTTCTATGTAAATTTCTTCATCTAATTCACCATTCAAGAATGGGATTTTCACATCCATTTGGTGTATTTCCAAATTGTAAATAGCCGTTATAGCAATTATCGTCCTAATGGAAGTAATTCTAGTTACTGGTGAGTAAGTATCAAAGAAATCTACACATTCTTTTTGTCAAAACCCTTTGACCATTATACGAGTTTGTATTTTTCTATAGTACCATCAGACCTTAATTTCCGTTTGAAAATCCATTTACGGCCTATTGGTTTTTGTCCCGGAGGGAGATCAACCAATTTCCATGTATTGTTTTTCACAATGGATTCTACCTCACTTTGGATAGTCTTTTTTCAATAAGGTGATTCAGATGATTCCATAACAACCCTATATGTTTGAGGTTCTCTCCTTCAACTAAAAGTCATAAAGTCTGGTCCAAAAACTTTGATAATTTTCCCACGTTTACTTCTCATTGGTTCAGTTTTTTCTTCTTGAACAGATGAAGTGTTACTTTTATCATTTTGGATGTTTTGGTTTGACTCATCTTGAGGCAGCGTTCTCTTCCTATGATAATGATCACTTTTATCCTTTTTCTTGCCTTTGTAAGGAAAATTGTCCTCAAAGAATTTTGCTTCAGCAGATTTCATAATTGTGTTTTTGTGAATATCTTCAATATCGGAATGATAAACCAAAAACTTATATGATGCGCTATTATTAGAAGGACCAATATATATGCAATCCACTGTTTTTGGACCAATTTTAGTTCTCTTTGGTAAGGGAACTTGAACTTTCGCTAGGCAACCCCACACTTCATCCTTTTAAAAGTAGGCAATCTACCCTTCAATAACTCATAAGGAGATTGATCACTTTTCTTATGAGGAATTTTATTTAATATCATATTTGCAGTAAGTAATGTCTCTCCCCATAGGCTTAGAAAGCACTTTAACTAACCAATATTGAGTTTATCATATTCTTCAATGCTCTATTCTTGCGTTCGACAACTCCATTTTGTTTTGGAGTATATGGTGCAGTGTTTTGATGAACTATACCATGAGTAGAACAAAATTCATGAAAATCATTAGATTGATATTCACCACCTCTATCAGACCTTAGAATTTTAATTCTTTTTTCAAGTTGGTTCTCCACTTCAGCTTTGTATATTTTAAACATGTTTAAAGCCTCATCTTTGGTATGTATTAAGTATACATAATAATATTTACTGCAATCATCTATGAATGATATGTAATAGTTCTTTCCTCCACGAGATGAGGTTGTTTGGTAATCGCACAAATCACTATGAATTAAATCAAACACTTCATTCGATTTCACTACAGATTTATGAGAATGACTTGCATATTTTGATTCTATGCATACTTCACACTTAGTCATTTTGTTCATAGAACATTTGGCAACATGCCTAAATTTACCATTCTTTGTAAAAAATGATAATTAACATGGCCTAATCTTGAATGTCATAAGGAATAGGAATCAACCATGTACATAGAAGCAGTGCTAGTGTCTGCATTTTTATTAATAATAATAACATCCTTAGTAGGTACAACAGATAGTTTGAAGAGAACCCTTCCCTACGTACATCCCACCTTTGGTGAGTACAAATTTGTCTGATTCAAATACAATCTTAAAGCCCTTGTTACTTCGAACAGGACCAGAAATCAAATTCTTACAAATTTCAGGCACATGCAACACATTAGTGAGTACAAGATCATTCACGGAAGTGAGTTTTAGAATCACCTTCCCTTTTCCTTCAACTTTCACAGCAACATCATTCCCCACGAACAAAGGTTCCTCATCCTTGATTGGTTGGTAGGATGTAAACATATCTTTTACCAAACAAACATGCATAGAAGCACCCGTATCCATCCACCAGTCGGTTGAATTAGTAACCAGATTTGCTTGAGCAACAACAACTCCAATGAACTGATTTTTAGTTTCGCACGGGTTGGCTTGGTTGAAATTACCCAACCACCAAAGACCACCTCTTTGTTTTGTGCGAAGGCGACAATCATTTGCTCTATGCTCAGGTTTACCGCACACCCACCAGACTCCCATTTGCAGTTTCCTGAACGTTTTGGTCGTGTGTGGGGCGAGTGCATTTTTGCCTGACAGCAAAAGGTGGCTTGGAAGAAACAATCTTGCCCTTGTCTTTCCGAATCGCCCTAGATGGATCGCCTCCAACCATGTTAGCATTAGGCTCCAAGGAAACAACATCAACATTTTCATTCTTCCGGTTATCCTCTTCAACTCAAAGTTTGAGAACCAATTGCTCAAAATTCATATCTTCAGTTAGATGCTTAAGATAAATTTTGAAATCCTTCCAAGAATGATGTAATTTCTCAATAATAGAACCAACAACGAAATTCGGGTTAAGACCCATATCTTCCACATCTAACTCATGAACAATGACTTGGAGTTCCTCCACTTGCTTGACAACAGGCTTGGCATCGCTCATCTGAAGTTCAAGAACTTGCCAATGACGAACTTCTTTGAACAAGCAACCTCAGTCTTGTACTTGTTCTCCAATGACTGCCACAACTCCCTTGTCGTTTTGAACGTGGAGTAGATATCATAGAGAGAGTCATCCAAGGCATTGAGAATATAGTTCCTGCAAAGAACTCTTGACTTTCCCAAGTCTCAATAGCCTTCAGATTTTCAGCCCTATCTCCCTCAGTAGGAGCATCATCCCCTTCTCCTTCTGGCAGTGCCATAGGAGCCTCAGCAATCAAAATATTCTCCATGTCACGCCCTTTTCCGACCGCGGCATTTATTTTAGCGAATCCTTCTTAAATAACATGTTAGAGAAATAAAATAAAATGCTAAAAATGCTAAAATGTGCTAAGATGTTAAAGTTTAAAAGGGTGCTAGGTGTTAAAGGGTAAAGGTGCTTAAAAGGGGTGCTAGGGTTCGCGGAGTCGTCACCTAATTAGTTTGGGTGAATTATGACACCTAAATGTTAACTATGTTAAAGTCAACATTAACTCCATTTTTTATGGTCTATAAAACTGGTGTGAGATTCTGGGTAAGGGTTCTTTATTAATCTATAGGGAAGAGATTAGGCACCCTCTAAGATCCGCTAACTTGCGATTGTCCTGCCAAATCTAGGTTGATTATTATGTTGGAGAAAATGCGTGTTTTAAAAGATGTTGCAAGTGTTTCATAAAAGAATGCATTTAATAAAAGATTTATGAGACTAACGCCAGAAAAATATACATAAAGTATTATTTATAAAATAAATTATGCAAAATTGATGTATTTACTAAAGATATGCATTTCATTTGCAAAAATCGATTTTTTTGATTAACACATGTATGATGTGAAAGAGGCTATTTTTTGCAATTGATAATAAGAAGATAATTTTATTATGAAAAATAGATTATAATGTCCTTAAGTGGGTTATGAGAAAATCAATTTCTTTTGTTAATTTCATGATTAGTTATGAAACTGTTTGGCAAAAGTTCAGATATGCACGACGAACCTAGAGGCAAGCAAGTTAGAAGTATATTTCTAAATTTAAATTACCTTTCCACATTATATGTTCAAAGACTAATTGCTCTAGATTTCCTATTAATTACAAAGTTAGCTAATTAAATTTTAATAAATAAACAAACAAATATATATGAGACATATAAGATTAAGAGGCCAAAAGGATGCTTTTAGGGGGATGAAAATGTCGTCTCGTCCCCTTTTTTGTTTGGAAATTCTGAGGCGGAATGCGGTGGACACAGATGCGGGCACTCATGCGGTGTGGCTTGTGAAGAGTCTCGCAATGAGATTTGTTATACCCCGTAGTTGCAGGGTATGTATGTGAGGACGTACGTACGAGTGTACGGCAGAAATTTTGAAAGGAAAGAAAGATGTGAGTTTTCACGGAAAAGTTTCCTGTTATTTTGTGAAGAAAAGGTTCGTTAATGGGAATTGGATTCCCGATTTGGTATTCGGACTTCCGGAATATTAGAGAATTATGGAATTTTATTTTGAAATGGTCACGTGGGCCCACGGAGAAATTTACGGCTTTGTGGGGCCCACTTTGTTTTCTAGATTTTGGCCATCAGGATATTTTTCAAAGACGCTTTTTGGGCCATTAGGAGGGTGACACGTGTCACCCCGCCTAGGTGGCTTGGCCGGTTACCTTTGTGCACAACACCTTGCTAGAGTCGTTTCGACGAAACGTTTACAGAACTGCGAAGGAAAATTCGGCTATGTCGCTTTGTATTTTTGCGGATTTTTCCGAGAGACGAAACATTCTGGACCAACGGGAGGGTGACATGTGTCACCTCACAACGGAGACAAGTGGCGCTTTGGCCGAAATCGGGGGCTTGTGGTGCTAGATATTTGTGTAGATATTTGTGAGGGTTTTGCGAGTAGGGCTAGGGTGCACTTGGCTTGATCTTGGCCTTACACTTGCCTTGCACTTGGCTAGATCTCGCCATTGGTTGGCCTTTGGGTTTGCTATAAATACCCCTTAGTTGATGAACTTTCTTCATCCAAAATCATTTTCCAAGTCTTGGAATCTCTCCCCTTTGAGAGTTGAAATCGCCCAAAGCCCTCCTCCCCTTTTGTGGAGCTTTGCCGAGAGGCCCCCTTTGAGTGAGGCTTGGCCGTGGGTACTCCCAAGCCTAGTTGTTTCGTATAATACCCTTGTTGTGGTATAGAAATACTCCCTAGTATTGTTATAATGCCCAAAATACCTTAGCCTTGTACCTTGTAGTATTCCAAAGATACCTCTTTGCGTAGAGTCCGAAATACTACCTTTTGTCCTTTAGTCTCAAACCAAACCCTAAGGAAATCTTCATAGTTGGTCAAGTATGTGAGTAGAAGTTGGTTAGAACTTCTGGGTTGTTTGGAGTGGTTTGGAGCGCTGAATGAGCTAAACCTTGCTCAGGGATCGACATTATAACTTGATAATTTTGGGCTTATCGAGGTAATTATCTTGTCTCTATTGTAATTGGAAATTACATGTTTGTTAGGATATATAGTTGAAGTATACTATATATGGAACTATACTTAGTATTCTGCAATGTCTTTTGACTTAAGCTGAAGAATAAAGAGAAGAATCAACTGAATTACCTAGGTTGTATTACTGAGACTTATGTAGCATTACTTGTGTTGTAGAATTGTACACGCCCGGTTAGGCGTAAACCCCCCGTTGGCTTGGTAGCCACCGATAGAGAGGAGATTTACGCTGCCATGGGGGAGGCGCCAATTTTCTGTAGAAAGATGGGAACGTGTTTAAGATTTTAATAGACGTTTGTGGCCTTTATAGGTGAAAGTACTAAGAGTAGCGATTCTACTCGGCGAGTGGAAAGCGGCTAGTGCGTTGTAGTACTTGGAGCATTTTGCTTATTGTCGTTAAATCGCCGCGAGGTATGTGAACCTCTTCCTATCTCTTCTAGTACGATATGTGTGAACTATGTAGTACGGTAGACGCGTACGTGTTAATCGTGTTTGATTGTTCTTAAAACATAAAGTGTTATAACGGCTTTATGGGAAGTTGTTATAACGACTTTATGTAGGTAAGAAAATACTTTGTGGTTTTAAAAGGTAATCGATGTGAATTATAACCGCTAGTTATAATAAAGAACTTGATGTATTTCAAAAGATTTCTAAATCGTTTTGAAGGGAGAGTAACACTTGGTTTTAAAGGTTTTAAAAAGAGTTATACTAGCTTGATGGAGAGTTAGGTATAATGTCTTAAGAGAGGTAAAGAAAATGGTTTACTGATGTTAGAAGTTAAGAGACTTGATCTTATAAGATAAGAGACTTAACTTATTTGTTTTAATGTGGATGTTTATGTGAAACCTCATTCGTGAGTAATGAGTACTTGGTTTTATTTAAAGGATAATGTTTTACCGATTTGAAATCGAATGTATCGACAGCACCACCGCGTTAATAAAGGAAAATGTATTGAATAATGATGAATTGTATTAAAAACCAGTAGAAACCTCCATCTGCATAGAAACTAAGATGAGACAAAATGATATTACATTTTCTAGATCATGGCTGCTGTAATAAGAATGTTGTAAACAAGAATAACCTACTCACGGAGACTTATATTACTCAATTGTTCTAAAACGGAATCAGTGATTAAGTTTATGAACTATGAAACCATTTGAAAATGAAGTTTGAGTAATTGAAACTAGGCAAACCTGGAACTTAGGAAAAGAATGTTGTTACTTGATTTTGAAAAGGAATGGGTTGGTCATTCTAATACTACGGTATCGGGTGACTTTAATAAGTAATGGATCTCTTTAAAAGAACTTAACGTCGTAGTACTTTAGGTTGAAACCGGACTTTGGCATAAAATGAAAGTACTTTGAGTTGTGTGAAACTTGCCTATGCTTGTTGTTGTGAAACTTATGCTTGTTGTTGTGAAACTTGCCTATGCTTATGATGATAGCCTTTGTTGTGCAAGTGTGGTATTTCAGACACCGCTGTCTCGACAGAGGGCGGTCGACTTGTTGAGAACTTACTTGGACATGTCGCGGTGATGGAGAATTCCACGGGTATGCTCCTCGCTGATAGTGTTATTCCATGGACTAGCTCTCCGAGGTTTCTTCTGCTCGCCTGGTATCGGTGGTGGCTCGCATTCTGCCGCCTCGTGGTGATTCGGCCTTGGTATCGGTAGTCACCGCACTTGCCCCGCTCAAGATAGTGACGGTTTCGTGATCTGACCTTCGTCCCCGTGGTCACCGTACTTGCCGGTCACCGCGTGACCGCCTTGAGTATCCGATAGTCGGCTCGCACTTGCCCCAGACGGCCGTGTTTTGGTTGCATTGTATTATTGGTACGGTCGGATCCGGTAGTTATACTTGTCTGCACGGTTTTTATAACACGTGGGACATGGTGTTTATGTATAATCCTTGGTATTGTTATATCATAAACCGCCAGCTGAGGAAGAAATTCCACGCACAGTGATAATTTGGAGGCGTGAGTCCTCGCTTGATGAATCGTTATATGTTATATATCGTAGTTTGGTCATCATACATGTCTCCCGCTTTATAGACTATTATGATTTCATTTACGATATTCTGATTTCACATACTTGGTACTGTTCAGATCGACCCTTCGTGGGCTGCGTCATGCCGCAGTAGAGGTACATCTACCGCCGATCCGCGTTTAGGATCTCATTTCGCGTTTTGGGAAGCTCCGCTCGTGGAGGCTTATCTTTGGTATGTTACCCGAGTCCGTAAGTTCTTGCACGCTCAGTGGTATGGCGGGCCCCGCCCCGTCCATAGTGGTTGTATAAATCTTAGAGGTGCGTAATCGTGTAAGGTGGTTGTAAAAGGATTAAACTGTCGTGTTTTTATGATATATCTTGGCAAATCGTTTTGGTTGGCCTGTTTATTTATTATATCTCTTGTTTCATGATTCATGTTTTATTTTCCATGGTTTTCTCGATGTTGTATCACTAGGGTGCCGGGTAAGGCACGAACGCCCGGTTCGGGCGTTACAAAGTGGTATCGTGAGCGATTAATCCTCGGAAAGTGTCTACGACCGTGTCAGTAGTCTTGATTATCGATGTGTTGTGCACCACATCTATAATCGTGAGGCTATAGGACATTTAGGATTGGTTTCATTCTTCTCATTACGAGATCGTGCCTTAGCCGCGTGTGATAAGATCGACCCTCCGGCGTGTTTCGCTTTTACCGCTTATGCCTCGCGAAGGCAACCCGCCCGAAGCGGCAAGCGCGCAGAGGATCTGCGAGTAGAGCAGCGCAGAGACCACAAGACACGAACCTCCCCCCGCACCGAGCAGAGAGATGAGTTACGCGAGTGGGCGATTAATGGCGGTGGTGGCAGACTTGAGGATAGGGCCGACGCAGTTAGAAAGAGCACCGTGGTTCACCCTAGATCGAGATAGTTCGAGGCTACGGGATTTTCTCGAGTTGTAGCCGCGAGTTTTATGGGTCGAGGCTCGAGGATGATCCGCAGGAGTTCATCAAGCGATTCTGATCGCGAGTGATCAAGGCATCGAGATCGAGTCGGTGGCCTAGGTTCACATCAATGCGTGATACCGCATGATCGGGTTTGATTCTCGAGCTGTCCAGGAGAGCATGACTTCCAGCGGTATGGAACGAGTTCTCGAGGCCTTTCTTGCACATTTCTTGCCTCCCGGATGAGAGGGCTCGCCGGCAGATTTTTGGTGTTACGGCAGAAGGCGACGCATTCGGGAGTACAATGTGAGTTCGACTCATTGGCCAGTGACGTCCGCGTTAGTAGCTAGTATGGAGGATCGAGTGCACCGATATGTTACAGTGGCTCGATGATTGCCTTGCAGAGTTGTTAGTGTAGCTCTTCACCGCACGGACATTGCCGCACGCAGCGTATACACTTGGATGTGAGGCGGATAAATCGGCGGAATGACCAAAGTCGCGAAGAGGGCGAACAGCAGGTCCTTTGGTGATTTCGAGGCGGACCGCCTCAGCAGCAGACTAGTTATGTACCTCCGTCAGTGGTCCTCCACAGCTTTCGGGACCTTCAGGATATTCAGGAGCAGGTCGGGGCTCCCAGGTTTCAGATTTTCAGGAGAGCAGGAGTGCTCGCCGGATGAGGTTGCCCTTGTCTCAGTGTGGCCGTTGTGGAAAGCTTCATAAGGGAGGGTGTCGTACTAACTCGGGAGATTGTTATTTTTGCGGCCAACAGGGCCATCTGGCAAGAGATTGTCCACTGCAGGTAGCACTGGTAGGATAGCATGGACTACTAGAGCAGTTGCGGGTTCTTCACCTTCCGTAGCCAGGCAGGATGTTCGTACACCGGAAGGCCCCGGTAGAGGTCGCGGTGGGAGTTCCCAGTTTTAGCGGTCCTTGAACCGCCTAGCTTCAGGTATATCCTTAACCCTCTAGAGTTTTGTTTATGTTGTTGATGTGTTTAATGTTATGCTTGGTTAGCTTTGTGCTAAAATGTGATTTAGAAACCTGGTTAGTGAAAAGGGTAAGTCCCTGGGTAGTGTGAGATGGAAGTGGTAGCTTTCATGATGTGAAATAGTAAGATTGTTCCGGATCGGGGAACAAGAGTTGGCGCGGTTGGGGGTCGGGTTTAGGACCATTTGCGGGTCAAACCGTAACCCGGTTTGGGGTGGGGTCAGTTCTGGGTGGTCCCTCCAGGTGGTAGGGTCACGAGGATGCTAGGCCCAAGTTTGTTTGACCAACGTATGAGTTCGTGGACGCGTTCGACCAGAAGCGGTTCGTAAAGGCCGGGAATGGCCTTAAGGAAGTTTGAGGTTAGTAAGATGACCAAGTTTGGAGGTAGTGACTCCAGAGATTTTCGGGAACGGAAGTAATGACTGAAGTATGGTACATACCGAGAGTTCAAGTGTTAGAGAAGGGCACGACGAGTAAGGAAGGAAGATAACGTGTGTTATTTCGCGCTCGTGGCGTTGACAACTTGTTAGAGGAACTTCATCGATATCCGTCTTGAGAAGGAACATTCGGACGAATGTTTCGGCGAGGGAGAATGTTATACCCGTAGTTGCAGGGTATGTATGTGAGGACGACGCACGCAGTGTACAGAAATTTTGAAAGGAAAGAAAGATGTGAGTTTCGGCGGAAAAGTTTAGGTTATTTTGTGAAGAAAAGGTTCGTTAATGGGAATTGGATTCCCAGTTTGGTATTCGGACTTCTGGAATATTAGAGAATTATGGAATTTTATTTTGGAAATGGTCACGTGGGGCCCACAGGAGAAATTCTGATTTTGTAGGCCCACTTTGTTTTGAGATTTTGGCCATTGTGGATATTTTTCGAAGGCGTTTTTTTGGGCCATTAGGAGGGTGACACGTGTCACCCCGCGCTAGGTGGCTTGGCGAAGTTACCTTTGTGGCACTTGGTTAGAGTCGTTTTTAGACGAAAAGTTTGCGTAACTTGCGAAGGGAAAATTCCGGCTATGTCGTTTTGTATTTTTTCGGATTTTCAGAGAGACGAAACATTCTTGACCAACGGGAGGGTGACATGTGTCACCTCACAATGGAGACAAGTGGGCGGCTTGGCTAAATTGAGGGCTTGTGGTGCTAGATATTTGTGTAGATATTTGTGAGGGTTTTAAGGAGTAGGGGCTAGGGTGCACTTGGCTTGATCTTGGCCTTACACTTGCCTTGCACTTGGCTAGATCTTGGCGTTGGTTGGCCTTTGGGTTTGCTATAAATACCCCTTAGTTGATGAACTTTCTTCATCAAATCATTTTCCAAGTCTTGGAATCTCTCCTTTGAGAGTTGAAATCGTCCAAAGCCCTCCTCCCCCTTTTGTGGAGCTTTGGCGAGGCCCCTTTGAGTGAGGCTTGGCGTGGGGTACTCCACTAGCCTAGTTGTTTCGTATAATACCCTTGTTGTGGTATAGAAATACTCCCTAGTATTGTTATAATGCCCAAATACCTTAGCCTTGCACCTTGTAGTATTCCAAAGATACCTCTTTGCGTAGAGTCCGGAAATACTACCTTTTGTCCTTTTAGTCTCAAACCGAAACCCTAAGGAAATCTTCATAGTTGGTTGAAGTATGTGAGTAGAAGTTGGTTAGAACTTCTAAGGGTTGTTTGGAGTGGTTTGGGCGCTCGGTGGAGCTAAACCTTGCTCAGGATCGACATTATAACTTGGATAATTTTGGGCTTATCGAGGTAATTATCTTGTCCCTCTATTGTAATTGGAAATTACATGTTTGTTAGGATATATAGTTGAAGTATACTATATATGGAACTATACTTAGTATTCGGCAAGGTCGTTTGACTTAAGCGTGAAGACTAAAGAAGAAGCTGAATGTAATTACCTAGGGTTGTATTCTGAGACTTATGTAGCATTCTTGTGTTGTAGAATTGTACACGTCAGGTTAGGCGTGTAAACCCCTGGTTGGCTTGGTAGCCGGCCTCGATAGAGGAGGAGATTTACGCTGTTGCGGGGGGGGGAGGTGCTGCCGAATTTTCTGTAGAAAGATGGGAACGTGTGTTTAAGATTTTAATAGACGTTTGTGGCCTTTATAGGTGAAAGTACTAAGAGTAGCGTATTCTACTCGAGGAGTGGAAAGGGCTAGCAAGGTTGTAGTACTTGGAGCATTTTGCTTATTGTCGTTAAATCGTCGCGAGGTATGTGAACCTCTTCCTATCTCTTCTAGCATGATATGTGTGAACTATGTAGTACGGTGAGCGTACATGTGTTAAGCGTGTTTGATTGTTCTTAAAACATAAAGTGTTATAACGGCTTTATGGGAAGTTGGTTATATGACTTTATGTAGGTAAGAAAATACTTTGTGGTTTTAAAGGTAAGCGATGTGAATTATAAGCGGCTAGTTATAATAAAGAACTTGATGTATTTCAAAAGATTTCTAAATCGTTTTGAAGGAGAGTAACACTTAGTTTTAAAGGTTTTAAAAAGAGTTATACTAGCTTGATGGAGTTAGGTATAATGTCTTAAGAGGTAAAGAAAATGGTTTCTTGATGTTAGAAGTTAAGAGACTTGATCTTATAAGATAAGAGACTTAACTTATTTGTTTTAATGTGGATGTTTATGTGAAACCTCATTCGTGAG
Source organism: Przewalskia tangutica (assembly GCA_029844215.1). Lineage (NCBI taxonomy): Eukaryota > Viridiplantae > Streptophyta > Magnoliopsida > Solanales > Solanaceae > Przewalskia > Przewalskia tangutica. Next base: position 75,268,600 of record CM056720.1, on the reverse strand, counting down.
TAATGAGTACTTGGTTTTATTTAAAGGATAATGTTTCTTGATTTGGAAATCGAATGTGTATCGACAGGACCAACTGCAGCGTTAATAAAGGAAAATGTATTGAATAATGATGAATTGTATTAAAACGGTAGAAACCTCCATCTGCATAGAAACTAAGATGAGACAAAATGATATTACATTTTCTAGATCATTCTTTGTAATAAGAATGTTGTAAGCAAGAATAACCTACTCTCACGTGAGACTTATATTACTCAATTGTTCTAAGACGGAATCAAGTGATGAAGTTTATGAACTATGAAAGCAGTTGAATATGAGAAGCTGGTGTAATTGAAACTAGGCAAGCTGGAACTTAGGAAAGAATGTTGTTACTTGATTTTGAAAAGGAATGTGGGTTGGTCATTCTAATACTACGGGTATCGGGTGACTTTAATAAGTAATGGATCTCTTTTAAAAAGAACTTAACGTACGTAGTACTTTAGGGTTGAAACCCGGACTTTGGCATAAAATGAAAGTACTTTGAGTTGTGTGAAACTTGCCTATGCTTGTTGTTGTGAAACTTGCCTATGCTTGTTGTTGTGAAACTTGCCTATGCTTATGATGATAGCCTTTGTTGTGCAAGTGTGGTATTTCTGTATTCTGGCGTCTCGATAGAGGGCCGGTCGACTTGTTGAGAACTTACTTGGACATGCTGGCAGTGATGGAGAATTCCACGGGTATGCTCCTGTTGATAGTGTTATTCCATGGACTAGCTCTCCGTGGGGTTTCTTCTTGTTCGGCTGGGTATCGGTGGTCGGCTCCGTCTTGCCGTCTCGTGGTGATTCGGCCTTGGTATCGGTAGTCACCCTCGACTTGCCCGTTCGATATAGTGACGAAGTTTCGTGATCTGACCTTGGTCCCAGTGGTCACCCTCGTACTTGCCCGGTCGGTGCGTGGCCGGCCTTGTATCCGATGGTCGGCTCTGTGCCCGTATCGGCCGTGTTTTGGTTGCATTGTATTATTGGTGCGGTCGGATCTGGTAGTTATACTTGTCTGTCACGGTTTTATAACACAGGTGGGACATGGTGTTTATGTATAATCCTTGGTATTGTTATATCATAAGCTGCGATGAGGAAGAAATTCCACGCACAGTGATAATTTGGAGGCGTGAGTCCTGTCTTGATGAATCGGTTATATGTTATATCGTAGTTTGGTCATCATACATGTCTCTGCTTTATAGACTATTATGATTTCATTTCTGATATTCTGATTTCACATACTTAGTACTGTTATGCGACCTCCTTGAGGCTGCGTTAAATCTGCGCAGTAAGTACATCGGTATCGATCCGCGTTTAGGATCTCATTTCAGCGTTTTGGGAAGCTCCGTTCCGTCGGAGGCTTATCTTTGGTATGTTACCACAGTGTAAGTTCTTATGCGTTCAGGGTATGGCGGGCCTGTCCGTCATAGTGGTTGTATAAATCTTAGAGTGCATGTAATCTTTGTTGTGGCGGGGTTGTAAAAAGATTAAACTGTTCGGAGTTTTTATGTATATCTTGAAGGCAACTGTTTGGTTGCTGTTTATTTATTATATCTCTTGTTTCATGATTCATGTTTTATTTTCATGGTTTTCTCGATGTTGTATCACTAGGGTGCAGGGTAAGGCACGATGTGAACCGAGGTTGGGCGTTACAAGATTGCTCCAATGCATTTTCATGTAAAACAAGAGAAGAAAAGGATTAGCAAATATCCCACAAAACTTATCAAATAGCGAACAAGAAAAATTTAAACCTATTGAAACTATTGCAGTTTGCTGTTCAAAAGCCGAGCAGGCCCAACAGACGCAGTAAGCAATTTATTGGGCCATATTCATTGGTACAGACTTGCGTGCATGCCCTTAGGGATCCAGGGCTAAGGTATATCTCATACTACTCATAAGCCAAACAAGAACATAGAAATATGTTACAAGTATCATTCTAAATTCCCAAGGACCCGAAATAGGTATCACTGTGGGGGTATCAAACATGTGATGAATTAAACTATGACCAAATACCTCATGTCACGACTCTCATGAAAGCATTTGGATATATATAACCAGTAAGCAAATATGCACGCTTGTATATAGGATATAGGTATGCACTTTCATTTATGTTGGAATGATCGAATGGAGCAATAATTTCATTTAACTAACATATCCTTTAAAACAACTTCGCATTGGGCCTAGCATGGGTAACATGTGCATCTCTTAAAGCTGTATGTAAATTAAATTACTTGGCTAGCATACGACAAGTGTCCGGGATCAACATTAGAGCTATTTAAACAAAACTCTCCCAAATGTCCAACTAGGACTTCATCAGGTTCATGATTTACTAAGTAAATACAGAACGCTAAACCAATATATGTCTTCGACAAGAAATTAAGATGCAAGAAAAGCAGAGGAGCGATTTTAAAGTTACTTTTATATTACTTGGACAGGAAAGGCAATGAAATTCTATTTAGACAGATACTGGGACAGGCAAGTAACAGATTCTCTAAAACATGCAGGGTATAGAAAATAATCGAGACTAAGGCAATCATGGCAGATGCGCCCAGGAAATTACGATGCAGGAAACTTAAATCAAACAACATGATGTTGGTGGCAGTTTGCACATATCAACAGCTTTTGAAAAATAGAAAAGCTACGTATTAAACCAGCTAACAATATATGTGTGTTTAATAGATTCTTAGACTAACGTAGAAGCGTTTTATGGACTACGCATGCATGTGATCGTTTGAAATGGTGGATAATCACATCCAAACACATGAAACTAGGCTATGTGTAACACAGTTATAACTTAGATATCTCCTGTTACACCAGTAAGTCAGGACATGTTTAATAGAATGTGCGTAAGGAACTCAAGACTTGAAATTGATGCGAAAGGAAGAATTGTGTTTAGACGCAAAATCTTACGAGCGTCGGAAAGGAAAAATGTTCGTTGAGGAGAATTGGATTCTCAAAATGCATTAATTGAAGAGTATGGAACTTATTATCATTATGAAAATTTATTTTACGGATTTGGTCATGTGGGGCCCACAGAAATTTCGTTTGTGGGACCCCGCGAGGTTGCGGAATTTTATGGAAGAATGGGAGGGCGACACGTGGCACCCCCCCTACATGTTCTTGGACGAAATTATGCAAGGGTAGTATGGTCATTGACCATGATAGAAGACCAAGTCTTGCTAATTAAAGAGCTTGATATTGTTGACTAAGTCAAGAGCCACTTGGCTTGATCCCTTTCATCCAAATTTAACATGTGTTGTAATATAGACCCTCCAATGTGTAATAAACATACTAGTAGCAAGACAAGGCTATTTTACACTTAGAAAATGTGAAGAACATTTGTTCTAGCTATACATGCTCTCGGGTTTGGGGCTATCTTCAAGACAAAATTTTGCAATTGTTGTCCTATATTCACAAGACTTTAACCCAAGGTCCCTAAGGGTATTGTAAGGATATCTCAATAGAAAGATTTCGGAAAACGGTGTTTTCACGTTAGTCGCAAGGCGAAAACCTAAGGTATTTTCATAGGTTTTGATTGGAAATGGAAGAGAAGTTGGTTGTGAGCTTCTAAAGGCTTCAAATAGCGGATTGGAGCGTAAAGGAAAGGAGCTAAGAATCGCTAAGGAGCGACATTGAATCTTAGAAATTATAAGGGCTTGTAAAGGTAAAATTCTTGTCGTTTTAGTAATTAAAGATTTCTTATCATTGTAGTTATGGATATTAGCAAGCATGAGGTATATAATATGAAGTTTGATAAGTGTATTGACTATTGGAACCCTAATCCGAAAACTAGTATGTTAGCCCTTAAGATTGTAATTCAATTTGGTTACTAGTTTAGTCGCCACATGTTATATAAAGAAGGAATTATAGTTGTTGAAGTTGTTTATGACTATATAACATGTTAGACCTAAGAACTTGGATTGGAAAAGAATTGGAAAAGACTTTGAGTTGTTGTTTATGTTAGCTGAGAATGGATTTAAATTTGGAACTAGTTTCATATTAATTTGTGGGCAGAATTGTACACGTCCTGTTAAGGCGTGTAATCCCTAGTTAGCTGAATTGTTGGGCCTTAAATGTGGCGTGTTTGGTTATTGAATTCGGCCTTGAAAAAGGTGGCAAAGTATGTAGAAACAAAAGAAGTGCTGTCCGATTTTCCGTAGAATTTAGTGACTTTGCACTTAGAATATTCTACGTTCAAAGCTAGAGGTTAATGGACGTATTATGGCCATTTTAGGTTGAAGTACCAAGTATAGCGTATTCTACTTGAGGGATGGAATAGCTATCAAGGTTGAAATACTGGAGCATTTTGCTATTTGTTGATAATCGTCGCGAGGTATGTGAACCTCTTCCCTCTTTTGACATGATTCTATGTATGAAATATACATGTAGTACTATTTCATGATTCCTTCTACTCTTAGAAGTTAAGAGGTATGTATGTTGATTTACTCTACGTAAAGGTTATGTCTAAGTTATCCTAAGTTTTTACCAAGTCTTATGGGGGATGTTGGTAAGAGTCGTAAGGAGGTATTTGGAGCCAGGTTGACTCGGCTAAGTTACGACACAAATGAGAATAAGTATCGAACAAGTCAACTGCGGTAATAAAGGAAAATGTATTGACAATCAATTAAGTTAAAATGAGTAGAATTCTCCATCTGCATAGAAGCTAAGATAAGACAAAATTGTATTACATTTTCTAGATCATGGCTACTTGATTAAGATCGTTATAAATAAGTATAACTTATTCACCAAAGTATATGTTACTTAATTTAAAAGAGTTTACGTATGAAGTTTTAAGACTATGAACCTCAAATTCTTAAAAGGTTAAGAGACTTTATTTTTCAAGTTATGGGACTTGATTCTTAAAGGAAGAAATGAATTGATTTAAAAGTATAGAATACTTGATTTGGAAAGAATTGATTTCTTGCCATTTTAAAGATAAGAGACTTGATTTCTAAAGTTAAGGAAGCTTGATTTCAAAAGTTATGAGACTTGAAGTATTTTGAAAGCTATGTGATTTGATTTGAAAATATAAGTCTCTTGGTTATAAAAGGAATGAATTTGTCTAAGACATAAAAGAGTTATAACGGCTTTATGGGAAGTTAGTTATAACAACTTTATGGAAGATTAAAGAATGGTTTTCTTGATAATGTAAGCAAAGAAATGATTTGAAATAAAGAAGGGCAAATTGTTTTAAAGGTACCAATTGCTTAAGGTTTTAAAGAAAGAAGTCACTTGATTTAGAAGCCTATAAATGTATTTCTAAAAGGTATTGTGACTTGTCTTGAAAAGTAGATATGACTTGATACTACGGTTATTAGTATCTTGGAAGTTTTATTTGAAAGAGAATCATTTTTAAGGAGTAGAGGCACGTAGTACGTTGGGTTAAATTCCCGGATTTTTTAATGACATGTTAGTGCCTTAAGTAAACAAAAATGAGAGTGTATATGAACAAGCTAATAAGAAGTTAGGGGATTTCTTAACTTGCTTATGTAATGTATGATAAGCCGGTGGTGCTTATGTTATGTATGGTAAGTCGGTGGTGCTTATGTTATGTATGATAAGTCGGTAGTGCTTATGTTATGTATGATAAGCCGGTAGGGCTTATGTTATGTATGATGGCCGGTTGAGTTAGGGTAAGAGTATAAATGAGGGGTAAACCCCGAGGCGTTATACCACCTTCTCCGGGGTAAGAGTATAAATGAGGGTAAACCCCAAGGCGTTATACCACCGCTTGGGTAAGAGTATAAATGAGGGTAAACCCCAAGGCGTTATACCACTGTTAGTGGATTTGCTACCCATGATGCGAGGAATACCTCATGCGAGTCCTTATGGGCTTATGCGGGTGAAATAGTCCTATGCGGGCGGGTACAGCCTATGCGAGGAATACCTCATGCGGGTCCACAGGACCTATGCGGGTGAAATAGTCACAGGAGTAGGATTGCTTATCGATACTGCGGGCGAGAGACCCTGCTTTGATCATGAGCCTCCTATTTTTATGCAGTATACCTTTATGGGCAGACTTATGTGATTTTATCGCGTCCCAGATTGGGCCGGGCAGTATACCTTTATGGGCAGACTTATGTGACTCTATCGCGTCCCAGTTGGTAAGCCGGTATAGGCGTTCCTCGTAAAGGGGCGGATTAGGTTATCTGAATCGTAAGTTATATGTTTGTGAACTTGATGAGTTTACTTAAGTATGTACGTAAGAATTTGACTATACTCTTATGGAAAATGGGAAAAGATAATAAGGTACGATTAAGTTCACGAGATGGAAATGACACGGTAGGATCTGGTTGTTATACCCCGTATTTTCAGAGTATGTACGTAAGGACGTACGTAGAAAAGTTTGAACTTAGGGTAGACTTGGCCGAAAATATTTTTGTGCACAACACCCGATTAGAGTCGTTTTTAAATGAAGCGTTTCTGAGAACTGCGAAGGAAAATTCCGGCTATGTCATTTTTAATTTTTGCGGATTTTTACGGCGACGGAACATTTTGGACCAGCGGGAGGTGACACTTGTCACCCTCGTTGGACGATAAGAGGGCCCTGCTAGGAGGTTTTGAGGCCACTTTTCATGGGTCTTTGTTTTGTGAGGATTTGAGGAGTAGGTTAGGGTGCACTTGTGCCAATCTTGGCCATCCACTTGCCCCCATGGCTTCGATCTTGTCCGTTGGTGTCCTATAAATACCCCTTAGTGATGAACTTATTCATCCACTCCTCACTTTGTCTAAGTCTTGAAAACTCTCCTCCCCCTTTGTGTTGTTCTCGTCCTAGCCTCTCCCTCCCCTTTGAGAGGCCTTGTGGCGAGAGGGTATCCACTCCTTGTAGTGCTAAGCAGAGGTACCCCACTAACCTAGTTGTTTCGTATAATACCCTCTTGTTAGAAATACTCTCAAGTATTGTTATAATGCCCAAATACTCTAGCCACTTATACCTTGTAGTATTCCAAAGTTACCTCTATCGTAGAGCAGGAAATACCTTTTGTCCTTTTAGTCTCAAACCGAAACCACGAGAAATCTTCATAGTTGGTTGAAGTATTAAAGTAGAAGTTGGTTAGAACTTCTAAGGGTTGTTTTGAGCGGATTGGAGCGTGGAGTAGGAGCTAAACCTTGCTCGGGATCGACTTTATCTCGGATAATTTTGGGCTTATCGAGGTAAATATTCTTGTCCTTGTTGTAATTGGAAATTACATGTTGTAGGATTATATAGTAGAAGTATACTATATATAGATCTGAACATAGCTTTGCGGCAATGTCTTTTGACTTAAGCTGAATAAAGAAGAGAACTCATTGTAGTTACATGGGGTGTATTCTGATGAAGCTTGTGGTATTCTTGTGTAGTAGAATTGTACACGTCCGGTTAGGCGTATAACCCCGGTTGGCTTGGTGGCGGCCTCGATAGAGGAGGAGATTCTGTTGTTGCGGGAAGTCTTCTTGAATTTTACGTAGAATGTGGGCATGCGTTTAGAAGTTAATAGGCGTTTGTGGCCTTTATAGGTGGAAGTACTACGAGTAGCGTATTCTACTTGAAGAGTGGAAAAGGCTGGTAGATTCTGATCTTGTGGAGCATTTTTGCTTATTGTCGATAATCGTCGCGAGGTATGTGAACCTCTTCCTATCCTTTCGAGCATGATGTTTTGTAAACTATGTAGTGCGGTGAGCGTACATGTGCTAAATGAGTTTGGTTGGTTCAAGACATAGGGTGTTATAATAGCTTTATGGAAAGTTAGTTATAACGACTTTATGTGGGTAAAAAGAATGGTTTATTGATTGTAGAAGTTAAGAGACTTGATCTTGAAAGATAAGAGACTTAACTTATAAATGACGTTTATGAATTTTGTTAAAAGTTGTGAAACCTCATTCGTGAGTAATGAGTACTTGGCTTTTACAAGAATAATGTTTCTTGATTTGGAAATGAGAATAAGTATCGAACAAACCATTGCAGCGTTAATAAAGGAAATGTATTGACTAATTGTTATTAAAACCAGTAGAAATCTCCATCTGCATAGAAGCTAAGATAAGACAAAATTGTATTACATTCCACTAGATCATAGTCTTTGTAACAAGATTGTTATAAACAAGAATAAGCGGCTCACATAAGACTTATGTTACTCAATTGTTATAAAAGAAATTAAGACTATCAGTTATGAAACCTTTCTAAAATGAGAAACTTGAGCATTTGAAATTAGGCAAACTTGAGCGTTTGGAAAATAATGTTGCTACTTGATTTTACAAAGGAAGTATGTTAGTTTACTTAAAAAGATAGTCACTCTATTTTTATATCTGCGGTATTGTGTGACTTTTGTGAAAAAGCGGATCCTTTAATAAGAATTAATGTATGTAGCACCTTAGGGTTAAAACCGGTTGTTGTAATAAAATATAAGGCTATGAGTTTGTCGAACTTGCCTATGCTTGTTGAGATAGCCTTTGTTGTGCAAGTGTTGTATTTACGTATTCTGGCGTCTCGTTGGAGTCGGTTATACGGTTGATTGATGGACATCGACACGATGGGTGGCCCAGTATGCTTCCACTAATCGTTCCTTTTGGACATCTTGACACGATGGGTGGCCGGGTATGCTTCCATTAGGAGAGTTATCTTGTTATCGGCTTGGACATGCGACCACGATGGGTGGCGCGAGTATGCTTCCATTCGATGGTTATCTTGTTATTTCCTTTTGGACATCTTGACACGATGGGTGGCCGGGTATGCTTCCATTAAGTGTTATCTTGTTATTTGCTCGGGACATCGACACGATGGGTGGCGCCAGCAGTATCTTCCATTCGATTGCTATCTGGATATTTCCTTTGGACATCTTGACGATGGGTGGCCGGGTATCTTCCATTAGGATGGTTCCATGGCCATGCTTTACCGAGGTGAGATGCCGGGGCATGCGGCCGTTGTGCGGGTTAAATTCCCGGGTTATATTTGAGTGATGACTTGAGGGCGTGAGTCCCTGACTTGACGTGACTGCTATTATGTTGTAAACTGTAGTTTTGTTATCATACATGTCTCCTGTTTTTATATAGACTGTTATGATTTCATTTACAGTGTTTTTTAGTTTCACATACTTGGTACTGTTATCTGACCTCCTTGAGGGTGTTCATCTGCATGGTAGAGGTACACCGATGTTAGTCCTCGCTCATAGGATCACGATTCAGCGTTAGGAAGCTCCGTTCTCGGAGGCTTATCTTTTGGTATGTTACCACTGAGTTGTAGGTTCTTGTACATTGGGGTATGGCGAGCCTGTCGTCATGTTGTATAAAACTCTTAGAAGTGCATGTAATCTTGTTGTGGCGAGTTTGTAAAAAGGATAATTGTTCGGGTATTTATGTATATATCTGAAGGCAGCTGTTTTGGTTGCTTTGTTTATTTATCATGTCTCTTGATTCATGTTTAAGTTTTTATTTAGTGATTTTCTCGATGTTGTATCACTAGGGTTCGGGGTAAGGCACGATCCGGCCGAGGTTGGTCGTGACAAAAGTGGTATCGAGCGATTAATCCTCGGAAAGTGTCTCTGACCGTATCTAGTAGAGTCTTGATTATCGATGTGTTGTGCACCACATCTATAATCGAGGTGAGGACATTTAGGATTGGTTTCCATTCTTCTCATTACGAGATCGTGCCTTAGAGGTATGTTGTAAGTTGGACCCTCCAGCGTATCTCGTTTTTACGATTATGCCTCCGCGCAAAACGCGAGCCCGGAGAAGGCAAGCGGCCGAGGAGCTGCTAATGAGATCTGAGAGAATGCAGCGCGAACCGGTCGATACACGAGATTGTGCTTGACGGCCCGAGTTTTGCAGCGCCGCCCGGCCAGCGAGTTTAGAGCGCGGCGGTGGTTCTTGAGACCACGATGCACGAGCCTCCGGTCCTCGGCTGGAAGCGAGATGAGATGGGTTACAAGGAGATGGCCCGATTCTTGGCGAGTCGTGGCGATATGAGATAGCCGGATCTGGCGGTTCAGTTCGATGCACGATGGTTCTTAGATCGGATAGTTTGAGGCTACGGGACTTTACGAGTTGTAGCGCGAGTTTTATGGGTGAGGCACGAGGATGATCGCGAGGAGTTCATCAAGCGATTCTGAGTCGTGAGTGATCGAGCCGGAGACCGTCGGTGGTCTTAGGTTCGCGTCGGTGCGTGATACCGCGTTCGTAGTTTGATTCGTGGGGCTGTCGGGAGAGCATGCGCTTCAGCGATATGGGGCGAGTTCTCGAGGCATTCTCGCTCACTTCTTGCCTCCGCGAGATGAGAGGGCGCGGGCAACAGTTTATGATCTTTGAGGCGAGAGAGGCGTGCGGTTCGGGAGTACAGCGTGGAGTTTGACTCGTTGGCTCGGTATGTCCCGCTTTGGTGGCAACCATGGAGGATAGAGTGCACGCTACGTCACGGGCTAGATGATTACTTGCGGAGGCTTGTTCGGGTGTAGCTCTTCAGCGGGCATGGACATTGCCCGCATGCGAGCTCGTGCACTAGGATGTGAGGCACGGAGAGGTCAGCGGAATGACTGGATCGTGAGAAGAGGCCAGACAGCGGTCTTTTGGCGACTTTCGAGGCGGACCGCCTTCGCATCAGGCTAGTTATGTACCCCGCGATCTGAGTGGTCCTCCACCGTCTTGAGAAGCGGTCGGGGCTCGAGGTTCAGATTTTCGGAGAGCAAGGGTGGTAGCGGTGAAGCCACCCTACCTCGTTGTGGCCGTTGTGGTAGGCTCCATTTTGGGAGTGTCGTGCTAATTTGGGAGTTTGTTTTACATGCGGCCAGCGGGCCATTTGCGAGGAATTGTCAGGCCAGAGGTAGCGGATGTAGAGACTCGGCCGGGATCTATGGTTGGTTCATCACCCTACTGATTATGCGCCTGCGAGGGTGCCTTTGATTAGAGTAAAGCGGTGGATACAGGTATATCCTTAACCCTCTAGAGTTTTGGTATGCTTGATATGATGATCTTATTATTGTGTGCTATGTACGGATAGCGTTGTGTTATTTGTGAGTTAGAAAACATGTTTAGTTGGAAGGATAAGTATGGGGGCATGGTAGGTGTGAACCTTAGAATATTTCACAATTGAGACCTTAGAGGTAAGGTCGTCTTGCGTAAAAGATTATTTTATGTTTGACCTTTATCAGAGTGCGTAGTATGCATGGGAGATATATGTGTAATAAGTCCATGGGTTGTGTAAATGAAAGTGGTGGCTTTCATGATGTGAATTAGTAAGATTGTTCCGTATCGAGGAGCAAGAGTTGGCGCGACGGAGGGTCGGGTTGAGGCGTGTGCGGGTCAACCCGTGGCGATTTAGGTGGGTCGGTTACGGGTGGTCCCGCCGGATGGTAGGGTCACGAGGTGCTAGGCCCGGTTTAGGTGACCATCGTATGAGTTCGTGGATATGTTCGACGAGCGGTTCGTGAAGGCGGGTATGGCCTTAAAGAAGATCGAGGCTAGTAAGATGACCAAGTTTGGAGGTAGTGACTCAGAAATTTTGGGAAGCGAAGTAATGGTGAAGTATGGTACGTATATTGGGAGAGTTCAAGTGACTACGACGAGTAAGGAAAGAAGTGAACGTGTGTTAGCAGAATAAGAGATCATTTTGTGGTGAAGTGAAGATGCGAAGAGAGTATCCTTTAGACCAGGGTGGAAGCCTTTGTGATGTTAGAGGTGATTCCTCGTAGACTTGGATTAAGTATTGGAGCGTGTGTTATTTTTTGTGGCCATGTGTGGCATTGGCAACTTGTTTAAGTTAAGAAGGAACTTCATCGTTATCCGTCTTGAGAAGGAACATTCGGGACGAATGTTTCTAAGAGGAGAATGTTATACCGTATTTTGAGTATGCGTGGGGCGTGCGTGAAAAGTTTGAACTTAGGGTAGACTTGGCGAAAATATTTTTGTGCACAATACCCGATTAAGTCGTTTTTAAATGAAGCGTTTTCTGAGAACTTGCGAAGGAAAATTCGGCTATGTCATTTTTAATTTTTGCGATTTTTTCCGGCGGAACATTTTGGACCAGCGGGAGGGTGACACTTGTCACCTCGTTGGATATTAAAGAGGGCCACGGCTAGGAGGGTTTTGAGGCCACTTTTCATGGGTCTTTGTTTTGTGAGGATTTGAGGAGTAGGTTAGGGTGCACTTGTGCAATCTTGGCCATCCACTTGCCCCCACATGGCTTGATCTTGTCGTTGGTGTCCCTATAAATACCCCAGTGATGAACTTATTCATCCACTCCTCACTTTGTCTAAGTCTTGAAAACTCTCCCACTTTGTGTTGTTCTCGTCCTAGCCTCTCCCTCCCTTTGAGAGGCCTTGTGGCGAGGGTATCCACTCCTCTTGTAGTGCTAAGCGAGGTACCCCTAGCCAGTTGTTTTAGTATAATACCCCTCTTGTTAGAAATACTCTCCAGTATTGTTATAATTCCCAAATACTCTAGCCACTTATACCTTGTAGTGTTCCAAAAGTTACCTCTATCGTAGAGCAGGAAATACTACCTTTTGTCCTTTAGTCTCAAACCGAAACCACGAGGAAATCTTCATAGTTGGTTGAAGTATTTAAGTAGAAGTTGGTTAGAACTTCTAAGGGTTGTTGGAGGCGGATTGGGCGCGGAGTAGGAGCTAAACCTTGCTTAGGATCGACTTTTATCTCGGATAATTTTGGGCTTATCGAGGTAAATATTCTTGTCCCTTGTTGTAATTGGAAATTACATGTTGTAGGATTATATAGTAGAAGTATACTATATATAGACCTGAACATAGCTTTGCGGCAATGTCTTTTAACTTAAGCTGAATAAAGAAGAGAACTGTTGTAGTTACATGGGTGTATTCTGATGAAGCTTGTGTGGTATTCTTGTGTAGTAGAATTGTACACGTCCGGTTAGGCGTATAACCCCACTGGTTGGCTTGGTAGCGGCCTCGATAGAGGAGAGATTTCTGTTGTTGCGGAAAGGAGAGAATTTTTTACGTAGAATGTGGGCCGTGCGTTTAGAAGTTAATAGGCGTTTGTGGCCTTTATAGGTGGAAGTACTACGAGTAGCGTATTCTACTTGAAGAGTGGAAAAGACTAGCCAGATTCTGATCTTGTGGAGCATTTTTGCTTATTGTCGATAATCGTCGCGAGGTATGTGAACCTCTTCCTATCCTTTCGAGCATGATGTTTTGTAAACTATGTAGATGCGGTGAGCGTCATGTGCTAAATGAGTTTGGTTGGTTCAAGACATAGGGTGTTATAATAGCTTTATGGGAAGTTAGTTATAACGACTTTATGTGGGTAAAAGAATGGTTTATTGATTGTAGAAGTTAAGAGACTTGATCTTGAAAGATAAGAGACTTAACTTATAAATGGCGTTTATGAATTTTGTTAAAAGTTGTGAAACCTCATTCGTGAGTAATGAGTACTTGGCTTTTACAAGAATAATGTTTCTTGATTTGAAATGAGAATAAGTATCGAACAAACCATTGCGGCGTTAATAAAGGAAATGTATTGACTAATTGTTATTAAAACCAGTAGAAATCTCCATCTGCATAGAAGCTAAGATAAGACAAAATTGTATTACATTCCACTAGATCATGGTCATTTGTAACAAGATTGTTATAAACAAGAATAAGCGGCTCACATAAGACTTATGTTACTCAATTGTTTTAAAAGAGATTAAGACTATGAGTTATGAAACCTTTCTAAAATGAGAAACTTGAGCATTTGAAATTAGGCAAACTTGAGCGTTTGGAAAATAATGTTGCTACTTGATTTTACAAAGGGAAGTATGTTAGTTTACTTAAAAGATAGTCACTCTATTTTTATATCTGCGGGTATTGTGTGACTTTTGTGAAAGAAACGGATCCTTTAATAAGAATTAATGTATGTAGCACCTTAGGGTTAAAACCCGGATTTGTTGTAATAAAATATAAGGCTATGAGTTTGTCGAACTTGCCTATGCTTGTTGAGATAGCCTTTGTTGTGCAAGTGTTGTATTTACGTATTCTGGCGTCTCGTTGGAGGGTCGGTTATCGGTTGATTGATGGACATCACGGCGATGGGTGGCCCGGTATGCTTCCACTGTCGTTCCTTTTGGACATCTTGACACGATGGGTGGCTCGCGGGTATGCTTCCATTAGGAGAGTTATCTTGTTATCGGCTTGGACATACCGACACGATGGGTGGCCGAGTATGCTTCCATTCGATGGTTATCTTGTTATTTCCTTTTGGACATACCGACACGATGGGTGGCCGGGTATGCTTCCATTAAGTGTTATCTTGTTATTTGCTCGGGACATCTCGACACGATGGGTGGCCCGAGTATCTTCCATTCGATTGCTATTTGGATATTTCCTTTGGACATGCCGACACGATGGGTGGCCACGGGTATGCTTCCAGTGGGATGGGTCCATGGCCATGCTTTAACCGAGGTGAGATCTTGGGGCATGCGGCGTTGTCTTGAGTTAAATTCGAGTTATATTTGAGTGATGACTTGAGGCGTGAGTCACGACTTGGCGTATTTGCTATTATGTTGTAAAGCTGTAGTTTTGTTATCATACATGTCTCTGTTTTTATATAGTATTATGATTTCATTCTGATGTTTTTAGTTTCACATACTTGGTACTGTTATCTTGACCTCCTTGAGGCTGCGTTCATGCCGCAGGTAGAGTACATGATGTTGGTCCTCGCTCGTAGGATCACGATTCAGCGTTAGGAAGCTCCGTTCTCGAGGCTTATCTTTTGGTATGTTACCCTGAGTTGTAGGTTCTTGTACATTCAGGGGTATGGCGGGGCCCTGTCCCGTCATATTGTATAAAACTCTTAGAGGTCTGTAGTACTGTTGTGGGCAGAGTTTGTAAAAAGGACAACTGTTCGGGTATTTATGTATATATACTGAAGGCAACTATTTTGGTTGGCCTGTTTATTTATCATGTCTCTTGATTCATGTTTAAGTTTTTATTTCCGCTGATTTTCTCTGATGTTGTATCACTAGGGTGCGAGGTAAGGCACGATCACGGGCGGGTTGGGTCGTGACCTGGTATTTACCACTTTCTTTATACTTGCCCTGTCATTCTTTTGTACGATTATGATTTATTCTGCCTTATTTTCCATTCCATATTAAATTTTTGTTATGCGACCCGCCCGAAGTGCGTTCATGTCCGCAGGTTTAGGTACACAGTTGTGGATCTGCGAGCTTAGGATCCTGGTTCAGCATTTTGAGATGGCTCCAATGTTTCGGAGTTGTCATGGCTATGTATATTCAGGGGTACGGCGGAGCCTTGTCCCGCCATAGTATTTGTTCAAATCTTAGAAGTGCATGTATTCATCGTGAATTTGGGTGGCTAGAGTTGTTTTTATATTGTTAAACAGTGTAGCCCCTTTCAGGTGTTTTTTTTATGATTATGGCAGCCTTATCGGCTTGGCCTTGGTTAAAAAAAAGTGTTATTTATCTTCCGCAGTTTATTATGTTGTATGATTAGAAGGGTGCCAGGTAGGGCACCAGTCGCGGCCCGAGGTCGGGTCGTGACAAAAGTGGTATCAGAGCCAGGTTAGTCCTCGGAAAGTGTCTACAGACCGTGTCTAGTAGAGTCTTGATTATCGGTGTGTTGTGCACCACATCTATAATCAAGAGGTTGCAGGACAATTAGGATTGGTTTCCATTCTTCTCACTCTGAGATCGTGCGATAGAGCTGTGTTGTTAGGGTCGTCTCTCCCTAACGAGTTATGTTAATTGCAGCTACGAGAAAGGCAGCAGTGACCCAGGAAGGACTATGTGAATTGCGTATTCAGGTTGATAATGATTATAGTATAGTTGGTATTGTGACATACATCTATACGGAGTTATGTATGAGGGTCAGACGCGTGTTGCCTAGAATGATTTTAGATTACCAGGAGTTGGTAAAGACTAACTAGATACCGGGAAGGTATGAATCAGTTAATGAATTCTCGCCAAGGTCTTATGTTTTATTTTGAGATAATTGGGAAAGGATGAGGTACATGCGATAGAGGCGGTGAACCCTTAAGAAGTCATGTTAAGAAACTTAATGGAATACCATGTTAATATATTAAGCTACGTGGTAGGCTTAAGAGAATTGTACAAATGAGGTCCGTATAGAGTAAGTAATGGTTGTTGTGATCGAGACCACATGGTTATGGTATTATGAGAAGTTTTTGTACCCGTTTACGGGGGGGAATGATAAGGTAGGCTGGGAGCATGGAAATTGTGAGCCTAAGAATGTTGATAACCGCCGAGACCTTAGGTATATAAGGCCTTCTCGGGTAGTAAAAATTTAAGTCAGACCAAGGATAAGAGTTAAGTGCGACGCTGAGTCGGGTTGAGGACCTATTACAGGTCGCCTCATAGTTTGAAATGGAGTGGGATCAGTTGGTAGTAGCTCCGCTACGTGACAGGGTCACGGGGGTGCAAGGCCCAAGTCTAGTTAATTGTTTTACGGGTTCGTGGACGCGTTCCACCGAAACCAGGTTGTGAGAGCCAAAAATGGCCTTATGTTGTTTAAAAGAGTGACTCCAAAAGATTGGGGGCCATAATCGGTATGGGGGTTATGTATGTATGCTAGTATGAGTTGGAAGTACGGAAAGAGTGCGACCAGTAAGAAGGATAGCAACCAAGTGTAAAGGAATAGAGCCTGAATCCATAAGAAACTTTCAAGGTAACTACACCCGTGAGTGTTTGGGGTGGTAGCTGAGCGGGTATATGAGATTTGCCCGGTAATGGTACAGTCGTCAGACCCTAGTAGACCTAGTAGAGATGATTATGACGGACTTTGAGGTCATTATGAGTATGAACTAGTTGGCTTCGTGAGTACCAAGGTTGACATCTTAGTATAAGTTTTGTTATGTGGCCATGGGTGGCATATGTTGTAAGAGGGGTGTAGTAAAAGGAGACTATGTCGCTACCTAATTAGATTGGACTCCGAAAGAACATTCGGGGACGAATGTTTCTAAGGGGGGAAGAATGTTACACCCCGTAAGGCCAGGACATGTTTAAGAGAATGTACGTAAGGAACTCAAGACTTGAAATTGGTACGAAAGGAAGAATTGTGTTTCCGACGGAAAATCTTCCGAACGTCGGAAAGGAAAAATGTTCGTTGAGGAGAATTGGATTCTCAAAATGCATTAATTGAAGAGTACGGAACTTATTATCATTATGGAAATTTATTTTTACGGATTTGGTCATGTGGGGCCACCCGAGAAATTTTACGTTTTGTGGGACCCACGAGGGTTGCAGAATTTTATGGACGAATGGGAGGGCGACACATGGCACCCCCCCCCCCCCGCCACACATGTTCTTGGACGAAATTATGCAAGGGTAGTATGGTCATTGACCATGATAGAAGACCAAGTCTTGCTAATTAAAGAGCTTGATATTGTTGACTAAGTCAAGAGCCACTTGGCTTGATCCCTTTCATCCAAATTTAACATGTGTTGTAATCTAGACCCTCCAATGTGTTATGTAAACATACTAGTAGCAAGACAAGGCTATTTTACACTTAGAAAATTTGAAGAACATTTGTTCTAGCTATACATGCTCTCGGGTTTGAAATTATCTTGAAGACAAAATTTTGCAATTGTTGTCCTATATTCACAAGACTTTAACCCAAGGTCCTAAGGGTATTGTAAGGATATCTCAATAGAAAGATTTGGAAAGCGGTGTTTTCCACGTTAGTCAAGCGAAAACCTAAGGTATTTTCATAGGTTTTGATTGGAAATGGAAGAGAAGTTGGTTGTGAGCTTCTAAAGGCTTCAAATAGCGGATTGGAGCGTAAAGGAAAGGAGCTAAGAATCGCTAAGGAGCGACATTGAATCTTGGAAATTATAAGGGCTTGTAAAGGTAAAATTCTTGTCGTTTTAGTAATTAAAGATTTCTTATCATTGTAGTTATGGATATTAGTAAGCATGAGGTATATAATATGAAGTTTGATAAGTGTATTGACTATTGGAACCCTAATCCGAAAACTAGTATGTTAGCCCTTAAGATTGTAATTCAATTTGGTTACTAGTTTAGTCGCCACATGTTATATAAAGAAGGAATTATAGTTGTTGAAGTTGTTTATGACTATATAACATGTTAGACCTAAGAACTTGGATTGGAAAAGAATTGGAAAAGACTTTGAGTTGTTGTTTATGTTAGCCGAGAATGGCTTTAAATTTGGAACTAGTTTCGTATTAATTTGTGGGGCAGAATTTTACACGTCCTGTTAAGGCGTGTAATCCCCTTTGGTTAGCAGAATTGTTGGGCCTTAAATGTGGCGTGTTTGGTTATTGAATTCGGCCTTGAAAAAGGTGGCAAAGTATGTAGAAACAAAAGAAGTGTTGTCCGATTTTCCATAGAATTTAGTGACTTTGCACTTAGAATATTCTACGTTCAAAGCTAGAGGTTAATGGACGTATTATGGCCATTTTAGGTTGAAGTACCAAGTATAGCGTATTCTACTTGAGGGATGGAATAGCTATCAAGGTTGAAGTACTTTGGAGCATTTTGCTATTTGTTGATAATCGTCGCGAGGTATGTGAACCTCTTCCTTCTTTTGACATGATTCTATGTATGGAATATACATGTAGTACTATTTCATGATTCCTTCTACTCTTAGAAGTTAAGAGGTATGTATGTTGATTTACTCTACGTAAAGGTTATGTCTAAGTTATCCTAAGTTCTTACCAAGTCTTATGGGGGATGTTGGTAAGAGTCGTTAGGAGGTATTTGGAGCCAAGTTGACTCGGCTAAGTTACGACAAAATGAGAATAAGTATCGAACAAGCCACTGCAGCGGTAATAAAGGAAAATGTATTGACAATCAATTAAGTTAAAATGAGTAGAATTCTCCATCTGCATAGAAGCTAAGATAAGACAAAATTGTATTACATTTTCTAGATCATGGCTACTTGACTAAGATCGTTATAAATAAGTATAACTTATTCACAATGCACCAAAGTATATGTTACTTAATTTAAAAGATACGTAAGAAGTTTTAAGACTATGAACCTCAAATTCTTAAAAGGTTAAGAGACTTTATTTTTCAAGTTATGGGACTTGATTCTTAAAGGAAGAAATGAATTGATTTAAAAGTATAGAATACTTGATTTGGAAAGAATTGATTTCTTGCCATTTTAAAGATAAGAGACTTGATTTCTAAAGTTAAGGAAGCTTGATTTCAAAAGTTAAGAGACTTGAAGTATTTTGAAAGCTATGTGATTTGATTTGAAAATATAAGTCTCTTGGTTATAAAAGGAATGAATTTGTCTAAGACATAAAGAGTTATAACGGCTTTATGGGAAGTTGGTTATAACAACTTTATGGAAGATTAAAAGAATTGTTTTCTTCAGTAATGTAAGCAAAGAAATGATTTGAAATAAAGAAGGGCAAATTGTTTTAAAGGTATCAATTGCTTAAGGTTTTAAAGAAAGAAGTCACTTGATTTAGAAGCCTATAAATGTATTTCTAAAAGGTATTGTGACTTGTCTTGAAAAGTAGATATGACTTGATACTACGGTTATTAGTATCTTGGAAGTTTTATTTGAAAGAGAATTATTTTTAAGGAGTAGAGGCACGTAGTACGTTGGGTTAAATTCCCGGATTTTTTAATGACATGTTAGTGCCTTAAGTAAATAAAAATGAGAGTATATGAACAAGCTAATAAGAAGTTAGGGGATTTCTTAACTTGTTTATGTAATGTATGATAAGCGGTGGTGCTTATATTATGTATGTATGAAGCGGTGGTGCTTATGTTATGTATGATAAGTCGGTAGTGCTTATGTTATGTATGATAAGCGGTAGGGCTTATGTTATGTATGATGGGTTGAGTTAGGGTAAGAGTATAAATGAGGGTAAACCCCCAAGGCGTTATACCACCTTCTCGGGTAAGAGTATAAATGAGGGTAAACCCCAAGGCGTTATACCACCAGCAGGTAAGAATATAAATGAGGGTAAACCCCAGGCGTTATACCACTTGTTCGTGGATTTGCTACCCATGATCGAGGAATACCTCATGCGAGTCCTTATGGGCTTATGCGGGTGAAATAGTCTCATGCGGTAGTCTGACCTATCACGAGGAATAAAGGTATCTTGCCTGCCCGTTCATGGACGCGATAAAGTCATTTTACATAACATTTTAAATCATCTTTTCACTTCTTTTTTAGTCGTTATAACAACTCCCCATAAAGATATTATAACAACATTTCACTTTAGAGAACTTAAGGCACTTTTATTCCTTATTACTTTAGGGAAAATTAAACCCAAAAGTACTACGTACATACATACTTAAAAAGAATCATAAAACTCATTCTCTTCTTAAATCCATAAACTTCTTCTTTTAAAAATTCAAGTTACATAGCTTTCAAAAAAAATACTTCAAGTCTCTTAACTTTTAAGAAATCATGTTTCTTAACTTTAGAAATCAAGTCTCTTATCTTTAGAATATCAAGAAATCAATACTTTCCAAATCAAGTATTCTATACTTTTAAATCAAGTCATTCCTTCCTTTAAGAATCAAGTCTCATAACTTGAAAAATAAAGTCTCTTAACCTTTTAAGAATTTAAGGTTCATAGTCTTAAAAATTCATAACGTAAACTCTTTAAATTAAGTAACATATACTTTTGTGCGTTGTGACTAGGTTATACTTGTTTATAACGATCTTATTAAAGCAGCCATGATCTAGAAAATGTAATACAATTTTGTCTTATCTTAGCTTCTATGCGGATGGAGAATTCTACTCATTTTAATTTAATTGATTGTCGATACATTTTCTTTTATTAACTGCAATGGCTTGTTCGATACTTATTCTCATTCGCGATAACTTAGCAAAGTCAACTCGACTTTAAATACTTCCTAACGACTCTTACCAACATCCCCCATAAGACTTGGTAAAAACTTAGGATAACTTAGACATAACCTTTACGTAGAGTAAATCAACATACATACCTCTTAACTTCTAAGAGTAGAAGGAATCATGAAATAGTACTACATGTATATTTCATACATAGAATCATGTCAAAGAGGAAGAGGTTCACATACCTCGCGACGATTATCAACAAATAGCAAAATGCTCCAAAGTACTTCAACCTTGATAGCTATTCCATCCCTCAAGTAGAATACGCTATACTTGGTACTTCAACCTAAAATGACAATAGCACTTCTATCAACTACAAGCTATCAAGTGTATGACTTATACCAAATAATGGCCCTCTAATTCTACGAAAAATTGGGCGACTTCCTTTGTTTCTACGTATTTTCCACCTTTCCAAGGCAGTATTCATCAACCAACAAGCCACATTTAAGGCACAACCAACAGTTAGCCAAAGGGGATTACACTCCTAACTGGACGTGTAAAATTCTGCCCCACAGTTATACAAAATTGTCCACAAATCAGCCCATAAAAACAGTCCGCAATCCAACCATAACGAGGGTAAAATGTGAGGCCTTTTAATGTCTTTCCACACCCTTATTCCCTTAGGACTTTCATTAGCAACTACTACACTTAAAAATGCATAACAACAACTAAATTTCCAGCATTTAATACCTCAAAACAGTCCACTAAACGACACAACAACGTCTAACAATTTTGGGCAGTTTCTCGGCCACAACAACCACAACCCCATAACTCGTTCCTTAATCCATTTTATTCCAATTCGAGTTCCAAAACTTCTACATAAGTTATAACAACTTATTAACAACAATATTAATCCATTATAACATGCAATAGGTGAAGATAACAACGACAATAACCAACGAATTCCATTTGCACCAAATCTGTCCCAAATCGGTTTTAGCCCCAAAAATGGCTCAAACGCTTTTTATTCTTCATTATTTTCTAACACAAGTTCATCCATACATAATAACAATAAGTAATATCCAATTACTTTAAAAAAAGAAGGACTTTTACCTCATTTTTCGCCCAAAAACGCCCCAAAACAGTCCGGTCTTTATTGGTGCGCATGATTTCGTTTATCCACTTCTTCAAGTTCCAATCACATATATGTACCCTACAACCTTAGGAGCAACTTCTCTTTGAATCTCACTTCCAAAAGTCGACGGAACCCCTAGGGTTTTGGCATCAACTTTCGCCAAGACAAGTAAGCGTGTAGAATATTAATCTAGGCATAGCACTTGGTTTAGGGCTTAATCTTGGAGAAATAAATTGATCAACAATGGTTGTTCTTAGCCAAGGGGCTCTCAAAATTATGGAGCTAAAGGGGAGAAGATGAGAGCTTATTTTTTGGTCTAAGTGTAAAGTAATCCAAGTATTGCAAGACTTGGATATGTATAACCAAGTGGAGAGGGACCCATGTCCACTTGTCCCTTCTCAAAATATCTAATTTGTTGTCATCTTAGCAAGACAAGTGGAGGGTGCCACGTGTCGCCTCCGATTGGTCCAAAATATTATAATTTTTGAAGGTCCCATAAAATTGTGAAATTCTCTGGACCCATATTATCTATTCCAACACCTTATAATCCAATACTAAGTCCATAAATCCAATTAGAAGTATTATACACCAAGTTAATAATTTTCCGTCACACATTTTTCCGAAATTTTCCTTAAGAAAATGTAATTATTCTTTCCTTCCAAAATTCAAATCTTAAATCCTTAATCACGTTCTCAATTAGTAGCCCTGGTATTACGGGGTGTAACAAAACCCCCAAGACGTTATACCACCTGTTCCGTGGATTTGCTACCCATGATGCGAGGAATACCTCATGCGAGTCCTTATGGGCTTATGCGGGTGAAATAGTCTCATGCGGGCGGGTACAGCCTATGCGAGGAATACCTCATGCGGGTCCACAGGACCTATGCGGGTGAAATAGTCCCAGGAGTAGGATTGCTTATCGATACTGCGGGCGAGAGACCCTGCTTTGATCATGAGCCTCCTATTTTTATGCAGTATACCTTTATGGGCAGACTTATGTGATTTTATTGCGTCCCAGATGGGGCCGGGCAGTATACCTTTATGGGCAGACTTATGTGACTCTATCGCGTCCCAGATTGGGCCGACAGTATAGGCGTTCCTCCATAAAGGGACGGATTAGGTTATGCAAGATACGTAAGTTATATGTTTATGAACTTGATGAGTTTACTTAAGTATGTACGTAAGAATTTGACTATACTCTTATGGAAAAATGTGACACGGTAGGATCTGGTATTTACCCTTTCTTTATACTTGCCCCTGTCATTCTTTTGTCTGATTATGATTTATTCTTGTACCTTAATTTCCGTTCCATATTCGCACTGTTGTGACCGACTTCTTCGGGGTTGCGTTACGTCCGCAGTTTAGGTATTACGATTGTGGATCCGCGAGCTTAGGATCCTGGTTCAGCATTTTGAGATGGCTCCAATGTTTCGGAGTTGTCATGGCTATGTATATTCAGGGGTACGGCGGAGCCTTGTCCCGCCATAGTATTTGTTCAAATCTTAGAGGTCTGTATTCATCTGTGGGCTGGACTGGCTAGAGTTGTTTTTATATTGTTAAACAGTGTAGCCCCTTTCAGGTGTTTTTTTTATGATTATGGCAGCCTTATCGGCTTGGCCTTGGTTAAAAAAAAGTGTTATTTATCTTCCGCAGTTTATTATGTTGTATGATTAGAAGGGTGCCTGTAGGCACCGATGCGGTCGGTCGTGACACTCTATCTTAAACTATCTTGATTTAATTCAACAAATAAATCGACAATGCAAATAACTTTCATGAATGTAACTAGCCAAACACATGGATATTTCCACGATTGCAAAAAGTCATAGAAATAACCATCAAACATATAGATTAACTAAAACAATATGCTAGTCCAATAAATATCAACTTATATTCAATATGCTCGACAGTCCTTCCAATGAATAAAAGTAGTCATTACATCTTTTAAACATGCTTGACATTTAACTCTACTGAGATGGAACCAATTGAATTTAAATCAGGCACACAACCATGTTCAGGCTGCACACAATCAAATAAACCAGGGTTGGATATACAGAAGTTATCTCAAACATACGATCAATAACGGCGTCCATACATTGAACAAGGAGAGCACTTGAAGAACGACATTTCATCTATATCAGGCTCCCTTAAATCAGACACACCACCTTTATGCCTCAATGAATGCAATAATACAAACAAACTGACTGACACGTGTTTAACATACGAAACAAAATGCGGAAATATAGGAATGCGACGAAATCGATAGGGAGTTGATTTTACCTTCTCCGGGAAGCAAACCGAGACAGCGTATCAAGTCGTCGATCCACTCGGAGGTTTTGTGCTATGCGATTTGAAAGTGACAACGAAGCTGTTTATGAATTTCTGTTTTTATGCTATTGGGGCTAAAATGTGCGGAACTAGTATTTCTAGGTGTTCTTGCGATTTTTTCCATTGTATTTGCTACTGGGTTCTTGTTCGAAGACCGCTCTTTCTGATTGTTGTTGTCATTTTTTTCTTCCTTTTTTTTCTCCCTTTGCATGTATTGAAATCCCATATATATAGTCAAGATTTGGGTTTATTAACCTTGGACGATTCTATGGACTGATTTGTGCGTTTTTTTTTTGTAGTTTTGGATATTATTTTACGAGTATTTTGGTTATGGTAACGAAATGATTTTGGACTGATTCTTGGCGAATCTTGGTACTGATCTTTGACCTGATTTTTGTGCGATTTGGGGTGATTTTTGTATTGTTCTTATTATGGTAGGATCTGTTATCGATTCGGTAAGGGGACGATTTGGTTATGTCGGATTCTCAGGCGAGAATCTCGGCGGGGATCTTGGTATTGGAGGGAAGGCGGCGACGGGAATGGTAAGCTTTTTAGGTTAGTGATTTTGCGTTTTAGGGTTTGTTGGTATCAAAAAGGAAGGGGGAGGGCTGATATAGGATAGAGGGCTGAAGGGGAGTTGGGTCGCGGGTGTGGGCTTCGGTTGGGGTGATGTTGGGCTAGGCGACGCGGGTTGGGCTGCGGGTATGGGGCGATGTTGGGTAAATTTTATTTAATTAGGTATTAGTTTTTTAGGTGTTTTAATTTTAGGTGTATTATTTAATTAGTGGTGAATTAAATTATTTAAATTAACCCTAGGTGTTTTATTAGTTTTAGCTTGGATTTTTATTATTACTATAATAAATGCAGGTATGCTATTTAATTAGTGCTTAATATTTTATAATGCGATGCCGTTATTAAAACTTATTTATTATGCGTATTTATCATTAAATTATCTTAATATGACTTTAGGTGCTTTATTAATTTTAGATTGGGCTTAAATTATTACAAAAATTATGGAATTGCTTTGCGTATTTAATAAATGCGACTATGCTATTTGGCACGACGTCATTGCTAAATTATTTATTTTATGTATTTATTTATTTATCATTAAGAATTGTTTGAGTTTTAATTAATGAGAAATAGGGCTTAAATTACGAATAATATTAATGAAATTGCTTGTTATTAAAATGACGAATGCGGATGTGAGGCTCAAGGAGTGCTTAACACTCTACGTAGAATGTGGTGCCATTATTAGATTGCTTATTTATGCGTGTATTAATGTTTTATTGTTGCATTTTATTATTATAAAATTGTTAAAATTATTTTAAAAAAAAATTAGTGTAATTTTATAGTTAATGACTGAACGGGAGGGTCAAAATTGGGTGTCAACACTCCACATGAAGAGTTTTCAAATAGAACACCATCTTTTGTTGTCAGCGTTTGAAATCAGAACCCTTGAACTTTTCAGGTTTCTCGACATGATTTTTCACCATCGAAGATCCAAATTGATACATCTTTGAATTTCAGGAAATAAAAGAATTTCTCTCTTAGATTGTTATTACCAATCTAGTATCTTCGATTAAACACAACAATTATATAATAGTAGTTTAATTTGTAATTGAAATTAACAATAAATACACAGCAATGGAAAAACCAAATACTAACTTGATTAGATAGAAGCCTGATTTGCAGTGTCCTAAGACAGAAATTCGCCCCCACTTGTGTTGTAGTTCCGGATGTCTATCTAGAGAATACAACTATCTGGTGCAAGTTCTAGCATATGAACTTTACTCTGGCGAATTTACTTTATGTTTTTTCAGAAATAAACTTTGGGGAAGAAGAAGAAGCAATAAGATCTTATGATTCCTATTTTTCCAACTAAGTGATCATCCTTTCTTTTATAAAGATCAAATTACATGACCTTTCCAATCAAATGTTGTAACTGTTTTGAACAGTTGCATCGTTTTGATTTTATCCGAAACATTCATCGTTAGACCAGTGTCATGGCCCTTCACACTTTAGGCGCACGGCGCTGGGGAAGCGCAGACCTAATTCTCATTTTAAGTTTCTAGAGTTACTGCCAAACAGGCGCCGCAACTCTGCTTCTTAGCGTTGTGGCACTAATCACAGTAATTTCCTTTTGCTCACTGGACATTCGACGCCGCGGCCCTCTCTCTAAGCGTCGCGGCACTTGGCCAATATTTTTGATCACTTATTCTTCTTTGATATATAAGTTCCAACAACTAGGACAGGTCTCTGGTTTGTATTATTGTGCGTTTGTTGGAAAATGGTAGTGCCAACTGCCGATTTGGATTTCATTTTTGACCATTGAATATTTAGCAGGTGAATTTGGCTAAATGCTAAAAAAAATTGAATTGCCTAACCCACAAATTGTACTACTACTAGATACCCAATGTGTTCTTATTTCTTTATTGACTTGTGAAGATTGGTCTATGTCATTTTGATTAGTTTTGCCCATTGGTGATATTAAGCTTTCGAGATTTTTTTTAGTCACCTTAGAAAATTTTGATACTAGATTGAGTAGGAATTTCCATAATGTTTGTATGTTTTTAGTGGTTTTTGAACTCCCATTTGAGCTTCTTTAATTGCGCACACCTGCTGATGTTGGTGTGGTTTCGTGACCCCGTTCCCCCAATATACTGAAGCATTTTGGTTAAGAGATTGTAAACGAGCCATTATCTGAAGGTTTCCTTGAATTACACAAAGGATTTCTTGTTGGAGAAAACAGATTTACCTCTCACACAGGTTCATAAAAAGAGCTGGTTGTCTCAAATTTATAGCATCATTTATTTCTCTGCTTTGCCACACATCAGTAGATATCTTTCAATTGTTTCTTCTTGGAACTGCAAATTGTTCTTTTACCACAGCAAAATTATATGTTGATCATATTGTTTGCTTGTTAATTTTCAATTCGTGATGGCATATAGATTCAAATTTTGTATAACCAAGGGCTGAAAATAGAAAACAAAACAAAGATATATAGTAATACTTTTTCTATATCATCAAAATTCTTTTGAAAACTAATGATAATTAGCATATACCAACAGCTGAAAATAGAAAAGGAAACAAAGATATACTTTAACATTTTTTCTATAGCATCAATATTCTTTTGAAAACTAGTGTTATTTTTTCTTGAAAACATATGTTAAGTAGGAATGGCTTTTTATTTGTCTTATCAGGTTATTCCAATGGAGAATGTGTTACCATATTGCAAAACAGTTGAAACACTAAAAAATAATTTCTGAAACCAGAAAACAGAAACTAACTGAAAAAGTAAGAATAATTTCTGAAAAATATTTAAGAATTAAAATCGAGTTCACTGAATGCACAGTGTGTCCTTAAAAAAATTATTCCCCTCAAGTACCCGAGGTTAATGAAATATATCCTCTCAGGATAAAACGATCTTACTCACCGATGTATCGGTACCTAGAACAACGGTGTCAGCGAATCACTCAACGACAGTAAACTACACTGGAATTTATTTGTGCAGAAAAAGTAGTTTTGAAGTTCAGAAAATTCGTAAGTAAAATTCTGAGGAATCAAACGAATCTATAGTCATGGAAGTAATGTTTCTGAAGGTTTGCAACCCTTCTGAACAGTCACTTTAAAAGGATTGGATAAGTTAATTAATTAAATAATAATTAATTAAAAAATTAAAATTAAAGAAAATTTAGTTCAAAAAATTTATCAATCAAATCACTTGACCAAATTCAAATTCAAAACTGAGCAACGACGACAGCACGAGGGGAAACCCTCTTCTTAACCCTTTAGCAACAAGAAGGAGTACTTCTACTTTTAAGTAAAATAACTTTTTTTTTCCACTATCAATGAGGTACAAATGCTCTTTTTATAAAGCAAGAGGAATTCCTCTATTTTTCATTCAATCTATCATTTAAACCCAACAGAATGTGAATGGACCTAAACTTGGAGAAACAGAGGGGATCTCTGTGAAAGAAAAAAAAAGGTATCTCTTGCCAGTCTGATCATATAAATGGCCTTTTAGAGCGATGCACAAGATAATTTAATATCAAACCTTTCTTCGGCAGGAAAAATAGTTTATCTTAATCGTAACTGGAGCGTGGATAAGAGAAGCTTTGTTCTTTTCTTATTCTAAGGTCGTTGCTTATTCCATCTTAGTAGTGCTAAAGTAATATTTGCACTTCGTACCAAAATTTAACATCAACTTAATGTAGCTACGTGCTTATACAATTCTCTGTTCCTTTGATCTTTCCTTCTCAGGATTATGATCCATATGAAGAAAATCTTGGGACTACCCCTTTTTGAAAGCCTAAGATGCAAATTATGCGGAAATTATGTGTGTCATTTGAAACACATATATTGGTTAACGTGCATGCTGGAGTAGAGGCAAGTTATAATTTTTGTTAGTATGTCTTGCTGCTGGTTCGCATTGTCATTTTTCTTCATTAGTAAAGGATATTATTTACAAATTTTTCCCCTCACTTGTTTCAAAATTAATATATTCTGTAATTAATATTTTTGTGTAATTAATGTAAAATAGAGATCCTAATTCTATTAGAACTACAATTGTATACTCTATATATATTGCATTAATAAGAGAACTCCAATCAAGGAGATTTACACTATCCTACATGGTATCAAGAGCCAAAAATCTTCCTTACCCTAACCTTAGTTTTTGCCGCCGTACACCTCTCCTCTGCCTCCCTTTGTTTGACGATATTCATTTGTATATAGCCTTGTATACCACCGCCTCTTCATGATATACAACCAGTATATATATACTCTACGTGATATAAGCCTCTTCTCTCAAAATCTACATGTATACCTCATATATCTCACATGATGTCATATTTGTTGAGTACGTTTTCCCGTTTGACAACATCCAAAAAAAATGAATCACTAATTACGATTTTTTTATGACTAGGACACCTCCCCTCTACTTCAAAATGCACTACAAAATTCGCACCCTCAGGCCATCCCATCGACTCAACCCCACTGCTCGAGGTTCAAGAGATTCGAAAGGAAAGCCCTAAATAATGTTTAGCTTCTAGCCATAGACATGCTAAGAACCAAAAGATTATCCAACATAAACTGAAAATAAATAAAGTAAAGAAAGAAAAATACTTAAGAACAAGTCTCTAATCTTGAAGCCTCCAAGAAATTATGTTATGTGATGAATTAGAGATTGTGTCACCCTTGAAAAATCTGCCCAAAGGACCTTTTATAGCCTCCCAAAACGTGTACCACTTTTTCTTCTATGCCTTAGCCCATTCCTTCTCAGATTTGGCAAAATTCTCGCGTTGGCGCCACGGTCCTGCAGACTGACGTCGTGGCGCCGAAACTCCTGCAGCTTCTCAGTACATTGGGCGTAGTGGTCCTGCAGGCTGGCGCCACGGCACCAAAAATACTGCAGCAATTCGAATTTTCGAAATAATTAGCGCCGCAGCACTGATGGCAGGCGCCGCGCCTCCTGTGACGCTTATTTGCCAGATTTTCGATTTTGTGTTCTTTTTTCGTCCGGACTTCGTCTGATTTCTTTTATACTTTCCGGTACTTCTTAGGCTTCATTTCTTGGCCCTTTTCTTGTGCAATTACACCTCAATTAAGCTCATTTCATTCTCTTTTCGTCATTTCTCCATTTAGGACCGCTGTGACTCAAAAGAAAGAAAAACAGACCTAATACTATACTAAACACAAACGAAATGAGTAAAATACTAACTAAAAATGACTCAAAAAGTGTATACAAAATACACCTAACAAATACCCTCAAACTTAATCTTTGCTCGCCCTCGAGCAAAGATCAAAACAGAAACAAAAAGAAAACAAACGAAGACTCTATGAAATGGATCAAGTAGCTATAGCAATGTTTCTTCAAAATCATGGATGAAAGATGGGATAATATGTTAGAACATATATAGCATGAATAATCAGCAATCTAGAATTTTAAGTTAGATATTTCGCAAATTCACTTAGATCATGGTCAATGAAAATACAAACACATAACGTATGCATGCCAATTTCATTCCATCTTTCTCAAAATGCTATAGACCTGTTTACTTGTTATTCTCCACTAATCATAGATATACACATTAAAGATCATCAGGACTTTCAAGGGTTGTAATGTAGGCTTAGGCAGGGGTAGATAAAAGTAGGCATTTAGGCTCAAATTATGTACCATAAGCATTTTTTCTCATTCAACTCCTTTTTTCCTTCTTGTGATTTTCTTTTTAGTTTCATACCCACTTTTACCTTCTTTTCTTTTGAGAGCATGATATATATCATTCTAAGAACAAGCACCCCCAAACTTATATTTTTGCATATTTTTCTTTAGGGTGCATCAAACTTTTCGCTCTCCTTTTTATTTCTTTTTCAATACTTTTTCATCTCAATATTTTCAACTATCACTTATGGCACAAACAGGGAATCATAGGGTGTTTAACAAATATCTTATTTTAGGCTCCCAGGGACTGACTAGTGATACAATTCATGTCAGGGTAGGTAATGAATAATCAGAAGGGTTATCAAAGAAATGTCTGAATCATCTCCCTAAATATGTACATCTTAACTATTTCGCCTCAAATAACAAGCAAACAGATTTCTAGACATTTTTCAACATTTCTTTCCATAACTGACACACATAGGCTAAGCACAAATATCTCAAATAATTAGATGTCATAAATTTTGGCATATCTAACTTAAGCACACTGATTTTTGCTTCTAGTTCCATTACATTATCCCACTTTATCCACTCAATATCGTTAGCAACTACAACATGCATGATCCATAATAAAAAAAATTATGACTTAAAAACACACTAAACAACACAAAGACAAATAAAAAAGACTCAAGAACAAAATAATGAAACAAAATAAGACACCTCCCCAAACTTAATCGACACATTGTCCCCAATGTGAGAAGAGTAAAAATAAAGGGACAACTTACAGACACAACACAGCGGTCATAACAGAAGTCTGGGAGAAAGAATTCTGGAAATTGAACAGCTTTTGGAATTTCAGCATTTTTGACACCTTTTTCCTCAGAGTTAGCTTCCAGTTCACCTGTCATCCAAAACACAAGACAAAAACCTAAGACCGTGAGACTGTTCAAGACAAAATAAAACAAACTAAAAACAGAAATTGAAATAACATAATTAAAAACATTGGGTTGCCTCCCAAGTAGCGCTGTCTTTAACGTCTTTTAGCCGGACGCAATTAATCCTTACTAGTGCTCAGTGGATCCTTCTGCGAACTCCTTGCAATCCGCACAATTATTGTTGTAGGTCTCACTCCTCCTACAACACTTTTTTCAAACAAGGGCCTCATATCTAAGATTATTCTCCAATTATACAAGGTAGGCTTGTCTTTTAGGCTCTCTATAATGTAGGGATCAGTGCACCTCCCTACATCTCTCAACTTTAGGGGGTGCCCTTGAGGGTATAGACTTTCTGGTTGAGACTCAGCAATGACATTTGGTGTAGTCTTTTGCGCAATAGGGTGGTCCTCAGTGACCACGTCTTTCTCTAAACCAAATATCTCTCCACCTTCCTCAACAACTTGTTGTGGTTCAGGTTCCATAGTCTGCTCACCATTCCTTGTAACTGGGTCCCTTTGAGTCTCCAAGTTCTGAAGAGAGGGTCTTACTTCCACCATGAATTGAGTTTGGACGGTTGTGAGTGCCAACAATACTGCTCTCAATTCATCCGGCTCCTCGGATGGGGCCTGAATCTGTGGCTGTTGAAATTGCCCTTGAGGATTCAGGCACTGAGTGAGTCTGAGTAAGGCTTCCTGCAGCTCATTTCGATCTTCATGTGGAACTTTTGGGTTAAATTGTTGTTGTTGATACTGCTGCGGTGGATAGTAGTCGTAGTACTGCTGCCCCTGATAGTAGTAGTAGTCCATGTGCCTTTTTTTGTTTTTCTACAAAATAAGAAAAACACAAAAAGTGATAGAAAGATGCTCGCAGAACAAGTTAGAAACTTGTTCCTGGAGCAACCAAATTAGAAATAAAATAACATAACTAAATATATACAAACCAAATTAGAAATAAGAATAGATAATTCGATATTGAAAGTACGTCAGTCCCCGGCAACGGCGCCAAAAACTTATTAGCAATTTTCCACACGATTAACGCAAGTGTACGTATCGTTACAAGTAATATAGTCTATGTAAGACCGAATATCGTCCTCAGGGATTAGGTAATTTCTATGACAGATTTTACCACATAGAAGGATTAGGAACAATAACCTATAAAACTACACAAGTATCGGGGTACTTTCGTCCACGATTTTAACCTATGTTTATTCAACTATAACACATTCAAATCTCCACTTTCGGATTTCGATTCGAAATCATATAAGTGATGATAACAGTTAATTACCAAGCAATCAAAATAACTATTGAATAAATCTTAACTATATGAAGAAGAAACTAAATTAATGCATTAAGTCATAAATACGAGGTTCAAGCGATTCGAAAGGAAAACTCTAAATAAAGTTTAGCTCCTAGTCATAGACATGCTAAGAACTAAAAGATTATCCAACATAAACTGAAAATAAATAAAGTAAAGAAAGAAAAATACTTAAGAACAAGTCTCTAATCTTGAAGCCTCCAAGAAATTATGTTATGTGATGAATTAGAGATTGTGTCACCCTTGAAAAATCTGCCCAAAGGACCTTTTATAGCCTCCCAAAACGTGTACCACTTTTTCTTCTATGCCTTAGCCCATTCCTTCTCGAATTTGGCAAAATTTCGCTGGGCGCTACTGCCTCAGATCGACGCCGTGGCGCTAAATCACACGACCAACCGGCCCGTGGATCGTGCCTTGCCCGGCACCCAAGTAGCCATTCATCGAGAAAATCAGCGGAACATAGAACATAAATATGAAACAAGTGACATGATAAATAAACAGTCAACCAAAGCATTGCCTTTCAACATATATATATACAAACCAACAGCTTTAATCCTTCTTACAACCCCGCCCACAACAAGCATTACAGCACTTAAGATTTACAACATCTATGACGACAGTGGCTCGCCATACCCCGAATGTACAAGAACCTACAACTCAGTGAACACATACCAAAAGATAAGCCTCCAAGGAACGAGCTTCCCAATACGCTGAAAGGTGATCCTAAAGCGGGATCGACATCCAATGTACTTCTACGGCATGATTTAACGCAGCTTCGGAGGGGTCAAGATAACAGTACTAAGTATGTGAAACTGAAAATACTGTAGTTAAATCATAACAGTCTATATAAAGCAGGAGACATGT
Organism: Przewalskia tangutica; assembly: GCA_029844215.1. Classification (NCBI taxonomy): domain Eukaryota; kingdom Viridiplantae; phylum Streptophyta; class Magnoliopsida; order Solanales; family Solanaceae; genus Przewalskia; species Przewalskia tangutica. The sequence goes on along the minus strand of CM056720.1, from coordinate 75,235,122 downwards.
ATGATGACCAAAATACTGATGCGACAAAAGTTAGCCAAGTCGTGGACTCACGCCCTCAAAGTCATTACTACAATATAACTATGGGTCTCATTCCCACAACACCAAGCATGTTAACATTATGGCCGCATGCCGCACTCAGACGGTGTAAACATGTCCATGATGCAACAATAATGATAATCTGCACGCCACATGCCCGAATTGCAGACGGCAGACACGCCCATGTAACATCAATCAACAATATACTGGTGCTCAACTCGCCGCACGGCCACATATCCGGATTCAGACGGTAGACATGTCCACGTGACATTAATCAATCAAGAAAACAATCAAAATGGAAACATACCGTGGAATTCTCACATCGCCAAAGACGCCCAAGTAAGTTCTCAACAAGTCAACCGACCTCCATCGAGAGACGCAGAATACGTAAATACAACACTTGCACAACAAAGGCTATCATCACAAGATAGCGTGTTTCACCACAACAAGCATAGTGGTCATACACAACTCAAAGTACTTTCTACTATATGTCAATATGTTCGGTTTCTATCCCCAAAGTACTTCATACATTACCTTTTAAAAGATCGTTACTTTCACAAAAGTCACACAATACGTAGTATATGAAAATAGAGTGATTATCTTTTTGAAGTAAATCAAAACACTTATCTTTGTGAAATCAAGTAACGACATTGTTTTCCAAACGTCCAAGTTTGCCTAATTTCAAATGCTCAAGTTTCTCATTTTAGAAAAGGTTTCGTAGTTCATAGTTTTAATCCTTTAAAACCTAATTCTCCTTTAAACGTTTTGAGAAACATATGTCTTATATGGGAGTAGGTTATTCTTGTTTATAATCAATCTTATTAAGCAGCCATGATCTAGGAATGTAATATCATTTTGTCTCATCTTAGCTTCTATGCAGATGGAGGTTTCTACTGGTTTTAATATAACACTTCATTTATTCAACACATTTTCCTTTATTAACGCTGCAGTGGTTTGTCGATACACATTCCGATTCAAATCGGTAAACAAGATTCCTTTTAAAAACCAAGTACTCATTACTCACGAATGAGGTTTCACACAAACATTCATATTAAGTCAAGTCTCTTATTATCACACATCAAGTCAGTTATGAGTCAATTCAGTTACCCTTTGAAACCACAAAGCATTTTCTTACCTACATAAAGCTGTTATAACCAACTTCCCACAAAGCCGTTATAACACTTTATGTTTCAAACCAATCAAATACATTAAGCACATGTACGTCTACCGTACTACATAGTTATACACATATCATGCTAGAACAGATAGGAAAAGGTTCACATACCTCGCGACGATTATCGACAATAAGCAAAAAGCTCCAAGTACTACAACCTTGCTAGCCCTTTCCACTCCTCGAGTAGAATACGCTACTCTTAGTACTTTCACCTATAAAGGCCACAAACGTCTATTAACTCTTAAACACAAGTTTCCATCTTTCTACCGAAAATTCGGCCCCACCCCATATGGCGTTAATCTCTCCTTTATCGAGGCCGCTACCAAGCCAACCGTGGGGTTTGCACGCCTAACCGACGTGTACAATTCTACTCACAAGAATACTATAAGTCTACTGTAATACACCCTATGTAATTACTGATTAATTCTCTTATTTAAATTCAGCTTAAGTCGCAAGACATTGCAGTAAGTATTATTCAGCTTAAGTCAAAAGACATTGCCGCACAACTATGTTGATTCTATATATAGTATACTTCAACTATATAATCCAACAACATGTAATTTCCAATTACAATGAAGGTCAAGAATGTTTACCTCGATAAGCCCAAAATTATCCGAGTTTAAATGTCGATCCCGAGCAAGGTTTAGCTCCTACTCCGAGCGCCCGACTCGCCTCCAAACAACCCTTAGAAGTTCTAACCAACTTCTACTTATAACTTCAACTACGGGTGAAGATTTACTTAGGGTTTCGCTTTAGTGATCGAGGAAAAGTATAATGGTATTTTATGGGCTTGTATAAGTGTAACCTGGGAATACTACAAGGTATTTGGGCCAAGGTATTTGGACATAACAACAATACTAGAGAGTATTTCTATACCACAACAAGGGTATTATACGAAAACAACTAGGCTAGTGGGTAGACCTCTCGCCAAGGCTTCTCATGGGGTAGTGTGGCGAAAGTAAGTAAGAGGAGGAGTATTTTGAGACTTAGGTAGATTGCTCAAGTTTTGGATGAAGAAAGTTCATCAACTAAGGGGGTATTTATAGGTCAAGTGAAGGCCAACCAATGGCCAAGATGAAGACAAGTGCATAGCAAGTGTAAGGCCAAGATTAAGCCATGTGCAACCTTATCCATCTACACAAAATATCCTACCTAACCCTTGACCACAATTCAACACAAAAAACGTGCCAATGCTTGCCCATTTCGTCCGTCCAACATGCCACTTGAGGGTGACAAGTGTCACCCTCTCGTTGGTCCAAAATGTTACGTCTCTCGGAAAAATCCGCAAAAATTAAAAATGACATAGCCGGAATTTTCCCTACGAAAGCTGTGGAAACGTTTCGTCAGAAAACGACTCTAATCGGGGGTTGTGTACAAATTTCGAAACTAGCTTACTTTAAGGCTCAAATTATAATACGTACGCGCTCACGTACATACTCGAAATACGGTATAACATTCTCCTCTTAGAAACATTCGTCGAATGTTCCTTCTCAAGACAGATAACGATAAAGTTCTTCTAATAAGTTGCCAACGCCACAACTGGCCACGAAACACCCGCGCAAATACTTACATCCAAGTCCACGAGGAAACACCTCTAACATCACAAACTTTTGTCACTTTGCCGCGAGGTTCTAGTGTCATTCCGGCGACCCAACAAATGGTACCGGACTGCATGCGATCCCTGAGGTCTAAAAATATACATCCTTCGCACCTTCTCCCTTCACAAGAAATGATCACATCTATGCTCGCAATACATGTTCGTCTCTACTCTTACTCGTCGTACTCTTCTCGAACACTCGAACCCTTCTAGTATACGCATTCCATACTGGGCTTTCCAAAACTTTGGAGTCACTACCTCCAAACTTGGTCATCTTACTAGCCTCGATCTTCCTTAAGGCCATTCCCGGCCTTCACGATCTGCTTCTGGTCGAACACACCCACGAACTCATACGACGGTCATCTAAACTGGGCCTAGCACCTCGTGACTTACTACCGGCGGGACCACCTCGAGTGACCCCACCTCATTCCGCCACGGGTTGACACGCAACACGCCCTCAACCCGACTCTCGCCGACTCTCTCGTTTCTCGATCCGAACAATCTTATTTATACAGTCATGAAAGCTACCACTTCCATTTACACCACCCAAGGAAATTTTTCCACAATTACCCACGATACTTACACATTCCGACAAAGATCCCCGAAAATCTTGTACTCAAGATGGCCCTACATCTAAGGTCTCATTGTAATATTCTAAGGTTCATCATTTTCTCACCCCTGTGCTTACTCTTTTTACCAACTGTGTTTCTAAATCACATTTTAGCACAAAGCTATCCGAACATAACACTAAACACATCATCATAACATCAATACATACGAAACTCTGCAGGTTAAGGATATACTAAAATAGGCGGTTCAAGGACCGCTAAAATCGGGAACTTCCACCGCGACTTACCGTGGCCCGCCGCTGGGTACATCCCGCCTAGCTATGGAAGGTGAAGAACCCGCAATCGATCCCGGCCGAAGTCGTAGCATCCGTACTACCTCGCCTGGACAGCTTCCGCAAAATGGCCCCGCCGCCGCAAAATAATAACAAGCTCCTCGCACCACGACACTTCAAATGTGGTCTACCACATCGACCACACCGGTAGGGTGATCGATCCGCCAACTCTACTCCTCGAAACTCGAACCCTCGAGCTCCGACTGCCCCCGAATACTGATGCCTGAAGGTCGCGAGGACCACTCGCATCGCGAGGTACAAAACTAGGCCGCTGAGGCGGTCCGCCTCGAAAGTCACCAAAGGACCTCTGCTTACGCCCTCTTCGCGATCTGGCTGCTCGCCGATTTCTCCGCCTCACATCCAAGTGCATAAGCTCGCACGCGGCAATGTCCATGCCCACCGGGCGGCTACACCAACAACTCTCGCTAGGTAATCATCAAGCCTCGTAATATATCTGCACTCGATCCTCCATATAAGCTACTAATGCGGAACATACCGCCAATGAGTCAAACTCCACGTTGTACTCCCGAATCAGACGCCGCTCGCCTCAACATCAAAAACTGTTTACCCGAGCCCTCTCATCTGTGGAGGCAAGAAATGTGCGAAGGCCTCAAAACTCATCCCACACTACCGGAAGTGCATTCTCTCCCGACAGCTCCCACGAATCAAACGATCATTGCGGTATCACGCACTGATGCGAACCTAAGACCACCGACTCGATCTCGAAGCCTTGATCACTCACGATCCGTCAGAATCGCTTGATGAACTCCCGCGATCATCCTCGTGCCTCGACCAGAACTCGGGCGCTACATCTCGTAAAGTCCGTGAGCCTCAAACTATCCGATTCGTGAACCATCTGGTGCATCGAATCGCCGGCCCACTGCCCTCATATCTGCCACGACCGCCAAGAATCGCCATCTCCTTGTAACCCATCTTCCGCCCTGCATCGGACCGGGGCTCGTGTATCAGAGTTCAGCAGCCCACCGCCGCGCTTAAACTCTGGCTGGCGCTGGCGCGAAACTCGCTTCTGGCATGCCTCGTATCGATCGCTCGCGCTCGCATTCTCTCTCAGATCTCACTAGCGCCTCCTCACCGCCTTGCCCACTGGGCCCGTTGCCTTACGCGAGGCATAATCGATAAAGGAAAGGAATACGTCGGAGGGGTCCAACTTATCACACAATTTCTAAGGCACGATCTCGAATGAGAAGAAATGGAAACCAATCCTAAATGTCTCAGACCTCCCGATTATAGATGTGGTGCACAACACATCGATAATCAAGACTTACTGTACACGGTCAGAGACACTTTACGAGGATTAATCGCTCGATACCACTTTTGTCACGACTAACCGGCCCGTGGATCGTGCCTTGCCCGCACCCAAGTAGCCATTCATGAGAGAAAATCAGCGAACATAGAACATAAATATGAAACAAGTGACATGATAAATAAACAAAGCAACCAAAATAGCTTGCCTTTCAACATATATATACAAACCCCAATCAGCTTTAATCCTTCTTTACAACCCCGCCACAACAAGATTACTGCACTTAAGATTTACAACATCTATGACGGACAGTGGCTCGCCATACCTCGAATGTACAAGAACCTACAACTCAGGAACACATACCAAAAGATAAGCCTCCAAGGAACGAGCTTCCCAATACGCCAAAGGTGATCCTAAAATGGATCGACAACCAACGATTTCTACTGCTGCAGATGAACGCAGCCCGGAGGGGTCAAGACAACAGTACCAAGTATGTGAAATCAAAATATCAGAGTTAAATCATAATTCTATATAAAGCAGGAGACATGTATGATGACCAAAATACAGTATGCAGCACAAAAGCAGTCAAGTCAGGGACTCACGCCCTCAAAGTCATTACTACAATATAACTATGGGTCTCATTCCCACAACACCAAGCATGTTAACATTATGGCCGCGTGCCGGAATCTGCAGACGGTAAACATGTCCATGATGCAACAATAATGATAATGCCGCACGCCACATGCCCCGAATTCTGACGGCAGACATCGCCCATGTAACATCAATCAACAATATCTGGTGCTCAACCCCGCCGCATGGCCACATATCCTGACTCAGACGGTGTAGACATGTCCACGTGACATTAATCAATCAAGAAAACAATCAAAATGGAAACATACCGTGAATTCGCCACACGCCAAAGACGCTCCAAGTAAGTTCTCAACAAGTCAACCGCCTCCATCGAGAGACGCGTAACACGTAAATACAACACTTGCACAACAAAGGCTATCATCACAAGATAGTGTGTTTCACCACAACAAGCATAGCAGTCATACACAACTCAAAGTACTTTCTACTATATGTCAATATGTTCGGTTTCTATCCCCAAAGTACTTCATACATTACCTTTTAAAAGATCGTTACTTTCACAAAAGTCACACAATACCGTAGTATATGAAAATAGAGTGATTATCTTTTTGAAGTAAATCAAAACACTTATCTTTGTGAAATCAAGTAACGACATTGTTTTCCAAACGTCCAAGTTTGCCTAATTTCAAATGCTCAAGTTTCTCATTTTAGAAAAGGTTTCGTAGTTCATAGTTTTAATCCTTTAAAACCTAATTCTCCTTTAAACGTTTTGAGAAACATATGTCTTATATGGGAGTAGGTTATTCTTGTTTATAATCAATCTTATTAAGCAGCCATGATCTAGGAATGTAATATCATTTTGTCTCATCTTAGCTTCTATGCAGATGGAGGTTTCTACTGGTTTTAATATAACACTTCATTTATTCAACACATTTTCCTTTATTAACGCTGCAGTGGTTTGTCGATACACATTCCGATTTCCGAAATCAGTAAAACAGTATTCCTTTTAAAAACCAAGTACTCATTACTCACGAATGAGGTTTCACACAAACATTCATATTAAGTCAAGTCTCTTATTATCACACATCAAGTCAGTTATAAGTCAATTCAGTTACCCTTTGAAACCACAAAGCATTTTCTTACCTACATAAAGCTGTTATAACCAACTTCCCACAAAGCCGTTATAACACTTTATGTTTCAAACCAATCAAATACATTAAGCACATGTACGTCTACCGTACTACATAGTTATACACATATCATGCTAGAACAGATAGGAAGAGGTTCACATACCTCGCGACGATTATCGACAATAAGCAAAAAGCTCCAAGTACTACAACGCGCTAGCCCTTTCCACTCCTCGAGTAGAATACGCTACTCTTAGTACTTTCACCTATAAAGGCCACAAATTTCTATTAACTCTTAAACACAAGTTTCCATCTTTCTACGTAAAATTCGAAGACCCCCATGTGGCGTTAATCTCCTCCTTTATCGAGGCCGGCTACCAAGCCAACCGGGGGTTTGCACGCCTAACCTGACGTGTACAATTCTACTCACGATAATACTACATAAGTCTCATGTCTGGTCCCATGTAATTCTGATTCGATTCTCTTATTTAAATTCAGGCTTAAGTCGCAAGACATCGCTGTAAGTATTATTCAGCTTAAGTCAAAAGACATTGCGCACAACTATGTTGATTCTATATATAGTATACTTCAACTATATAATCCAACAACATGTAATTTCCAATTACAAATGTATGTCAAGAATGTTTACCTCGATAAGCCCAAAATTATCCGAGTTTAAATGTCGATCTGAGCAAGGTTTAGCTCTACTCCGGCGCTCCGACCGCTCAACAACCCTTAGAAGTTCTAACTAACTTCTACTTATAACTTCAACTACGGGTGAAGATTTACTTAGGGTTTCGTTTTGGTAGTGAGGAAAGTATAATGGTATTTTCTGGCTTGTATAAGTGTAACTCGGGAATACTACAAGGTATTTGGGCCAAGGTATTTGGACATAACAACAATACTAGGAGAGTATTTCTATACCACAACAAGGGGTATTATACGAAAACAACTAGGCTAGGGGGGGGGGGTAGACCTCTCGGCCAAGGCTTCTCAAGGGGGGGGGGGGGTAGTGTGGCGGACGAAAGTAAGTAAGAGGGAGGGAGTATTTTGAGACTTAGGTAGATTGCTCAAGTTTTGGATGAAGAAAGTTCATCAACTAAGGGGGTATTTATAGGTCAAGTGAAGGCCAACCAATGGCCAAGATGAAGACAAGTGCATAGCAAGTGTAAGGCCAAGATTAAGCCATGTGCAACCTTATCCATCTACACAAAATATCCTACCTAACCCTTGACCACAATTCAACACAAAAACGTGCCAATGCTTGCCCATTTCGTCCAGTCGAACATGCCACTGAGGTGACAAGTGTCACCTCTCGTTGTCCAAAATGTTACGTCTCTCGGAAAAATCCGCAAAAAATAAAAATGACATAGCCGAATTTTCCTACGAAATGTGGAAACGTTTAGTCGACGACTCTAATCGGGGTTGTGTACAAATTTGAAACTAGCTTACTTTAAGGCTCAAATTATAATACGTGCTGGCGCCACGCATACTGCGGAAATACGGGTATAACATTCTCCTCCTTAGAAACATTCGTCCCAATGTTCCTTCTCAGCAGATAACGATAAAGTTCTTCTAATAAGTTGCCAACGCCACAACCGCCACGAAACACCGCGCAAATACTTACATCCAAGTCCGAGGAAACACCTCTAACATCACAAACTTTTGTCACTTTGCGCGAGGTTCTAGTGTCATTCCGGCGACCCAACAAATGACCGATCGCACGCGATCCCCGAGGTCTAAAAATATACATCCTTCGTGACCTTCTCCTTCACAAGAAATGATCACATCTATGCTCGCAATACATGTTCGTCTCTCTACTCTTACTGGTCGTACTCTTCTCGAACACTCGAACCCTTCTAGTATCGCACCATACTTGATTTCCAAAACTTTGGAGTCACTACCTCCAAACTTGGTCATCTTACTAGCCTCGATCTTCCTTAAGGCCATTCCGGCCTTCACGATCGCTACGGTCGAACACACCCACGAACTCATACGACGGTCATCTAAACTTGGGCCTAGCACCCTCGTGACTTACTACTGGCGGGACCACCTCGGTGACCCACCTCATTCGGGCCACGGGTTGACACGCAACACGCCCTCAACCCGACCTCTGTCTCGCCGACTCTCTCGTTTCTCGATCCGAACAATCTTACCTATACAGTCATGAAAGCTACCACTTCCATTTACACCACCCGAGGAAATTTTTCCACAATTACCCATGATACTTACACATTCGACAAAGATCCCCATGAAAATCTTGTACTCAGATGGCCCTACATCTAAGGTCTCAACGTAATATTCTAAGGTTCATCATTTTCTCACCCTGCTTACTCTTTTTACCAACTGTGTTTCTAAATCACATTTTAGCACAAAGCTATCCGAACATAACACTAAACACATCATCATAACATCAATACATACGAAACTCTAGAGGGTTAAGGATATACCTGAAAATAGGCGGTTCGAAGGACCGCTAAAACTGGGAACTTCCACCGCGACCTCTACCGTGGCCTGCCGGTGTGGGTACATCCTGCCTAGCTATGGAAGGTGAAGAACCCGCAACTGATCCTGAAGGCTGAGTCGTAGCATCCGTGCTACCCTTGGTCGGACAGTTCCTCGCAAAATGGCCCCGCTGGCCGCAAAAATAACAAGCTCCCTTGGCACCACGACACTCCCCGAAATGCGGTCTACCACATCGACCACACCGAGGTAGGGGTTTGCATCCGCCAACTCCTACTCACTCGAAACGAACCCCGAGCCACGACCGCTCCGAATACTGATGCCACGAAGGTTGTGGAGGACCACTCTGCGTTGGCGGAGGTACAAAACTAGGTCGCTTCGAGGCGGTCCGCCTCGAAAGTCACCAAAGGACCTGCTGCTCGGCCTCTTCTGGCGATCTCGGTCGTTAGTCGATTTCTCCGCTCCTCACATCCAAGTGCATAAGCTGCGTGCGGGCAATATCCATGCGGTGAAGGGCTACACCGAACAACTCTCGCTAGGTAATCATCAAGCCCTGTAATATATCGGTGCACTCGATCCTCCATACAAGCTACTAATGCGGGAACATCACGCCAACGATAGGTCAAACTCCACGTTGTACTCCAATCAGACGCCGTTACGCCTCAACATCAAAAATTTGTCGGCGAGCCCTCATCCGTGCGAGGCAAGAAATGTGCGAAGGCCCCGAAAACTCATCCCACGGTGGAAGTGCATTCTCTCCCGGGACAGCTCGCGAATCAAACGATCATGCGGTATCACGCGGCCGATGCGAACCTAAGACCACCGACTCGATCTCCAAGCCTTGATCACTCTCGTGATCCAGAATCGCTTCGGATGAACTCCTGCGGATCATCCTCGGGCCTCGACCGTAGAACTCGGCGGGCTACATCGTCTCGAGAAAGTCCCGTAGCCTCAAACTATCCGATCTTGGGTGAACGGCGGTGCTCTTCGGGCTGCTGCGTCCGGCTGTCGCCATGCTCGCGACCACGGCGATCGGCCATCTCCTTGTAACCCATCTCTCATCCCGGCCGTGGGGCGGGGCTCAGTCTTGTAGTCTCAGCTGACCCGCTGCTGCGGCTCTAAACTCTCTTTGGCTGGCGGCGCTCGCGAAACTCGCCGTCGGCAATCTTGTCTCAGTCTTGGCCAGGGCTGCGCCTCGTCTCCTCAGTATCTCACTAGCGGCTCCTCATTTGCCTTGCCCAGGCGGGTTGCCTTACGCGGGCATAGCGATAAAGGAAAGGAATACGTCGGAGGGTCCAACTTATCACGGCTAAGGCACGATCTCGAATGAGAAGAAATGGAAACCAATCCTAAATGTCCTGCGACCTCACGATTATAGATGTGGTGCACAACACATCGATAATCAAGACTCTACTAGACACGATGCAGACACTTTCCGAGGATTAATCGCTCGATACCACTTTTGTCACGACCGAACCGGGGCGTGGTCGTGCTGCCCGGGCACCCAAGTAGCCATTCATCAGAGAAAAATCAGCGGAACATAGAACATAAATATGAAACAAGTGACATGATAAATAAACAGGCCAACCAAAACAGTTGCCTTTCAACATATATATATACAAACCCTGAACAGTTTAATCCTTCTTACAACCACGCCGCGCGATTACTACAGACCTCTAAGATTTACAACATCTATGACGGGAATGGGCCGCCATACCACGAATGTACAAGAACCTACAACTCGAGAACACATACCAAAAGATAAGCCTCGAAGGAACGGAGCTTCCAATCTGTTGAAAGGTGATCCTAAGCGGGGATCGGCGACGATGTACTTCACTGCGGCATGAGCGGCCCGCCGGAGAAGTCGATAACAGTACAGTATGTGGCGAAAATCGTAGTTAAATCATAACGATCTATATAAAGCGGGAGACATGTATGATGACCAAAATACGATATGCGGCCTGGCGATCAAGTCGTGGACTCACGCCTCAAAGTCATTACTCTGATATAACTATGGGTCTCATGCCCACAACACCAAGCATGTTCGCATTATGGCGCATGCCGGGTCTGCGTCGGTGTAAACATGTCCATGATGCAATAATGATAATCTTTGCGTGGCCACATGCCCCGAATGCGTCGGTGTAGACACGTCCATGTAACATCAATCAACAATATCTGGGTGCTCAACCTGCCGCGTAGACATATCCGGAATCTGACGGTGTAGACATGTCCATGTGACATTAATCAATCAAGAAAACAATCAAAATGGAAACATACGTGGAATTGCGTCATCGCCAAGACGTCCAAGTAAGTTCTCGACAAGTCAACCGCCCTCCATTGAGACGCGGTAATACGAAATACAACACTTGCACAACAAAGGCTATCATCACAAGCATAGGCGGGTTTCACCACAACAAGCATAGGCGGTCATACACAACTCAAAGTACTTTCTACTATATGTCAATATGTTGGGTTTCTATCCCAAGTACTTCATACATTACCTTTTAAAAGATACGTTACTTTCACAAAAGTCACACAATACCCGTAGTATATGAAAATAGAGTGATTATCTTTTGAAGTAAATCAAAACACTTACCTTTGTAAAATCAAGTAACAACATTATTTTCCAAACGTCCAAGTTTGCCTAATTTCAAATGCTCAAGTTTCTCATTTTAGAAAAGGTTTCGTAGTTCATAGTTTTAATCCTTTAAAACCTAATTCTCCTTTAAACGTTTTGAGAAACATATGTCTTATATGGGAGTAGGCTATTCTTGTTTATAATCAATCTTATTAAGCGACCATGATCTAGGAATGTAATATCATTTTGTCTCATCTTAGCTTATGCGGATGGAGGTTTCTCTGGTTTTAATATAACACTTCATTTATTCAACACATTTTCCTTTATTAGCAGCTGCGATGGTTTGTCGATACACATTCCGATTTCGAAATCGGAAATAAAGATTCCTTTTAAAACCAAGTACTCATTACTCACGAATGAGGTTTCACAAACATTCATATTAAGTCAAGTCTCTTATTATCACACATCAAGTCGATTATAAGTCAATTGATTACCACTTTGAAACCACAAAGCATTTTCTTACCTCGTAAAGGTTATAACCAACTTCCCACAAAGCCGTTATAACACTTTATGTTTCAAACCAATCAAATACATTAAGCACGTATCGTCTACTGTACTACATAGTTATACACATATCATGCTAGAACGGATAGGAAGAGGTTCACATACCTCGCGACGATTATCGATGATAAGCAAAAAGCTCCAAGTACTACAACGCGCTAGCCCTTTCCACTCGCCGAGTAGAATACGCTACTCTTAGTACTTTCACCTATAAAGGCCAAACGTCTATTAACTCTTAAACACAAGTTTCCATCTTTCTACGAAAATTGGCAAAGACCTCCCCAGCAAATGCGGCGTTAATCTCCTCCTTTATCGAGGCTACCAAGCCAACCGGGCGTTTGCGATCTAACGGGCGTGTACAATTCTACTCACGATAATACTACATAAGTCTCATGTCTGATCTATGTAATTCTGATTCGATTCTCTTATTTAAATTCAGGCTTAAGTCGCAAGACATTGCGTAAGTATTATTCGAGCTTAAGTCAAAAGACATTGCCGCAACTATGTTCGATTCTATATATAGTATACTTCAACTATATAATCCAACAACATGTAATTTCCAATTACAATGTAAGGTCAAGAATGTTTACCTCGATAAGCCCAAAATTATCCGAGATTAAATGTCGATCTGAGCAAGGTTTAGCTCACTCTCAGGCGCTCAGGCCGCTCAAACAACCCTTAGAAGTTCTAACCAACTTCTACTTATAACTTCAACTACGGGTGAAGATTTACTTAGGGTTTCGTTTTAGTAGTGAGGAAAGTATAATGGTATTTTCGGGCTTGTATAAGTGTAACCTTGGGAATACTACAAGGTATTTGGGCAAGGTATTTGGACATAACAACAATACTAGAGTATTTCTATACCACAACAAGGGTATTATACGAAAACAACTAGGCTAGGGGGTGTAGACCTCTCAAGGCTTCTCGAGGGGGTAGTGTGGCGGACGAAAGTAAGAGGAGGGAGTATTTTGAGACTTAGGTAGATTTCTCAAGTTTTGGATGAAGAAAGTTCATCAACTAAGGGGTATTTATAGGTCAAGTGAAGGCCAACCAATGGCCAAGATGAAGACAAGTGCATAGCAAGTGTAAGGCCAAGATTAAGCCATGTGCAACCTTATCCATCTACACAAAATATCCTACCTAACCCTTGACCACAATTCAACACAAAAGCGTGCCAATGCTTGCCCATTTAAATCAGTCCACCATGCCACTTGAGGGTGACAAGTGTCACCCTCTCGTTGGTCCAAAATGTTACGTCTCTCAGAAAAATCCGCAAAAATTAAAAATGACATAGCCGGAATTTTCCCTACGAAAGCTGTGGAAACGTTTCGTCAGAAAACGACTCTAATCGGGGGTTGTGTACAAATTTCGAAACTAGCTTACTTTAAGGCTCAAATTATAATACGTACGCGCTCACGTACATACTCTGGAAATACGGGGTATAACAGAAACTCCTGCAGCTTCTCAGTACATTGGGCGTAGTGGCCCTGCAGGCTGGCGCCACGACACCAAAAATACTGCAGCAATTCGAATTTTCGAAATAATTAGCGCCGCAGCACTGATGGCAGGCGCCGCGCCTCCTGTGACGCTTATTTGCCAGATTTTCGATTTTGTGTTCTTTTTTCATCCGGACTTCGTCTGATTTCTTCTATACTTTCCGGTACTTCTTAGGCTTCATTTCTTGGCCCTTTTCTTGTGCAATTACACCTCAATTAAGCTCATTTCATTCTCTTTTCGTCACTTCTCCATTTAGGACCGCTGTGACTCAAAAGAAAGAAAAACAGACCTAATACTATACTAAACACAAACGAAATGAGTAAAATACTAACTAAAAATGACTCAAAAAGTGTATACAAAATACACCTAACAATAATCTAGTTCAGCATCAGCGAACCAAGCATATTGAGATGAATATTCACTTTATTCGTGAGAAGGTTGCAATGGGTCACGTTAGTGTGTTGCATGTGGTTCTTCATATCAATACACAAATATCTTCACTAAGGGGATTCCTCAGCAACTGTTCCTTTACTTTAGATTCAGTCTCAGCGTCCGACTTCCTTCCGCTCCGACTGAGGGGGTGTGATAGTGAATATATTCCATATATTCACAATATATTAAGTAATTAATATTTTAATGTAATTAATGTAAAATAGAGATTCTAATTTCATTAGGACTATAATTATATACTCTATATATATTATATTAATAAGAGAATTTCAATTAAGGAGATTTACACTATTGTACAGAGATACGGTAGGACCATCTCACATACATTTTGTATGATGTAGTTCCTTTTACTAATAGATTATAGTTTTGTATCTGATGTACACCACTATACAAGTCAGAAGCATTATGTCATGGCGTACAATTGGGAAGTGGTAATAGACGAGTCACTGTGGTGTAGACTGAAGCCATTATTCCGGACGCAATACTACTAATTCCGTCTTTTGATATCACATTGACAGGAGCAGTGGTGTCATTCCATGCATGACCAAAGTTTTTAGTCAGCTTAGAAGAAATTAGATAAAGAAATCTTTTATTGTTTGTTGTAGTTGAAAGAAAGGTGTTAGATGTTGTTATTTCAGGTTGGATAAATCACTTTCTTTTAAAATGTCAAAAAAAAACGCGGGCTTACGTTGAATTTGAAAAAATAAAAATGAAAGTCTAATTCCGCTAAAAAAATTAAATATGAATTAAACCAATAGAATAAAGGAGTTTCTTGCTTATTAGCACGTGTACTATCTAGACTAGGTATATATATACCATATTTTATATTGTATAATTATGGTAGGATTGATATTTTTATTGTAGAAGGATTCAATATTGTACACCTATATATATTTATATTAATGAGAAGTAATACAGTCTTACATGGTATCAGAATCAAAAGTCTAAACCCTATTTTTTCCCTAGCTTTCCCGGCGACTCACTGCCCGAGAATAGCCACTGGGCAGCACACTTCCCAAGCACTTTTGTTCTTCCCCACAACAAAATTGTTTGTCCTTGTTAGTGTTAGGTTCTGTGTCCTAACATTTTCCGTAACATGTCTCTTTTTGGTGTTAAGTAAAAACAGGAAAATGTCATCCCAAATGTCGTGACATCTGGGAGGACATTTCTGGCAAGAGTTTTGCCTATCTTCACGGGCAGATTTCTGAAGCTGAGAATATTTTATCACGTGAATGTTTGGCTTGGTTAGGAGCTAAGGAAAACACGATAATACTTAACAAGACCAAGTCCAAGGAGAGTGCATAACGGAAGGAGCATTCTCAGGAAGACAAAGTCAAATCTGTTGAGAATTTTAAGGTGAAGAAACCTCACCAACCCTATTACGCTTCAACCTCCACCGAGAATCAAGGAGCGTCTCGGGTGAACTCTCCACTATAAATAGAGGGTTCACTCCAAGGCTTTATCATCCAGTTTTTGCAGAAGAAAATTCAGATCTGAGACGTCTCAAATATTGCCTCAAACACAGCTGGATCGAGCAGCCTGGTTTTGTGATTACACTTGTTCAAAATTACGAATTGCTTCCTTAGATCTATACTGGTACTTCCCATTCAAGCAATTGTAATAGGGTGTTTTTCACTTCTATTTTAGATAGATTTTTCAGGCTTAGAAGTTAGGATTTAACTTCTTTTTAATCCCTTTCTTGTTTTACGGATTACTGTTCATTCTCAAGGGATTTGTAAGATTGTATAATTCTTATACAATAAATTTTTGGTCATGAGACCACTATAAGTTATATACAATTATATAACTTATGAAAAACAATCTTGGGTGTCCTTGATTTATTTCCGCTGCATCTTAATTCATTTTTTTTTCTGCGTTATTGTTAATGTTCCAGTTCATGTCACAGAACATTTTTGGGAACATTCTGTACTGTCTTTAAGTTTACCACTGTTCTTCTTTGCTGAAGTTATTTATTCCATAGTTTAAGTTCGACAATTCCTTTCAAGTGGTATCAGAGCAGACACTTGACATAATAAGTGCTAAGGTCCTTTTACTTAACTATGGATCCGGCTAATCCAAATATTGGTAGACTTCCTATTTTAGATGGATCAAACTATCCGTATTGGAAGATTCGCCTACGTTCTCACATCAAATCCATTGATGTTAGAGCATGGAGATCTATTACTAATGGATACATCGTTCTATGCTTCCGGACGAGGAGAAGGCGACATTTTGGTCAAGCTTTGAGGCCGAATGGACTTTTGAAGAAACTAATAGTGCAGGCTTCAACGAAAAGGCACTAAATGCTATTTTCGGATGGGTTGATCTTTATATGTTCAAACTCATCCAAAATTGCTCTACTGCCAAGGATGCTTGGGATACTTTACAAACTCATTGTGAAGGTAGCTCAGTGTTCAACGAACGAAGCTTCGCGCCATGAGTAAGTATGAACGTTTAAGGATGGAGGAATCGGAGGATATTAAAACCTATTTTGAAAAGTTGATTGATATCTCTAATGAATGTCAAGTTCTTGGTTCTCCATTGACCAACAATCAACTTGTTGAAAAAGCCCTCGATCTCTTCCTGAAAAGTTCAACATTAAGATTTGTGCGATTGAAGAAGCTCACAACCTTGCCACAATGGACCTACATACTTTAATGAGCATTCTCAAAACATATGAGATGAACATGGAAAATCAAAGGTCTTTATACAAAGGCAAGGATGTTGCCCTTCAAGCAAAATCCTTAGAGGGAAGTCAATGAAGAGGATGAAAGACTTGAAGAGATTGGGGATAGTGCGGCGTTGCTCTTCTTACTCGTAGGTTCAATACGATGTTAAGAAGATTCAACGAAGATAAGAATAAAACTAAGTCTAAAGAGCACCAAAACCAAGGACTCAATCCACGAATTACCAAGAATTTTCCCACCGAACAAAAAGGCAATCAACTTAGGAGAATAAATTCGATCAACCGGGTTCGATCCCAAAATTTCGACAAAGATTCAATGTCATGCCTGCTCGGGATGGGGCCATTATGCCAACGAGTGTGCAAACACTCTAAGAAAGGTTGGCAAAAGTCTATGGATTTCCCTAAGTGATGATGAAGGTGAAGGGGAAGAGAATACAGAAATAGAGTCCAAGCAATCTTTGGCCTTTGTTTTTGAACATTCTGTCGGATGATGAAGGTTTAGTTGCGTGATACACTAAATGTCATGACATTTCGGGAACATCACCGTAACATCTGCGAATCTACAGCAGCAATGTTGGTATGAGTTTTTAATTCTTGGATGTCAATTGCTTCGTGGCCTTATTTCAAAAATGATTCTAAACCTGAGACTCAAGAAGACTCTAAGGATGATATGATTAAGGAATTGCAAGTCCTTTGCAAGGACTTAATCATTGAATCTAATCAACTTGAATCAAAGGTGAAAACTCTAACTCGTGAGAATGCAGATTTGATAAGTGCCATTACCCGACTGGAAGTGACTCTTACCAAAAAAGATCTTGAATTCGGAAAGATAAGTGCAAAGTTGGATCTAGCCGAAGCAACCTTCAAAAAGCTTAACACAGGCACCTCCAAATTAGATGAAATACTTAGTGTTAGTCAACCTCACTGTACTGGTTTGGGCTACAAGAATCCTATCAATACATTATGCTCCAACTTGTTTGTTAAAAATGGAAATGAACCGTAGTAAGAAGGGTAGCAACTATGTGTGCAATTATTGTAATAAATCTGGACATTTAAAACCTTTTTGCTTTAAGTTACTAAAACTCAGAAAGAAAAGGTCTTCCAGAATCGTCACAAGAACTTGAAAAGACTCAAGAGACTCTTCTATCTATAAAAATCGTAAGGTAACAAAAAGGTTTGGGTTCCCATCAAGAAAACAAGTTGTAATGTAGCCATAACCGCTTGTAAGGACCAATATCTACGGATCGTGGTACTTTGTGATGGTTGTTCCCGTATAGCGACAGAACAAAAGGCATCTAAAGAACTACGAAGCTCTAAATGGAGGAAATGTTACATATGGAGGAGGTGGAAAGAGTAAGATAATAGGAAGAAGGCATTAATGTCACGGAATTCCGGCTTGAATAATGTCTTGCGTTGATGGTGCGATGGCTAACCTAATTAGTATAAGCCAACCGTGTGATGACAACTTAGAGGTAAGATTCAATAAACATGCGTATGCTGATGGTGATGAAACTAACAAATGCATAATGCAGTCTGAGAACAAGTGATAATTGTTATCTTGTCGGAGAACATAAGGTATGTAATAGTGTTAGGGTGATGACACAACATTGTGGCATCAAAAACTAGGACATGTCAATTACAACCTTAGAAAATTGATATCTTATGAGGCGGTAAAAGGCATTCCTAAACTAAGTCCTATGAGTGAGGCGTGGTGTGTGAAGATTGTCTCAAAGGTAAGCAAACCGTGTCCTCACAAAGTTGTTGAGTGATGGACATTTCTCAGGTACGTCTCATTGCTTTCAACTTTTACATATGGATCTTATGGGTCCAATCGAGGTAGATAGCCTAGGAGGCATGAGGTACTCCTTTGTGATTGTAGATGACTTTTCAAGATACTCTTGGATATTCTTTTTGAAAGAAAAGTCTCAAACGTTTGACATGTTTAGAATATTGTACTCTAGAATTAGAAATCTATATCATTTCTCTATTTTTCGGATAAGATCTGATCATGGAAAGGAGTTTTAAAATAATCAATTTTCTACATTTTGTGAGAAAAAGGTATTTTCCATGAATTTTCTGCTCCCAAAACCCCAACAAAATGGTGTAGCGAGAGGAAGAATAGAACCTACAAGAAATGGCTAGAGTCATGCTAAGTTCTAAAAAGCGTCAAAAGCGTTTTTGAGCAGAAGCACTAAACACTGCAAGTCACATCTCTAATAGAGTCTATCTTAGATCAGGAACAAAAATGACACCCTATGAGATCTTGAATGGAAAGAAACCAAATCTACGTTACTTTCATGTTTTTGGGTGTGTATGCTATGTCCTAAATGATAGAGATAATCGAGCAAAGTTTGACTCTAAGAGTGATAAGGGAATTTTCATAGGCTATTCTCAAAATAGTCATGCTTACCGAGTGTACAATCTTCGAACCAAATCCGTACAAGAATCTGTTAACATTGTTTTTGATGATAATGCAGATTATGCAGGAAATACACCAGTAACAGATGCTGTCGTAACAATACAGGAGGGGCAGACCACAGAAAATGCAGATGTTACACCAAATGTCACAACATCTGCAGCAACACCTGTAACCGAAGATGAGAACACTGCAGGTTCTGATGAGGATTCTGAAGCTGAACTTCGTGATCCAGTACGCAGGGATCCCTCATCCAGAATCAGAAGAAACCATCCCACTGAACAGGTAATAGGAGAAGTATTCGAAGGAATAAAAACAAGGAGAAAAGAGCCAAAAAATTACCGAGACATGGTGAAGTATGCGTGTATGTCCACCATACATCACAAGGTAAGTCAATCTTGCTATGTTTCTACTTTGGAACCTAAAAACATTAATGAAGCACTAAAAGACAGTTGGTGGATACAAGCCATGCAAGAAGAACTAGAACAGTTCACCAGAAATGAGGTTTGGGATCTAGTTCCTCGCCCTGATGAGACTAATGTAATAGGAACTAAATGGATCTTTAAGAATAAATCTGACGAATCTGGAACTGTTATTAGAAATAAAGCTAGACTAGTGGCTCAAGGATACTCTCAAGTCAAAGGTATCGACTATGATGAAACCTTTGCTCAGAGCTAGAATTGAATCAATTAGATTATTACTTGCCATAGCTTGTTGTTTAAAGATAACTCTTCACCAAATGGATGTGAAAGGTGCCTTTTTGAATGGAGATATTGATAAGGAGATATATGTTGAACAACCCAAAGGATTTGAAGATCCTCACCATCCACAACATGTATACAGGTTAAAAAAGGCCTTGTATGGACTAAAACAAGCTCCACGTGCATGGTATGGTCGTTTAACTCAATTCCTTCTTGAATTTGGTTTCCAACGTGGTGTAGCTGATTGTACTTTATTTATAAAACACCATGGATCAGTTATGGTTATTGCTCAAATCTATGTAGATGACATAGTTTTTTGTTCGACTTCAATGTCTCATCTTAAGACTTTTGTCGAAGTTATGTCCTCAACATTCGAAATGAGCATGATAGGGGAATTAACCTTTTTCTTAGGCTTGCAGATAAAACAAAATGAGGAGGGTATCTTCATTTCACAAAGCAAATATGCCAAGAACCTGGTTAAAAAAATTGGATTGGAGAATGCCAAACATATGAAGACTCCGATGGGATCAACCCAGACTATATCCAAAGATGATGTTGGGGAGAATGTTGACCCAACTTTATACAGATCTATGATAGGTAGTCTTTTGTATCTCATGAGTCGTCCAGATCTTATGTTTAGTGTTTGTGTGTGTGCACGATTCCAAGCATGCCCTAAAATTTCTCACTTAAATGCTGTCAAACGTGTCATAAGATATGTTGCCGGCACATGTGAGTTGGGAATTTGGTATTCAAAGACACTAATCCTAATCTAATAGGATATAGTGACTCGGATTGAAGTGGGATGTGGAAGATAGAAAAGTACTAGTGGAGGATGTTTTTACCTTGGCAATAACTTAGTTTCCTGGTACAGTCGTAAACAAAATTGTGTCTCACTCTCAACTGCTGAATCTGAATATGTAGCAGCGGGGAGTTGTTGCTCTCAATTATTATGGCTAAGACACATGTTAGACGATTATGGTGTTTCAAAAAATATCTTAGTTTTGTACTGTGATAATATGAGTGCCATGATATATCTAAAAATCCGGTTCGACTGCGTACAAAACATATAGATATAAGACATCACTTTCTTCGAGACTTGGTTGAAAAACAGCTAGTTAGAATCGATTATGTTGACACTTCTCATCAACTAGCTGATATTTTTACAAAAGCTTTAGATCATGAGAGGTTTTCAAACTTGAAAAACTCTTTCGGTCTCTGTTCAATATAAAAATTAACACTGCTGGGGTGTGTTATCCGAAATGTCCCTGACATTTGTGGTAACATTCATCCAGTGTCAAATCTGAACCGCTTCTTTTGGTAAATGTTAAAGTTGTTTTGTGTTTCTAACGGTCATGACTTCTCAAAGGAACACCTTTCTTAAAATGATACCGTTCTCTGCGATGATATAAAAATCATAAAAAGGGAGTATCAAAAAATAAGGCAAAGCCTTAAATTCCTCGGCAATTGTAAAATATTGGGCAAAGCCCACAAAATTGATACCGTTCCTATTCTATAGGAGTATCAACATACTTTATATCATGATAGACACAAGATCTTATCTATTTGGACTCAATATACATTGTTCCACTAATTTAGAGACAAAACTCATAAAGTGTCTTGTTTAGTTGCGGCTGTTGTTCTATGAGAAAATGACTCGTGTTACACAAAATGTGCTAAACATTTACGATAACACTCAAATTCAGTTTTTCAAAAGGCGTGTGTCGATTAATGTTGAGTTGGTTTTTGTTGAAATATTTCTCTTGGTTTTGATGTCTATTTTGAAACAACCTCTAAACCTTAGGAACTAGTCTTTGTATAGAATTTAAACACTTATGTAGATAGTTTTTGCCAAGTGTATAAATACCCATTCACTAAAATACTAATTCTCACTTCCAAAGAAACTTCCTCCAAGAAACAACAACAAAAAAAAAAAAAAAAAAAAGGCGGGAACGAAATTTTCGCACATTACCCACGATGCATCCCTCACACAACACATCCCCCTCACAAACTTCTCCCATTCCCGTAACCACCGAAAACCCAAACTTCTCCTGCTCTTCTTCCTTTCTCTCGATGGATGTCTCACCCATGTCACGAAAATGTCACCACGGTCCGGAACACTTCCGATGAGCACAAGTCCACCATTGTACGCATTTGGCGATAAGTGACTTCAAGAACCTCTGGAAATCGCCTATCCGGGAGACAAACAATCTATCAACAGAAACCGGATGTTTAGTCCTCCCAAAGAGGACAAATCAAGCAAATTTTCCCACTCGCAGATCGGTCCGAAACTTTGAGAAGGCCTTTGGCAGTGGTGAATCCTCCATCAAAAGGAAGAAGTCAGCGACTCCTCCCTCTTCAAGCTACGATTCTGTGATTGAGAAGACTCGCGGTTGAGTCTCAACGAATCTCTGCTTCACCTTCCTTCACACCGTCTGCGAGAATCCGGTGAGGAAGATGAAATTCGCACGACACCCTGAAGAAGTTTTATGTCAAGAAATGCGGTCATGTCTCGGGAAACAAAATCATCATCAACCCTCAAGATGTCACGAGAAAATGTTATGACATCTTCTGGATCATCTATCCACAAAACTTCAGATTCCAGTGTCCGAGGTCTCACAAGCAGTAGCTCTGAATCTGCATCTGAGGTAACCCCTTTCTCTCCCAAGTTTTTAACAGCCAATCACTCAAAACGTTGGTCTTGGTTCAACGGTCGAGCCATTCGAACC
Organism: Przewalskia tangutica; assembly: GCA_029844215.1. Taxonomy (NCBI): domain Eukaryota; kingdom Viridiplantae; phylum Streptophyta; class Magnoliopsida; order Solanales; family Solanaceae; genus Przewalskia; species Przewalskia tangutica. The sequence goes on along the minus strand of CM056720.1, from coordinate 75,212,357 downwards.
GAGAAGGTGTTGGACATTGCGTCTTGTAGTAGCCACGGTCTGGTGGATTTCTTCACTTCAGAAAATCTACTAGACTCGGTAAATAACAAATGTCCTTATGTAGACAAGGTAGTGAAGTTATTTTATGCAAATCTAACATGTAAAATAGAGAAACCCAAGTCGAAACACTTTGGGAAAGTGTTTCTCTATAACAAATTTTATGACTTTACACCGACTACAATTAACCAATGTTTGAATAGAGTGAATGATGATGAGAGGGCAAAATGGGAAGTGATAAATGACAAGGATGAGGTGATTTCATACCTCACCGGTGGAGTTGTGAAGAAATGGGTTTCAAGGTGTCCAACCTCCAAACTCACTGCCTTATTTCTTTGTTTTGCACAAGTTAATGATACACAATTGGTTGTGTTCTTTGAACAAATCAATTGTAACAATTGAACAAGCATTGTTCCTATACAAAATAGGAAAAGGTTTTAGTGTTGATATAGGAAAAACAATCTTTCAGCAGTTGTAAATATGGCGAGAAAGGACACATGTATCATCCTTCCCTTTCCTCATTGATCTTTAAGGTACTAACCTCGCGAGGATTCCAAGCCCCTAGCGGGATCTGCTGCGGAAAGAACACGAAGTATCGTCGTTAATCAGACGATCACGAAGAGCAAGAGCGAGTCATTGATCTTCCATGGACGAATACGGTGGAATTGCTAGTGTTACGAAATGTCCCGGACATCTCGTGCGTCTCACGACGTCTTGACAAGCGCTTGGCTGGTGCAAGAGGTTGCAAAGCTCAATGCCCGGTCGCGAGTGGACCAGTGCACGAGCCACGGTGGAAGCTAGGAACGTTACATTTTGCTTTCTTCCCAAAGGGAAGATGGGTGCAGTCGAGGGAGCAAGCGGGCCTGTCAGTGAATGCTCAAACCAGAGGATCTTGATACGAGGGAGATGAAACGGAGGACAATCGGACTGGCAAATTTGAGGGGAAAGCATCTGAGGTTCTTGTGTTTAAATGCTAAGTAGCTTGATTGTTGAATACTTATTAGTTGTGGACTGTAGTTATTTGGCTTGACAGTTTGAGACATTTTAATTCTGTTTATATATTGCTATTTATTCTATACTGTTTATGTGTATATTGATGGTTTCAGTGCATTAATCTTTTAGATGTATACTCGCATTTGCATCATACTCTGATTCGAGTAACTTACTGGCACATAGTGTATATATCGTGCTTTATAACTGTTTCAGGTTGAAGGTTGAGATATTTGCCTGTGATAAAATCATTAAACTATTTAGTTTTGTGAAGAAAGGCAAAAAGGGGGAGATTGTTAGTGTTAGGTTCTGTGTCCTAACATTTTCCGTAACATGTCTCTTTTTGGTGTTAAGTAAAAACAGGAAAATGTCATCCCAAATGTCGTGACATCTGGGAGGACATTTACGGCAAGAGTTTTGCCTATCTTCACGCGATTTACGGTGAGAAGATTTTATCACGTGAATGTTTGGCTTGGTTAGGAGCTAAGGAAAACACGATAATACTTAACAAGACCAAGTCCAAGGAGAGTGCATAACGGAAGGAGCATTCTCAGGAAGACAAAGTCAAATCTGTTGAGAATTTTAAGGCTGAAGAACAGCCCCAGCCAACCCTATTCTGCTCAACCTCCACCGAGAATCAAGGAGCGTCTCGGGTGAACTCTCCACTATAAATAGAGGGTTCACTCCAAGGCTTTATCATCCAGTTTTTGCAGAAGAAAATTCAGATCTGAGACGTCTCAAATATTGCCTCAAACAATTTGGATCGAGCGGCTGTTTTGTGATTACACTTGTTCAAAATTACGAATTGCTTCCTTAGATCTATACTGGTACTTCCCATTCAAGCAATTGTAATAGGGTGTTTTTCACTTCTATTTTAGATAGATTTTTCAGGCTTAGAAGTTAGGATTTAACTTCTTTTTAATCCCTTTCTTGTTTTACGGATTCATCGCTCATTCTCGAGGATTTGTAAGATTGTATAATTCTTATACAATAAATTTTTGGTCATGAGACCACTATAAGTTATATACAATTATATAACTTATGAAAAACAATCTTGGGTGTCCTTGATTTATTTCCGCTGCATCTTAATTCATTTTTTTTTCTGCGTTTTTGTTAATGTTCCAGTTCATGTCACATAACATTTTTGGGAACATTTTTTACTGTCTTTAAGTTTACCTCTGTTCTTCTTTGCTGAAATTATTTATTCCATAGTTTAAGTTCGACAATTCCTTTCAGTCCTTATTCTTTCTCCCTTGTTCAAAACAGATCCTATTTCTTCTCTTTCTCTTTCTCCATTTACCAAATTTTTTTCCTACTTTTCTATTCCTTGTTCGAGAACCAACGTATATTGGTTTTGTTTTCGAAACTACACCTTCCGTCTTAGAAAACTTCCTTTACCTGAGAATATTTTCTTTCATTCTCCAAAATTTTAAAAAAAGCTTGTCCTTTAACCGAGAACAAATAAATGGCTTCCTTAACCCGTCAACAATCTGATAATGCATAGTACATGGATACGGACGTCACGTCTCATCTCACTAACGTTTCAGGTAATCTTCCTCAGCTGCGTCAGTTACCAACTCCACAATCTATTATGATCGGTAGTGGTCATCACATTCTCATTCAAGAATTTGGCCACCCTTACCCCACCACCGCATCCACACTTATCTCTTAAAAATGTCTTTTATACCCCAAATATCATCAAAAATTTAATTTCTGTCAGAAAATTTTCCACCAATAATTTTGTCTCAATTTTTTGACTCATTTGGATTTTCTGTAACGGACCTCCGTACCGGAAAACTCCTTACGAGATGCTATAGTGAGTGGGATCTATATCTGTTCCTACTCACATCCGCTGCTAGTGTCACTCCTCCCACTGTTCTAAGAACCATATTGTGACGCCCCGAAAATCGGGCCCGTCACTGGTGCCTTACCCCGGGCACCCTAGTGATACAACATCAGAGAAAACCAGCGGAAATAAAAACTTTACACATGAAATGAGAGATATAATAAATAAACAGGCCAACCAAAAGCAGTTTGCCTTGATATACATAAAACCTGAACAGTTTAATCCTTTTACAACCCTGCCCACAACAGAACTACAGACCTCTAAGATTTATACAACAACTATGACGGGACAGGGCCCCGCCATACCCCTGAACGTACAAGAACTTACAGACTCAGGGTAACATACCAAAGATAAGCCTCCGACGGAATGGAGCTCCCAAGCTGAAATGAGATCCTAAACGCGGGGATCGGCTGCGATGTACCTCTACTGCGGCGTGAACGCGGCCGAAGAGGTCGATACAGTACCAAGTATGTGAAGCGTAAATCGTAAATGAAATCATAATAGTCTATATAAAGCAGGAGACATGTATGATGACCAAACTACAGTATATAACATATAACCAGTTACATCAAGACAGGGACTCACGCCCTCCAAATTATCACTCGTGCCCGTGGAATTTCTTCCTCAGCTGGCGGTTTATGATATAACAATACCAAGGATTATACATGAACACGAGTCCCACGTGTTATAAAAACCATCTGGAGACAAGTATAACTACGAGATCCGGCCGTACCAATAATACAATGCAACCAAAACACGGCCGTCACGGGGCAAGTCGCGAGCCGACTCACAGGACACGAAGGCGGTCACGTAGTGGCAAGGGGCAAGTACGAGGTGACCACGGGGACCAGCCGTATCACGAGACCGTCACTATCTTGAGCAGGGCAAGTCACGGTGACTACGGGTGCCAAGGCGAATCATCCATGAGGCGGGCAAATCGAGCCGACCACCGGGGACCAAGGCGAACGATGAAACCTCGTGGAGAGCTAGTCCATAAATAACAATTCTTGCACAACCAAGGCTATCACCACAAGCATAAGCAAGTTACGCAACAACAAGCATAGGCAAGTTACACAACAACAAGCATAGGCAAGTTACACAACAACAAGCATAGGCAAGTTACACAACAACAAGCATAGGCAAGTTACACCACAACAAGCGTGCAAGTTACAACTCAAGTTACTTTCATTTTATGCCAAAGTCCGGGTTTTTAACCCTAAAGTACTACGTACGTTAAATCCCTTTTAAAAGAGATCTATTACTTTTATCAAAGTCACCCGATACCCGTAGTATTAGAATGACCAACCCACATTCCTTTTCAAAATCAAGTAACAACATTCTTTTCCTAAGTTCGGTTGCCTAGTTTCAATAACTCGAAGCTTCTCATTTTCAAATGGTTTCATAGTTCATAAACTTAATCACTTGATTCCTTTTTAGAACAATTGAGTAATATATGTCTTACGTGAGAGTAGGTTATTCTTGTTTACAACATTCTTATTACAGCAGCCATGATCTAGAAAATGTATATCATTTTGTCTCATCTTAGTTTCTATGCGGATGGAGGTTTCTATTGGTTTTAATACAATTCATCATTATTTAATACATTTTCCTTTTATTAACGCTGCGATTGGTGCTGTCGATACACATTCGATTTCAAAATCAAGAAAACATTATCCCTTTAAATAAAACCAAGTACTCATTACTCACGAATGAGGTTTCACACAAACATTCACATTAAAACAAATAAGTTAAGTCTCTTATCTTATAAGATCAAGTCTCTTAACTTCTAACATTAGTAAACCATTTTCTTTACCTCTCTTAAGACATTACACTTAACTACCCATAAACCTAGAATAACTCTTTTTAAAACCATTAAAACAAAGTGTTACTCTTCCTTCAAAAGCGATTATAAATCTTTTGAAATACATCAAGTTCTTTATTATAACAAGCCAGTTATAATTCACATCAGTTACCTTTTAAAACCACAAAGTATTTTCTTACCTACATAAAGCCGTTATAACCAACTTCCCATAAAGCCGTTATAACACTTTATGTTTTAAGACAATCAAACACGCTTAACACGTATGCGTCTACCGTACTACATAGTTCACACATATCATGCTAGAAGAGATAGGAAGAGGTTCACATACCTCGCGACGAGTGTCGACTACTAGCAAAACGCTCCAAGTACTTCAAACCGTCGGCTACTCCTTAATCCACGTAGATCGCACCACACGTAGTACTTCAACCTATAAGGCCACCAGGCGCTTATTAACATCTAGATCTCATCGTTCCATATTCTACAGAAAATTCGGCAGCACCTCCCCCCCCGTCATAGCGTAAATCTCCTTCTCTATCGAAGCCGGCTACCAAGCCAACCGGGGTTTTACGCCTAACGGACGTGTACAATTCTACTACGGAATACTACACAAGTCTCATAATGTCTGATCATATGTAATTACAGTCATTCTTAATTCTTCAGCTTAAGTCAAAAGACATTGCCACAAGATTAAGTATAGTTCTATATATAGTATACTTCAACTATATATTCTTACAACATGTAATTTCCAATTACAATAGAAGAACGATAGTGTTTACCTCGATAAGCCCAAAATTATCCGAGTATAATGTCGCGCTGAGCAAGGTTTAGCTCTACTCCGAGTGCTCCATCCGCTCCAAACAACCCTTAGAAGTTCTAACTAACTTACTCCAAAACTTCAACCAACGGTGAAGGTTTCCTTGGGGTTCGGTTTGAGACTAAAAGGACAAAGGTAGTATTTCAGGACTCTACGTATAGAGGTAACTTTGGAATACTACAAGGTATAAGGCTAAGGTATTTTGGGCATTATAACAATACTTGGAGGAGTATTTCAATACCACAAAAGGGGGGTACCACACGAGAACAACACCCTAAGGGAGGGGGGGGTGTTCTCGGCTTTAGGCTCACAGGGGGAAGGTTTGGCCAAAAGGCCTTCACAAGGGAGAGGGCTCTTGGACGAGAGTCAACAAGAGGAGGAGGGTTCTCAAGACTTAGGCAAGTGAAGAGTGGATGAAGATGTCTTCAAAGAGAGGGGGGTATTTATAGCAAAACCAAAGGCCAACCAATGGCCAAGATCAAGCCATGTGCAAGGCAAGTGTAAGGCCAAGATCAAGCCAAGTGCACCCTAACCCTACTCCACAAAACACTCCACAAAACAAGCCACAAAGCAAGGCACAAAAGAGGGAGCCAATCGGCCAAGGCCAACCAAGGCTCTCTTTGGACGCCCAATCGTCCAACCTTCCCCACTTGCTTCCAATGTGAGGGTGACACATGTCACCCTCCCGTTGGTCCAAAATGTTTCGTCTCTCGGAAAAATCCGCAAAAATTTTAAATGACATAGCCGGAATTTTCCCAACGTAAGCTGTGGAAACGTTTCGTCAGAAAACGACTCTAATCGGCACTTGTGCCCAAATTTCGAATCCAATGCCTAACTTAAGGCTCAAATTTTCGTACGTACGTCCATACGTACATACTCTGGAAATACGGGGTATAACATTCTTCCCCCCTTAGAAACATTCGTCCCGAATGTTCCTTCTAGGTCTCAAAACAAACAGGCGTCAGTATAGTCTTCACTGCTATCGTGCGAAAATAATCATGCCACACCCGCCACAAAAACACGCGTTCACTTCTCCTTTCGTAGTACTCGTCACGAACACCGAACTCGTTCTAGTATCCGTACCACATACATCAACGCTCGTTTCCAACCCAGGGAGTCACTACCTCCAAACCTGGTCATCTCCCTAACCTCGATTTCCCTAAGGCCATTCGGCCTTCACGAACTGATTCGATCGAGCGCGTCCACGAACTCATACGATGGTCATCTAAACTTGGGCCTAGCACCTCGTGACCCTACCACTGGCGGGACCACCCAGCCCGCTGGCCGGGTTCTGGTTGACCCGCAAATGGTCCTCAACCCGACCAACCGCTGACTCTTGTTCCCGATCCGGAACAATCTTACTATTTCACATCATGAAAGCTACCACTTCCATCTCACACTACCTGAGGACTTACCCTTTTCACTAACTGTGTTTCTAAATCACATTTTAGCACAAAGCTATCCAAACATAACATTAAACACATCAACAACATCAATACAAACAAAACTCTAGAGGTTAAGGATATACGAAACTAGGCGGTTCAAGGACCGCTAAATCGAACTCCACCGCGACCTCTACCGGCCTTCCGGTGTACTAACATCTGCTGGCTATGGAAGGTGAAGAACCCGCAATCGCTACAGTAGTCCATGCTATCCTACCAGTGCTACCCCTGGTCGGACAGTCTCTTGCCAGATGGCCCTGTTGGCCGCAAAAATAACAATCTCCAGAGTTAGTACGACACTCTCCCTTATGAAGCTTTCCACAACGGCCACACTGAGACAAGGGCAACCTCATCCGGCGAGCACTCGCTCCTCAAAATCTGAAACACAGGAGCCCGACCGCTCCTGAATATCCGAAGGTCCCAAAGGCATGGAGGACCACTCTGTCTTGTGAGGTACATAACTAGTCTGCACGGGCGGTCCGCCTCGAACGTCACCAAAGGACCCTGCTGTTCTGGCCCTCTTCTGCTGACTTTGGTCATTCCGTCGATTTATCCGCTCCTCACATCCAAGTGTATACGCCTGCATGCGGGCAATGTCCATGCCCGGCTGAAGAGCTACACCCGAACAACTCTCTGCAAGGCCATCATCGAGCCAGAACATATCGGTGCACTCGATCCTCCATACAAGCTACTAACGCGAGGCGTCTGGGCGATGAGTCGAACTCACATTGTACTCCCGACGCACGCGTTCTGCCAGTAACACCAAAAATCTGTCGGCGAGCCCTCGCCGTGCAGGAGGCAAGAAATGTGCAAAAGGCTTACGAGAACTCGTTCCATCTGCTGGAAGTGCATGCTCTCCTGGACAGCTCCAAGAATCAAACGATCATTGCGGTATCACGCGATTGATGTGAACCTAGGGCCCGACTCGATCTCCGATGTCTTGAGCACTCTCGATCCAGAATGGCTTCGGATGAACTCGCGGATCATCCTCGTGCCTCGACCCATAAAACTCGCGGCCTACAACTCGGAAAATCCGTAGCCTCGAACTATCGATCTAGGGTGAACCATCGCGGTGCTCTTTGGGCTGCTGCGTCCGGCTATCCTCAAGTCGCCTGACCACGGCCGTAATCGGGCCACTCTTTGTAACTCATCTCGCCTGCTCCGGTGCGGGTGGAGGCTCGGTCTTGTGGTCTCTGCCGCTCTGCTCGCGACTCCTCTGCTTTGCACGCCACAGGCGGGTTGCCTACGCGGAGGCATAATCGGTAAAACGAAGTATGTCGGAGGGTCCATCTTATCACACGCCTAAGGCACGATCTCGAATGAGAAGAATGGAAACCAATCCTAAATGTCCTATAGCCTCACGATTATAGATGTGGTGCACAACACATCGATAATCAAGACTCTACTAGACACGTGCATAGACACTTTCCAGGATTAATCGCTCGATACCACTTGACGCCCGAAAATCGGGCGTCGCTGTGCCTTACCGGCACCCTAGTGATACAACATCGAGAAAACCGGCGGATATAAAAACTTTACACATGAAATGAGAGATATAATAAGTAATCAGGACAACCAAAACAGATTGCCTTGGTATATACATAAAACACAATAGCTTTAATCCTTTTACAACCCCGCTTGTGATTACTACAGACCTCTAAGATTTATACAACAACTATGACGACGGGGCCCCGCCATACCACGAACGTAAGAACTTACGGACTCGTGGTAACATACCAAAGATAAGCCTCGACGGAATGGAGCTCCCAAAGCTGAAATGAGATCCTAAACGCGGGGATCGACAAGATGTACCTCTACTGCGGCGTGAACGCACCGAAGGAGGTCGATCTAACAGTACTAAGTATGTGAAAGCAGTAAATCAGTAAATGAAATCATAATAGTCTATATAAAGCAGAGACATGTATGATGACCAAACTACAATATATAACATATAACGATTCAAGAGCGAGGACTCACGCCTCCAAATTATCACTCGTGCGTGGAATTTCTTCCTCATGCCGGCGATTTATGATATAACAATACCAAGGATTATACATGAACACGAGTCCCACTGTGTTATAAAAACCGTCTGAGACAAGTATAACTACGAGATCCGGCCGTACCAATAATACAATGCAACAAAACACGGCCGTCACGGGGCAAGTGCGAGGCCGACTCACAGGACACAGGCCGGCCACGTAGTGGCCGGGGCAAATCAGGCTGACCACGAGGACGAAGGTCGTATCACGAGACCGTCACTATAATCGAGCAGGGCAAGTGCGGTGACTCACGGTGCCAAGGCGAATCATCCATGAGGCGGAGGCAAGTACGAGCCGACCACCGGGGACAAGGCGAGCAAGAAACCTCATGGAGAGCTAGTCCATAAATAACAATTCTTGCACAACCAAGGCTATCACCACAAGCATAAGCAAGTTCTGCAACAACAAGCATAGGCAAGTTACACAACAACAAGCATAGGCAAGTTACACAACAACAAGCATAGGCAAGTTACACAACAACAAGCATAGGCAAGTTACACCACAAGCGTGGCAAGTTACCTGACTCAAGTTACTTTCATTTTATGCCAAAGTCCGGTTTTAACCTAAAGTACTACGTCGTTAAATCCCTTTTAAAGAGATCTATTACTTTTATCAAAGTCACCCGATACCCGTAGTATTAGAATGACCAACCCACATTCCTTTTCAAAATCAAGTAACAACATTCTTTTCCTAAGTTCGGTTGCCTAGTTTCAATAACTCAAGCTTCTCATTTTCAAATGGTTTCATAGTTCATAAACTTAATCACTTGATTCCTTTTAGAACAATTGAGTAATATATGTCTTACGTGAGAGTAGGTTATTCTTGTTTACAACATTCTTATTACAGCAGCCATGATCTAGAAAATGTATATCATTTTGTCTCATCTTAGTTTCTATGCAGATGGAGGTTTCTATTGGTTTTAATACAATTCATCATTATTCAATACATTTTCCTTTATTAACGCTGCGGTGATGCAGTCGATACACATTCGATTTCCAAATCAAGAAACATTATCCCTTTAAATAAAACCAAGTACTCATTACTCACGAATGAGGTTTCACACAAACATTCACATTAAAACAAATAAGTTAAGTCTCTTATCTTATAAGATCAAGTCTCTTAACTTCTAACATTAGTAAACCATTTTCTTTACCTCTCTTAAGACATTATACCTAACTCCCCATAAAGCTAGTATAACTCTTTTTAAAACCTTTAAAACCAAGTGTTACTCTTCCTTCAAAACGATTATAAATCTTTTGAAATACATCAAGTTCTTTATTATAACAAGCCAGTTATAATTCACATCAGTTACCTTTTAAAACCACAAAGTATTTTCTTACCTACATAAAGCCGTTATAACAAACTTCCAATACATCCGTTATAACACTTTATGTGTTAAGACAATCAAACACGGTTAACATACGCGTCTGCGTACTACAAAGTTCACACATATCATGCTAGAAGAGATAGGAAGAGGTTCACATACCTCGCGGCGAGTGCCGACTACTAGCAAAACGCTCCAAGTACTTCAAACCGCTTCCACTCCTTAAGCCACGTAGATCGCACCACACGTAGTACTTCAACCTATAAGGCCACAAGGCGCTTATTAACATCTAGATCTCATCGTTCCATATTCTACAGAAAATTCGGCAGCACCTCCCCCCCCCGCCATAGCGTAAATCTCCTTCTCTATCGAAGCCGGCTACCAAGCCAACCAGGGGGGGGGTTTTACATGCCTAACCGGAGGTGTACAATTCTACTACACAGTAATACTACACAAGTCTACTGTAATACAGTCCTATGTAATTACAGTTCAGTTCAGTTCTTAATTCTTCAGGCTTAAGTCAAAAGACATTGCCACAGTACTAAGTATAGTTCTATATATAGTATACTTCAACTATATATTCTTACAACATGTAATTTCCAATTACAATAGAAGGACAGTAGTGTTTACCTCGATAAGCCCAAAATTATCCGAGTATAATGTCGCGCCTGAGCAAGGTTTAGCTCTACCCGAGTGCTCCAATCCGCTCCAAACAACCCTTAGAAGTTCTAACTAACTTACTCCAAAACTTCAACCAACGGTGAAGGTTTCCTTGGGTTTCGGTTTGAGACTAAAGGACAAAAGGTAGTATTTCGGACTCTACGTATAGAGGTAACTTTGGAATACTACAAGGTATAAGGCTAAGGTATTTTGGGCATTATAACAATACTTGGAGGAGTATTTCAATACCACAAAAGTGGGTACCACGAGAACAACACCTGGGAGTGGGTGTTCTCGGCTTTAGGCTCATGAGGGAAGGTTTCGCCAAAAGGCCTTCACAAGGGGAGAGGGCTCTTGGGAGAGTCAACAAGAGGAGGAGGGGTTCTCAAGACTTAGGCAAGTGAAGAGTGGATGAAGAAGTCTTCAAAGAGAGGGGGTATTTATAGCAAAACCAAAGGCCAACCAATGGCCAAGATCAAGCCATGTGCAAGGCAAGTGTAAGGCCAAGATCAAGCCAAGTGCACCTAACCCTACTCCACAAAACACTCCACAAACAAGCCACAAAGCAAGGCACAAAAGAGGAGCCAATCGGCGAGGCCAACGAAGGCTCTCTTTGGACGCCCAATCGTCCAACCTTCCCCACTTGCTTCAATGTGAGGTGACACATGCCACCCTCCCGTTGGTCCAAAATGTTTCGTCTCTCGGAAAAATCATAAAATTTTAAATGACATAGCGGAATTTTCCCAACGTAAAGTGAAAGCGTTCGTAAAACGACTCTAATCGGCACTTGTGCCCAAATTTCGAATCCAATGCCTAACTTAAGGCTCAAATTTCGTACGTACGTCCATACGTACATACTCTGGAAATACGGGGTATAACACATATCTTCCTCTATGTGGCATATTAGACTTGGTTATCCGGGTTTTCACGTTTTTACTCTCTTAGAAATCGCAATTTAATACAATGCAACAAAGATAATCTTTCTCATAGTTGCTCCTCGTGTCATTTAGGAAAACACGTTAGACTGTCATTTGCGACTTCTATGAGTACTACTTTTCTCCCTTTGATATTATTTACGCTGATGTATGAACATCTCCCATAACCAACAACTTAGGCCACAAATACTATCTGGTATTTTTGGATGATTTTTCTCACTTTCTGTGAGTCTATCCACTCAAATTCAAATCTCAAGTTTTCTCCAAATTTATTGAGTTTCGAACACTGATTAAAACACAGTTTGAAAAAGACAAAAAATCATTTCAATGTGATAATGGTCGTGAGTTTAATAATTCATTATTTTATAAATTTTGTGCGGTTAACGACATGGTTTTCCGTTTCTCGTGCCCATATACCTCCACTCAAAAAGGTAAAGCCGAAAGAATTCTCCGAACCATTAATAATATGATTCGTACCCTCTTTTTTCATATGTCTCTCCCTCCTGCTTTTTGGGTATATGCACTAAAAATGGTAGAACACATTCTCAACATTTTACCTACCCGTGCAATTCAAAATAGGACACCCACTGAAATTCTCTACTGTCGGATCCGTACTTATGACCACCTTAGAATTTTCGATTGTATGTGTTACCCAAATATGACATCCACATCACCTCACAAATTAACACCCCATTCTACTCTATGTGCCTTCCTTAGTTTTCCGTCAAACCATAGAGGGTACTTGTGTTGTGAGCTCTCCACCGACAAAATCATAATTTCTCACCACGTCACCTTTGTTGAGTATATTTTTTTGTATGACAATATTAAAAGAAATCGAGTCACTGATTACCAATTCCTCGAAGATTCGGACCCATCACCGCTTGTTCAATAAGCATTTCGTCATGCAGCCACAGTTAGCGGCGATCGCGCGCCACATGCCATCACCATCGCCGATCAAACCTCGATCACGATCGCCATCATTGGACCATCGATACCGCTAGTCATGACGTCCCTTGTCAGCCGGTCCACTGGTTCACTGTCCCCTGACAATCCCTGTCACCGCCGGTAGTTCATCAGTGTCATCACTGCCACAGTCCAACGCCACAACCATCATATCTGCACCGACCACATACCCCACACAACCAGGACCACCTTTCATATCGGCACAACTTTCGCCTCTCAAAACCCACCAAATACGCTCACCCTCCAGATCGGCACCTCCGGCGTCTCTGACGACCCAAAAAAAACGATCACCTCTACCAATCAACATCACCGTCGACACCCACCCATCACAAGACTGCGGATCGACAACCAACGGTTAGCACCTGCACCACCATGGCCCACTACCCAGCAGAACCATATTGCATACCACTGCCCCTTCGCACCCTATGCAAACTCGTGCCCAATACGGGATTTTCAAACGCAAAGTCCACTTTAACTTATCCACTCAGGCAATATCCTCAATTCCCAAAAATCCAAAATTGGTCAAACTAGATCTGACTTGGAATGCAGCCATGTGTGAGGAATTTAATGTTTTAATGAAACAAAAGACTTGAGATTTGGTTCCTATACCAGAGGGGGTGAATGCGATCTGATGCATGTGGGTTTTTCGTCACAAATACAGAGACTGTGGTGACTTTGAGAGATATAAGGCGAGACTTGTGGCTAATGACACAAATCAGCAAGAGGGCATTGATTGTGGTGAGACTTTTAGTTCGGTTGTTAAACCGACTACGATTCGCACAGTTCTTAGTATTGTATGGGTAAGCAATGGCTGATTCATCAGCTTGATGTAAAGAATGTCATTCTACATAGGGATCTAAAATAGATTGTTTACATGCTCCGGCCGCCTGGGTTTGTCTATCTTGCAGCACCTCAGTATGTATGTCGTCTCCGTAAGTCACTTTATAGCTTGAAACAGGCCCCTCGAGCATGGTATGATCGATTTGCACAATATATTTTGCAGATTTGGTTTGTATGCAGCAAGTGTGATAATTCTCTATTTATTTTTCATCGAGGTAGTAGCATTGCAAATTTGTTATTGTATATTGATGATATTGTGCTCACTGCCTCATCTGACTTGTTGGAAAATGAGATCATTGCACTGCTCAAAAAGGAATTTGTTATGACTTGACTTAGGAAAGTTGAGCTATTTCTTATGGATTTCAGTGACCAGGACTGCAGATACTATGTTTCTTTGTCAGCGAAAGTATGCAGAGGAGATTGTATACATGGCTAAAATGGAACTCCAGTTGACTCTAACTCAAAGCTGAGTGCTTTGGATGGTGATCGTATGTCCGATCCCACTCTCTACCGAAGTCTTGCAAGTGCACTACAATACCTCACATTTACCAGACCTGATATTGCTTATGTTGTTCAGCAAGTATGCTTGTTTATGCATGCCCCCAGGGAGTCTCATTTTACTGCCCTTAAACGTATCATTCGATATGTTAAGTGCACACTTTATTATGGTTTGCATCTATACCCCTCCGCACCGACCAAATTATTGTCCTATACGTATGCTGATTAGAGAGGATGTTCGGACACGCAACGCTCCACCTTCGGCTACTATGTGTTCTTATGGGATAATCTCATTTCATGGTCTGTCAAGAGTGTTACACCCCATAATACCAGGGCTACTAATTGTGAACGTGATTAAGGATTTAAGATTTGAATTTTGGAAGGAAAGAATAATTACATTTTCTTAAGGAAAATTTCGGAAAAAATGTGACGACGGAAAAATTATTAACTTGGAGTATAATACTTCTAATTGGATTTATGGATTTAGTATTGGATTCTAAGGTGTTGGAATTGATAATATGGGGTCCACCGAGAATTTCACAATTTCGCGGGGACCTTCAAAAAATTATAATATTTTAGACCAATCGGAGGGCGACACATGGCACCCCTCCACTTTTCTTGCTAAGATGACAACAAATTTGATATTTTGAGAGGGGACAAGTGGACATGGGTCCCACTCCACTTGGCTATACATATCCAAGTCTTGCAAGACATGGATCACTTTACACTTAGACAAAAGAATAAGCTCTCGTCTTCCCCTCTTTAGCTCCATAATTTCGAGAGCCCCTTGGCTAAGAACAACCATTGTTGATCAATTTATTTCTCCAAGATTAAGCCTTTAAACCAAGTGCTAAGTCTAGATTAATAATCTACACGTTTTTACTTGTCTTGGCCGAAAGTTGATGCCAAAACCCTAGGGGTTCCGTCGACTTTTTGGAAGTGAGATTCAAAGATAAGTTGCTCCTAAGGTTGTAGGGGTTACATATATGTGATTGGAACTTGAAGAAGTGGAGCGAAACGAAAATTGCGCACCAATAAAGACCGGACTGTTTTGGGGTGCTTTTTGGGCAAACAAATGAGGTAAAAGTCCTTCTTCTTTTAAAGTAATTGGATATTACTTATTGTTATTATGTATGGATGAACTTGTGTTAGAAAAGAATGAAGAATAAAAAGCGTTTGAGCCATTTTTGGGGCTAAAACCGATTTGGGACAAATTTGGTGCAAATGGAATTCGTTGGTTATTGTCGGTGTTATCTTCACCTATTGCATTTATAATGGATTAATATTGTTGTTAATAAGTTGTTATAACTTATGTAGAAGTTTTGGAACTCGAATTGGAATAAAATGGATTAAGGAACGAGTTATCGGGTTGTAGTTGTTGTGGCCGAGAAACTGCCCAAAACTGTTAGACGTTGTTGTGTCGTTTAATGGACTGTTTTGAGGTATTAAATGCTGGAAATTTAGTTGTTGTTATGCATGTTTAAGTGTAGTAGGTTGCTAGTGAAAGTCCTAAGGGAATAAGGGCGTGGAAAGTCGTTAAAAGGCCTCACATTTTACCCTCGTTATGGTTGGATTGCGGGCTATTTTTATGGGCTGATTTGTGGACTGTTTTGTATAACTGTGGGGCAGAATTTTACACGTCTAGTTAGGCGTGTAATCCCCTTTGGCTAACGGTTGGTTGTGCCTTAAATGTGGCTTGTTGGTTGATGAATACGGGCCTTGGAAAAGGTGGAAAAGTACGTAGAAACAAAGGAAGTCGCTAATTTTCCGTAGAATTAGAGGGCCATTATTTGGAATAAGTCCTACACTTGATAGCTTGTAGTTGATAGAAGTGTTATTGTCATTTTAGGTTGAAGTACTACGTGTAGCACATTCTACTTGGCTTGTGGAATAACCAATAAGGTTGAAGTACATTGGAGCGTATTGCTACTTGTCGTTTGGGTTAGTCGCCAACGAGGTATGTGAACTTCTTCCTTCCTTTAACATGATTATTTGGTAAGTCTATGTGACTAAATTTTAGTGAGTCTATGTGACTTGATTTGGTAAGTCTATGCGACTTAATTCATTTGAAGTAAGTAAGTCGATTTTGTAAATATATGAGTCATGATTATGAAAGTATGAGTGGCTTAGTCAAAATTGTATCAGTTACGTGAAGTACTTTAAAGTTAAGAGATTTGATTTAAGATTAAGTGACTTGATTTCTTTACAAGTTATGAGACTTTATTTTTCAAGATATGAGACTTGATTTCTAAAGTTAAGAGATTTGATTTAAAGTTATGAGACTTGATTTCTTTACAAGTTATGAGACTTTATTTTTCAAGATATGAGACTTGATTTCTAAAGTTAAGAGATTTGATTTAAAGTTATGAGACTTGATTTCTTTACAAGTTATGAGACTTTATTTTTCAAGATATATGACTTGATTTCTAAAGTTAAGAGATTTGATTTAAAGTTATGAGACTTGATTTCTTTACAAGTTATGAGACTTTATTTTTCAAGATATGAGACTTGATTTCTAAAGTTAAGAGATTTGATTTAAAGTTATGAGACTTGATTTCTTTACAAGTTATGAGACTTTATTTTTCAAGATATGGTACTTGATTTCTAAAGTTAAGAGATTTGATTTAAAGTAATGAGACTTGATTTTTTTACAAGTTATGAGACTTTATTTTTCAAGATATAGGACTTGATTTCTAAAGTTAAGAGATTTGATTTAAAGTTATGAGACTTGATTTCTTTACAAGTTATGAGACTTTATTTTTCAAGATACGGGCTACTTGATTTACTTCTAAAGTTAAGAGGCTTGATTTCGAAAGAGTATGTGACTTGAGTTTTAAAAGTATACGTTTATTGATTTAAAGAGAAGGAGTTTTATGATTATTTTTAAGTATGTATGTACGTAGTACTTCTGGGTTTAGTTTCCCCAATGTGATAAGAAATAAAAGTGTCTTAAGTTCTCTAAAATGAAAGGTTGTTATAATAGCTTTATGGGAAGTTGTTATAACGACTTAAGAAGAAGTGAAAGGGTGGTTTAAAATGTTATGTAAGGAAAATCACACCGAGCCCCACAGGCGGGCCGGATTATGCTACATGATTCCACAGTACACCGAGCCCCACAGGCGGGCCGGATTATGCTACATGATTCCACAGTACACCGAGCCCCACAGGCGGGCCGGATTATGCTACATGATTCCACAGTACACCGAGCCCCACAGCGCCGATTATGCTACATAATTCCACAGTACACCGAGCCCCACAGGCGGTCCGGATTATGCTACATGATTCCACAGTACACCGAGCCCCACAGACGGGCCGGATTATGCTACATGATTCCACAGTACACCGAGCCCCACAGGCGGGCCGGATTATGCTACATGATTCATCAGTACACCGTGTCCCGCAAATGGGCCGGGTTACGTTATCACGTATGGGTAATCAAAGTAAGCCCCCAAATAAGAAGTCCCTCCATAAAGGGCAGAATTATGTTATGTAAGATATGTAAGTTATGTGGAAAAACTTGATCGAATTCTTAAGTATGTATGTGAGAATATGATGTTAATTCTTATTGAAAGAAGGAAAAGAATGATTAATGTACGATTGATTTCATGAGTTAAAATGGATCAGTAGGATCAGTATTTTAATTTTTATACTTGCCCCTATCATTCTTTTGTACAGTTATGATCTTGTTTAATGTACTTTATTTTCGTTCCATACTTAGTACTTGTTGTACTGACCCCCTTAGGGGGGTTGCGTTCATGTCTGCAGGTCTAGGTACATAGTTGTGGATCCACGAGCTTAAGATCCTTGTTCAGCATTTTAAGATGGCTTCAAGTTCCGGAGTTTGTCATTATGGCTAGGTATATTCAAGGGTACGGCGGGGCCTTGTCCCGTCATAGTTGTTGTCACCTTCTTAGAGGTCTGTATTCATATGTGGGTTGAACTGGTGTAAGTTGTATTTACATTGATGTACAGCGTAGACCCTTTCGGGCGATTTATATTTATACGGAAGCCTTTCCGGTTTTGCCTTTGTTTTAAAAAAAAAATGTGCTATTTATCTTCCGCGGTTTATTTATGTTGTATGGGTAGAAGGGTGCCCAGGTAGGGGCACCAGTCACGGGCCCGGGATTTGGGGCGTGACAAAGAGGCAGGCCACCCTAATTCGTTCGAGTGCAGAAGCAGAGTACAGAGGCGTTGCTAATGTTATTGCTGAGATCTATTGGCTTCGAACCCTTCTTTTGAAGCTGCAATGTCCCTTGCGTAAGACGTCTTTGGTTTACTGTGATAACATATTCACCATATATTTATCTCATAATCCGGTTTAGCATCAGCGAACCAAACACGTTGAGATGGATATATACTTTATTCGTGAGAAGGTTACTCTTGGTCATGTTAGGGTGATGCATGTGCCTTCTTCATATCAGTATGCATATATATTCACCAAAGGTCTTCCTAGACAACTCTTCCTTGACTTCAGATCCAGTCTTAGCGTCCGACCTTCTCCCGCTCCGATTGAGGGGTGTATTAGCACGTGTACTACCTATACTAGGTTACATATTTATCATATTTTGTATTGTATGATTATGGTAGGATTGAGAATCTTATTGTAGAAGGATTCAACATTATACATCTATATATATTTATATTAATGAGAAGGACTCCCAAGAGAGATTAATACAGTCTTACATTGCTCAAAAATAGTAGCTGAAAAGTTCTTAAGTTAATAAAAACTTATCATGCATCTGCAGGCAGATATATCAAATAAAAAGAATTGCAGAAGCTAGTCAACAGCACATCCTTAATTGAGGAGTTCGCCGAAGTAATATCAATCACAAGCATCTATGTCAACCCAAGGTGGCGAGCATGTCATCATATTAGCATTGATTTGCGACCAAAGCTCATACTGTTGCAAAAGGTATATACACTTTCCTCCCTACAACCAAATGTCAAGTACATTTCTTTCGACATGAGGAGGAATCTTTTTGCTAATATTGATGGTTAGGGGGTTGAGAAAGGATGTATCAACTATTTTTTCACATGTAGGAAACAAACTGCCTTTTGTTATTACGGCTTCTCTTTAATAGCTCTATTATGTCTCATTACGTCCGACGACTCAAATCTGAACTGTAATATCATAGGTTACTCTAGGTTGGAAGTTGATGAATCCAGATTCCCACTTGTGGGATTATATTGAGTATATTTGTTATGTAAACGTGTATAACCATCAATACAATGCCTACCCATAATTAGAATATATCTCATATATTGTGTAAATATTTTAATGATATATAATTATGGTAAACTAGGATTCCTCTTGTAATTAGGACTAAAATTTCTATTGTATTAGGGATGTATATTGCAGGGGTGGAAAGGACCGCGGCGGCAGAGGAGGACGTGGTCGTAGAAAGGGTCGCGAACAAAGAGAACCAAAGAATAACCACAACACGGGTCCCAAGACAGTTAGGCTGCGGCGCCTCAACAGTTCCAGCAGGCGGCTGGCCCCATAATTTCAAAGATGCAGGCCCTTCAAACCGCTTTCTCACGAGGTTGTTGGGCCCACTCCACCCACCGGCGATCCAGTATCAAAGATAAGCCCACTTTATGCAAGACCGGGCCAGAGCCCGCACTGGCAAGATCCACCGATTTGGGTCAGGCCTTCAACATTCTAAAATTACAGCTGTTGACACCCAATTTTGACCCTCCCGTCCAGTCATTAACTATAAAATTAGACTAATTTTGTAAAATAATTTTTTATGATTTTTTATAATAAAATACA
This sequence comes from Przewalskia tangutica, assembly GCA_029844215.1. Taxonomy (NCBI): domain Eukaryota; kingdom Viridiplantae; phylum Streptophyta; class Magnoliopsida; order Solanales; family Solanaceae; genus Przewalskia; species Przewalskia tangutica. Next base: position 75,192,375 of record CM056720.1, on the reverse strand, counting down.
GCGATAAAATATAAATCTGGCATAAATAAACAATTTATAATGGCACCGCCTTACGAGAAGTATTAAGCACTTAGAGTCCCGCCACATTAATCAATTTTAAGTTCTATCAAACGATTCTTAATTAATAATAAATACATAAAATAAATAATTTAGCAGTGACGTCGCGTCAAGTAGCATAGCCGCATTTATTAATACGCAAGAGAATTTCATAATCATTTGTAATTTAAAATCAATTTTAATCTAATACATGCATTTAATAGCTGATTTATAAAACTTTAAATAATTCTTAAATATCATACTGCATTTAGCATTTAAATAATTTAATCTAAACTCAATGCAATTTTAATTTAACTTCGCAATAATGCACAATAATAAGATTTTAAATAATAGCGTCGCATTCTAAAGTATTAAGCATTAATTAAATAACACGTCCGCATTTATTATAACAATTAGATTAAGGAAGCACCTAAACAATTTGATCACATTTGTTAGTTTAATTAATTAATAATAACTTACCACTAATTAAATACCTAGTTAAATTAATTAAAAGCCTAATTAAAACTAACCTAATACTACCCTTTAACTACCCAGCCCAACAAACTCGCAGCCCACTACCCCCTAATTAAAACAATTACCCACGCCCAAACCCGATCAGCCCACTCCCCTTCACCCGCAAGCCCAAACCCGCGAAGCCCCTTACTCTTAATCCCTTCAGCAGCCCTTTACTTCATCTTCTTAAAAGAAAAACGCAAACCACGAGCAGAAACCTAGTTCTCAATCGCCGCCTTCATCGCCCAGCCGTGATTCTCGCCTGAGAATCCGGCGTAATCAAGCTTCGACTTTCCTTTCCCTTTACCTGCACACACGTCTTCAGTGATTTCTTACCATAAACCAAAGACTCCAATTATCAATCGAATCTACCCAAATCTTTTCGAAATCTCAGCACCAAATCGCGTTAATATCAGCCCTTACTACTTACCTAATGAGGAACCCGAAGAATGGCTATATAAGGCGCATGCAAAAGGTTTAAGGGGGGGCAACAACACAGACAGTAAGAGAGTGGAACAGAGGTCAGAAAAGGAGAGAGTAGAGCAGAAAGGGGGAGGAAACCCATAGCATCGACACACTTTAGCAGCAGTTAGGATACCCATAGCATCGACACACTTTAGCAGCAGTTAGGAGACCCATAGCATCGAAACAGAGTTGAGTCGTCGGGGCAACCACATAGCAATTTAGGGCATCAATTCAGGACAGACAGTAGAGCAGTTACAGAGAGAGTAGAGCAGAAAGAAAGAGTCACACAGCAAAACAAGAGTAGGGCAGAAACAGGGGCATCAGTCGAACCCTTCTCTTAATTCCAGCCAAAAATCAGCAAGTAGTTTTACCCCTTCTCATTCGCATCGCAAACCCAAAGCCCGTCGGGCGGACCGACGACTTGATACGCTGCCCCGGGTCGCTGCCCGGAGAAGGTAAAATCGAATTCTGTTCAGTTCCTTTTTTGTATCTCTGTGCTCTTATGTTTAATGTGTGTTCATTCATGTTGCTGTGTTCATAAATGTACGAATAAGATACTGAGACGCGCTTTAAATTAACCCCGACATATTCTTGCCCTGATTTGTCGATAAAAACTCATATTTAATGCAATATGTTGAAGATAATGAGTGATGGATCTGTTGAGTTCATAATCCTGTTCTGATTCTGTTAAGCAGGCCCAGGATTTGTATACCCCTCTGTTATCAATCACCAAACATTGGGCTACATCATGGAATCCTGTTAACTAGTTATGTCCTTTTACATATTACATGGTCTAGGGTGTTTATGTGTTGGTTACTAAGTGTAAAGATAACAAGAGGGACTGTTTGAATCTCCTGCTAAGTTGTATTATGAGGCATTATGTCAAGCTTTATGGAAGCTTATTTAATATGTAGTCGACCAGATAGAAGTGCCTGCTTGCATAAATCGACCTATTCAAGTCACTTAGGTATCATGCTAGGTCTATTGTAGGAAATCACTAGTTAGATAGTGAATCGTAAAATCCGGATCAAGTTTGCCTAAGTTAAAATGGTACAATGCCTTATCTATGCCATCGTGTTTGTCTTACTTTCACGACTTACTTATTTGTCGCCCATAATAAGAACGCCGCCATGTTAATATATAAGCTACCCGCCTCTGTTCGTTAGGAAGAATACTTAGCTTGGTTTATGTAACCCACAAGTTTGGTACAACGCCTTCCAAATGGATTAAATCTTATGCAAAGAGGTTCATTAATTTGATTTATGGGTCTGCGCGGGTCCTGAATAAAACTACTAGTGCTCTGTCTTATATATCCCTTTCTATCTATCATTGCTACCTTGTGATTCTGCCTTGCATACATCTATCCATACTAATCATCTCATATAGGCCTGTACTTAGGATATTCATGCCCAGCTGCGTTACTTGAATCGCCTGCCAAGATGCATATGTTTGTCTTACTTGGATTTCTAAAAATTGCATACCTAGAAAGTCTCATAAGCCATCAGAATAGTTGGTTAACATTAGTGCTGCCATTACTGTTCTGTTAGCGTCAGTGTTACTATTGCCGCTGTTTTGGTGATGTTGTCGTTACTTGTGTTATTGTTATTGTTAAGTTCGTCCCGCCTCTGATTTCTTTTTCTTACTTGCTGATCTGGGAATCAATTCCCCCTTCCCTGCATACTGCTCGGCATCCTGTCCATATGGATATACATCTGGCTCGGCTCCCCTTATTGCTCCTTGCCTATTTCGTTATCCCGCAATTCAATCATGCATACCTGTTTCAAATCATGTGTGCTAATTCTTATACCTAGTGTTTGTTTATTATTATTTGGGGCTCGTACTAATCTTTATCTCCTCTTATTTTTGCATGAAACGATCGAGCAACAAAAGAGTCTCATGGCGAGACTCATCGTAACAAACGTGAAAACCCGCATCCATGTGCATTTATCCTCGCATCAGGAATTCTAAGCCGCAGGCGAAAGACATCGCCATTTCTCGAGTCCTTTAAATTATTTTCTACCCCGCCCCATTCATTTGTTTATTGTAAATTATGTGACTAACGCTATTCTAATTAATAGGATATCTAGAATAATTAGCCTTTGAATATATAAGTGGGGAAGGTAATTTAAAGTTCATCGCTTAACTCACTTGCTTTTTTAAGATTTGTCATGCATGTCCTAAATAATTTAACTTGCATCACATTTGTTTCTTACTAAAATCCATAACAGATTTCTTCCTAAAAAATCATCTTAAAGTATCTCTTATACAATATTGTACGCAGGTTAAGCAAGATTAATTTAGCTAGCAGTATACCTAACTAGTTCATAAATAACCTTTGCATGAACACATAATCACCCATAAAGCACCCTTTTAGCATTCTTTAGCATTTCTAGCCCTTTTAGCACTTTAAATCACCTGCAGGCGTTTAATACCTTTAGCATTTTAGCATTTAGCACCCTTTAGCGCTTTTAGCACCTCTTTAGCATTTTTGCACTTTTAGCACCCTTTACTTTTAAAATTAATCCCTTAGCACCCTTTTAATATGTAAGCACCCTAGCACTACTTTGTTTACACTTAGCACTTTTAAATTGCTAGCACTTTTTAAGCGTCTTTAACCCTTAATATTTTAGCACCTCTTAGCATTCTTTCGCATATAGCACCTTTTGCCCCTTTTAGACTTAAGCACCTTTAAACATTTTAACATTTTAGCATTTATTTTATTTCCTAACATTTTATTAAGCAAGAGGAGCTTTTATTTTGCATTTTTCTTAAATATAATAATTACCCTAGGTTTGGCAGGACAACCGCAAGTTAGCGGATCTTAGAGGGTGCCTAACCCCTTCCCTCTAGATTAATAAAGAACCCTTACCCAAAATCTCATTAAGTTTAGCAGACCATAAAAATGGAGTTAGTGTTGACTTTAACCTAGTTGACATTTAGGTGTCCTAATTCACCCAATTAATTAGGTGGCGACTCCGCGAACCCTTAGCATTTAAGCACCCTTTTGCACTTTTAGCACCCTTTTATATTTTAGCATTCTTTTAAATATTTAGCATTTTATTTTATTTTCTAACCTTTTATTTGAGCAGGAGTTTAGAAAATAAAGTCATGAAAAATGGGCGTGTGTAAATGGCGACTACTGGGATTTTAGGTTCTTAACCACAACAGACCTAGGGTTATTATTTGGCAATTATTTTGCATTTAATTTTGTGTGTTGTATTTTGTTTATTTTTTGCTACTTGTTTTACTGCTTTCCTTAAACTGGCATTCCGCTCATATTTCTTCCATTCTGGAAAGTTCACACAATCACACACACGCTACCGGTGTGCTCACGCACCGCAAATTTCTTTCAAAAATATCCAAATTTTAGGAGAGTTGGCGCTGCGAGTTAGATCGGTTCGTCGATCAGCGTAGCCTTCTCACTCGGGTTGTCCGCCGGGAACTCAAGGCCCGAAAAGCCAAATCTTAGAAAACTTAAGATAGAGCTATACCACCTTTATTTTAGGGCATGCATGCATTTACCTTAGGTGGGTCGGTCCTTGGCATCGACACCACAATTAGGAAGACACCAAACTTGTCGACGGGTTTCTCAACCCAACGACCAACCAGCATATTATGTGTAGCGTGACAATGATAGACAAATCCAAGGCCTAATCATGACATGCTGAAATTGGAAAAGTGCACCGTCATTTGGTCGTCATTTCCAACAAAAGCATTATAGTTGGACGACTTGGACAAATCTATCATGACCTCGCATATGTGACGTTTAGGCCTACCTCTGTCATAAAGAGGTCCCCCTGCATGTTAGGAAACGTTTAAATGCGCTATGTGCAATATATCTGCTACATACTTGCAAATTATGTGCTTTATGCTAACACCGTTTGTTGCATTTTTTAGAAAGGTTTATCATCTTCCCCAAAAGGTCGGTTCGTATTTTGACTCAACAATGCTCTGAGCATCCACACTTCACCAGTCCAAGGCAAGAAATGATGATATGACCGGCTCGGCGCCCGAGCCAAATGGTTTGGGAATTATTCTCGGTAACAGAACCTTGAAGGGAGGAATATCACGGTCGTGAAGAATGTATTGCGCAAATTGCGACAAATTGTCGATATGCAGTTGAGATGGAGAGGCTACTAATCGACCAACCTATCCATTAGTTTGAATACCCCTATGCCGATCAAAGGGCCACTACTTCACAAACCATCCCGCATCGACCTCCACCACCAAATATCTCCCGAACTCTCCACAAAGGCCACCACCGAACAAACCGCCCGCCGCCCCCAACCCTCAACCCCACCTTCAAACGACCCTCCTACTACCCATATACCTCGGCCCCGCACTTCACCATAATCAGCCCTAATCGCCAGGCCAACCAATACCCACACACCACACCCATTACCAAATTTCAAGAAACAACCTGCATACTAACTTATGCAATGAAGCCCGGCCTTTTACCGTCCGTGCTTCACCAAGGGGATCATTACGAAGAAATGGAGAGGAAGTCCGAGCCAAAATGGACGGGCGTGGCCAAAGAAATTCATAGTCCGAAGAAGCAGTTCGGGGCATGCGATCGGACAAAGGTCACGAAGGACTAGACTACGAGGATCTTTGCATGCATCCAGACGTGGAACTGCCTATGGGGTACAAGGTGCCGAAGTTTGAACTATTTGATGGAAAAGGGAACCCCCGTGCACACTTGAGATCATATTGCGACAAGTTAATCGGGGTAGGGAAGAACCCAGCGGTCATCATGAAGTTGTTCATTCGAAGTTTGACCGGCGAGGCACTAGATTGGTATACCAGCCAAGATCCGCGGAAATGGCACACCGGAATGCATCGCCCAGATTTTGTGAGCGATTCCATTTCAAATACGTAAACCGTTGTGGATAGATTCTATTTAATGAAGTTGGAGAAAAAGTCTACAGAAACATTCAGAGAATACGCCATGAGGTGGCGTTCAGAGGCAGCGAAAGTGCAACCACCCATGGTGGAGAGTGAGATGACCACATTATTCGTACAATCTTTGAAGGACGCAACCTATTATGAGAGAATGATAAGCGTCATCGGACGGAGTTTTGCGGAAGTTGTTAGAATGGGCGACTTCGTAGAAGAAGGTATTAAAACTGGCAGGATTACAAATCTGGCAGCATTACAGGCAACTAATAAGGCGATTCAGTCAGGGACACTCGGGAGTACTTCACAGAGGAAGAAAGAGACAGTTTCCCCTTCCATGTTTGTACAAGAACGCAAACCCGAAGCATTTATAACATACCAAAACCCATCATACTACCCCAACTACCACACACAGCCTATATATAACACTTCACAAGCACCCGTTTATCCTGCCCCGCATAGATCCACCCATCAAGCCCGCCAACAGAATAGAGCACCCAATGCACCCAGAGCAAATAATAATTTTGAAGGAAAACCACCCAAAGTTCGCACCCACTAAGCCAACCCATACCTCAAATATATGAAAGGTCATGAGTCGCAGCCTAATCCAACCGATTCCGTGAAGGATCCCGACCCTATCCCAAGATGGTATGATGAGAACAAGCCCGCGCGTATCACTCCAATAGCCCGGTGACATGATCAAGGTTGCCACTCCTCGTGACGTAATCGAGGCGTTAATCGCAGAAGGGTAATTCCTAAAGGATCCCGCCAAATGTGCATGATAACCCCTTGCCAAACCACGACCACGCCAATGTGCACCGATAACCTTAGATGAGGAATACACTCCGCTTATGCCCATTCCGCCTCGAATCGGGCCATTTATCCGAGCACGCACCACGCAGAGGCCGTAAGAGGAGATAGCAGAGCATGAAGACTCGGCCATCCACGAGGCGAGCATACGGCGCGATTTGCACCCCTGTCTTGGTCCGCCTAGAGCCTGGATAGGAAAAGCGATTTATTTTAGCAGAATAATTTATAAACTCATATTTAAGCTTTAATAATGTTTTCTTTCGTTTTGCTTGTAATGAACTACGTTTGACCTGATTCCCTTGGTGGATACGTAGCGCCGCCCCGGCCTGGTCCCACACCTAGAAATTTTAATTTTCCCAATATTCGCTTGAATGAACTACGCTCGACTGATTCCTCATGGGGATACGTAGGCGGCCTAAATCGGCTTCGGTCACACCATTAGGAAAACTTTCCCCCCCGTTTTGAAAATGACAAGAATACACATAGCATACAAGCAACTACATTAAGATCCATTTTATGCCAGACACCTTTTTCAAAACTGGGACAATGTAGGAAACCAGACAGGGGTTGCAAGTACAAACAAGCCAGGCACGCAGATATCAAGGAACAAGGCAGCGAAGTCAGATACGACTCGACCCCCCAAACTCACGAATTTTCTTCGAGCGCAGTCTTTTCATATTAATGTACAGAGTGCAATAGCCGGGCAGAAAATACGACAAAGTTTCTTCAGATAGCGTAAACAGCAGAAGCAAAGCAGAGGATGACAACAATCCAAAGTCCGCAAAGCAAAAGCAGCAGAGCAGAAAGGGCATCAACAATCAATACCAAAGTTCGAGTTCCGCAACAAAACCTAACGATCAACTCGCATAAAGTCAAATCGCAACCCACGATCGCACACAAAGAAAGGCATCATGGCAATTCGTCAGCTGCAACGTTCAGCATGTCCGTGCAAGGACAACATCTCAGGGATGGCATCTCTACCCATAAAATTGCACTTCTCATATGTATTTATCATTTCGCTTAAACAGTATACACTAACGCCTTTTCTCGCTTAGCTTGCAGGAGCATTTATTCTACAGAGCAAGCGACACGCCCGCATAACGACGTGATCAACATTATGTTCACGCAACGACGCGAAGAATACGCCCGCATAACGACGTTATCAAGACAAAGAAGTCCACGCAACGACGCCAGCAGCAACACGTCCAGACAACGACGTAATCAGCAAGTCCATGCAACGACGCCAGCAGCAACACGTCCAGACAACGACGTAATCAGCAAGTCCATGCAACGCGCAAAGAATAACACGCCCGCATAACGACGTAATCGGCAAGTCCACGCAACGACGCCAAAGAAGAACACGCCCGCATAACGACGTGATCAGCAAGTCCACGCAACGACACCAGCAGCAGCACGTCCAGACAACGACGTAATCAGCAAGTCCATGCAACGACGCCAGCAGCAATACGTCCAGACAACGACGTTATCAGCACAGCAAGTCCATGCAACGACGCCAAGAAGAATACGCCCAGCAATGACGCGACGCGACAAAGAAGTCCACGAACGACGCCCGGCAATACGCCCAGCAATGACGCGACAAGACAACAGTTCACGCAACGACGCCAAGCAAAGAACACGCCCAAGCAACGACGCTTATCAAGACAAAGAAGTCCAAAAATGACGCCATCATCGTGATATCACATCCACGCAGCTCTGAGGTGATTGCGGCAAAGACATAACGATCCGCATTCACAATCGCAACACGCCCGTGCAAGGCGAAATCACGCATGCGGCAAAGATCGCATCAACACAAGCAGTATCACATTTTGCAGATAACCTTTTCTACTCACGCTGCATTACTTTTAAAAATTATACATCATCATTTTTGCCAGAATGCTTATGCACTAACCGCTTGTTCAAGTCTTAGCATGCGAGCGAGGAGCACAACGTGGATTTTCTTACAAATAACCGGCAATTTGTCGGCCAACCTTCCCAATGAACGGCGGCGGCAAGCGTCAGTCCACTCACTCACATCACCATGTAACCCAAAGACCATAAGCCATAGCGGTACACCCCAGGTTCAAGCCAGTTATTTTTATTTTTTACTTTTGCACCATAGCCCAGTGTCATCATAACTCGACACTGGGACAGCTTTAAGCCCGCGTTAGCCCGCCCTGGTGTTGCGACCATGGTAGCTCAAATGTCGCCATAACTCGACCGACAGCTCAGTCCGCGTTAGCCCGCGGTGTTTTAACCACGGTAGCTCAAAGGTCGCCATAACTCGAGCATCGGGATGTTTTCAGTCCGCTAGCCCGCCTCGTGTTTTGGATGGTATCCCAAAGGTCATCATAACTCGACATCGGGATGATTTTGATTTTGCGCCACCTTGTCTACCGCCTAACATTTTGCACTCGAAGATCGAGACAAAATTGGCATGAGTCAACGCCTTTGTCCAAGATTCTTCCATCATCTCCATACAAAGAGGACAAATTGACACCCAATTTTGACCCTCCCGCCCACCATTAACTATAAAATTAGACTAATTTTGTAAAATAATTTTATGATTTTTATAATAAAATACAGCGATAAAACATAAGTACTAAGATAAATAAACAATTTATAATGGCACCGCCTTACGTAGAGTATTAAGCACTTAGAGTCCCGCGCCCGCATTAATCAATTTTAAGTTCTATCAAACGATTCTTAATTAATAATAAATACATAAAATAAATAATTTAGCAGTGACGTCGCATCAAGTAGCATAGCCGCATTTATTAATACGCAAGAGAATTTCATAATCATTTGTAATTTAAAATCAATTTTAATCTAATACATGCATTTAATAGCGTCGCATTTATAAAACTTTAAATAATTGTTAAATATCATACTCGCATTTAGCATTTAAATAATTTAATCTAAACTCAATGCAATTTTAATTTAACTTCGCAATAATGCACAATAATAAGATTTTAAATAATAGCGTGATTCTAAAGTATTAAGCATTAATTAAATAACACGCCCGCATTTATTATAACAATTAGATTAAGGAAGCACCTAAACAATTTGATCACATTTGTTAGTTTAATTAATTAATAATAACTTACCACTAATTAAATACCTAGTTAAATTAATTAAAAGCCTAATTAAAACTAACCTAATACTACCCTTTAACTACCCAAATTTCAACAAACTCGCACTTCACTACCCCTAATTAAAACAATTACCCACGCCCAAACCCGATCAGCCTCCCTTCACCCGCAAGCCCAAACCCGCAAGCCCTTACTCTAATCCTTCAACTTCTCTTTACTTCATCTTCTTAAAAGAAAAACGCAAACCACGAGCAGAAACCTAGTTCTCAATCGCCGCCTTCATCGCCCAGCCGTGATTCTCGCCTGAGAATCCGGCGTAATCAAGCTTCGACTTTCCTTTCCCTTTACCTGCACACACGTCTTCAGTGATTTCTTACCATAAACCAGCACCCAATTATCAATCGAATCTACCCAAATCTTTTCGAAATCTCAGCACCAAATCGCGTTAATATCAGCCCTTACTACTTACCTAATGAGGAACCCGAAGAATGGCTATATAAGGCGTATGCAAAAGGTTTAAGGGGGGGAACAACACAGACAGTAAGAGAGTGGAACAGAGGTCAGAAAAGGAGAGAGTAGAGCAGAAAGGGGGAGGAAACCCATAGCATCGACACACTTTAGCAGCAGTTAGGATACCCATAGCATCGACACACTTTAGCCAGCTTAGCCAGAGACCCATAGCATCGAAACAGAGTTGAGTCGTCTGGCAACCACATAGCAATTTAGGCATCAATTCAGATGAAGAGAGAGCGATTCAGAGAGTAGAGCAGAAAGAAAGAGTCACACAGCAAAACAAGAGTAGGGCAGAAACAGGGGCATCAGTCGAACCCTTCTCTTAATTCCAGCCAAAAATCAGCAAGTAGTTTTACCCCTTCTCATTCGTGATCGCAAACCCAAAGCCCGTCGGGCGACCGACGACTTGATACGCCACGGTCGCTTGCCTGAGAAGGTAAAATCGAATTCATTCGCCTTTTTGTATCTCTGCTCTTATGTTTAATGTGTGTTCATTCATGTTCGTGTTCATAAATGTATGAATAAGATCTTGACGCGCTTTAAATTAACCCCGACATATTCTTGCCCGATTTGTCGATAAAAACTCATATTTAATGCAATATGTCAAGATAATGAGTGATGGATCTGCTGAGTTCATAATCCTGCTCGATTCATTAGCGTGCCGTGATTTGTATACCCTCTGTTATCAATCACCAAACATTGGGCTACATCATGGAATCCTGTTAACTAGTTATGTCCTTTACATATTACATGGTCTAGGGTGTTTATGTGTTGGTTACTAAGTGTAAAGATAACAAGAGGATCGCTTCAATCTCCCGCTAAGTTGTACATGAGGCATTATGTCAAGCTTTATGGAAGCTTATTTAATATGTAGTCGACCAGATAGAGGCGTGCCCGTTTGGCATAAACCGACCTATTCAAGTCACTTAGGTATCATGCTAGGTCTATCAGAGAAATCGCCTAGTTAGATAGTGAATCGTAAAATCGATCAAGTTTGCCTGGTTAAAATGGTACAATGCCTTATCTACGCCATCGTGTTTGTCTTACTTTCACGACTTACTTATTTGTCCGCCTATAATAAGTTAACGTCGCCATGTTAATATATAAGCTATCCGCTCTGTTGCGTTAGGAATAATACTTAGCTTGGTTTATGTAACCCAAGTTTGCACAATGTCGCCTAAACGGATTAAATCTTATGCAAAGAGGTTCATTAATTTGATTTATGGGTCTGCGTGGGTCCCGAATAAAACTACTAGTGCTCGCCTTATATATCCCTTTCTATCTATCATTGCTACCTCGTGATTCCGCCTTGCATACATCTATCCATACTAATCATCTCATATAGGCTCAGACTTAGGATATTCATGTCCATGCGTTACTTGAATCGCTCACCAAGATGCATATGTTTGTCTTACTTGGATTTCTAAAATTGCATACCTAGAAAGTCTCATAAGCCATCGAATAGTTGGTTAACATTAGCGCCATTATCGCTCGTTAGCGCCGATGTTACTATTGCGCTGCTTTGGTGATGTTGTCGTTACTTGTGTTATTGTTATTGTTAAGTTCGTCCCGCCCTCGGATTTCTTTTTCTTACTTGCTGATCTGGGAATCAATTCCCCTTCCCCGCATAACGCCGGCATCCGTCCATACGGATATACATCCGCTCGGCTCCTTATCGCTCCTTGCCTATTTCGTTATCCCGCAATTCAATCACGCATACCGTTTCAAATCATGTGTGCTAATTTATACCTAGTGTTTGTTTATTATTATTTGGGGCTCAGACTAATCTTTATCTCCTCTTATTTTTGCATGAAACGCATCGGAGCAACAAAGAGTCTCATGGCGAGACTCATCGTGAATAAACGTGAAAACCCGCATCCATGTGCATTTATCCTCGCATCGTGAATTCTAAGTCGCAGCGAAAGACATCGCCATTCCTCGAGTCCTTTAAATTATTTTCTACCGCCCATTCATTTGTTTATTGTAAATTATTTGACTAACGCTATTCTAATTAATAGGATATCTAGAATAATTAGCCTTTGAACATATAAGTGGGGAAGGTAATTTAAAGTTCATCGCTTAACTTACTTGCTTTTTTTTAAGATTTGTCATGCATGTCTAAATAATTTAACTTGCATCACATTTTGTTTCTTACTAAAATCCATAACAGATTCCTTCCTAAAAAATCATCTTAAAGCATCTCTTATACAATATTGTACGCAGGTTAAGCAAGACTAATTTAGCTAGCAGTATACCCAACTAGTTCGTAAATAACCTTTGCATGAACACATAATCAGTCCATAAAGCACCCTCTTAGCATTCTTTAGCATTTCTAGCCCTTTTAGCACTTTTAATCACCCCTGGGCGTTTAATACCTTTAGCATTTTAGCATTTAGCACCCTTTAGCATTTTTAGCACCTCTTTTTGCACTTTTAGCACCCTTTACTTTTAAAATTAATCCCTTAGCACTCTTTTAATATGTAAGCACCTAGCACTACTTTGTTTACACTTAGCACTTTTAAATTGCTAGCACTTTTTAAGCGTCTTTAACCCTTAATATTTTAGCACCTCTTAGCATTCTTTCGCATATAGCACCTTTTGCCCCTTTAGACTTAAGCACCTTTAAACATTTTAACATTTTAGCATTTATTTTATTTCCTAACATTTTATTAAGCAAGAGGAGCTTTTATTTTGCATTTTTCTTAAATATAATAATTACCCTAGGTTTGGCAGACAACCAATTACGGATCTTAGAGGGTGCCTAACCCCTTCCTCTAGATTAATAAAGAACCCTTACCCAAAATCTCATTAAGTTTAGCGCACTACAAAAATGGAGTTAGTGTTGACTTTAACCTAGTTGACATTTAGGTGTCCTAATTCACCCAATTAATTAGGTGGCGACTCCGCGAACCCTTAGCATTTAAGCACCCTTTTGCACTTTTAGCACCCTTTTATATTTTAACATTCTTTTAAATATTTAGCATTTTATTTTATTTTCTAACCTTTTATTTGAGCAGGAGTTTAGAAAATAAAGTCGCGGTCGAAAATGGGCGTGACAACAGCCACCAGACAATACTTGGTACATGGACTCGGGAGCCACATCTCACCTCACCCGATCTGCATGTAATATTTTCAAAATGTTTAGTTTAAAGCATCCTCAATAAATTACAGTTGACAATGACCACCACATTCCAATACAGGACTATGGTACATCATACACACAATCACCTCATCCACCCTTCTCCCTTAAAATATCTTATATGCCCCACACATCATTAAAAACCTAATTTATGTTCGCAAATTTACTCGTAATAAATCTGTCTCTGTTGACTTTGACCCTTTTAGTTTTGCTGTGAAGAATCTTTATACGAGGACACCTCTTACGAGATGTAATAGCACATGGGATCTCTATCCAATCTCATCCACCTCCGCTGCCAGATCTTGCTCTCCCGTCTCTCTAGCGACTATCTCTCCATCTACATGACATAATAGGCTTGGTCATCCAGGAGCCCTAATTTTTAATTTTCTTAGAGGCAATAATTTTATTCCATGTAATAATGAGAAACTAGTCCAACACTGTGTTTTTTGTTCTTTAGGCAAACATACTCATCCTCCGTTTAAATCATCTACTAGTGTTACTTTTGCACATTTTAATATTATACATGCCGATCTATGGACATCTCATATCCCTAGTTCTCTCGGAAATAAATATTATCTTGCATTGTTAGATGATTTTTCTCACTATATTTGGGTGTATCCTCTTAAATTCAAATCGGAAGTGTTTGAAAATGTATAAAATCTTTTAGTGCGTTAACGGTCGTGAATTCAATAACTCCACCTTTTACCAATTTTGTACAAATAATGACATGATTTTTCGATTCTCCTGTCCTCACACATCCTCACAAAATGGTAAAGCTGAATGAATCATTCGAATCATTAACAATATGATTCATACTCTATCGATTCATGCATCTCTTCCTCCGTCATTCTGGATTTATGCCGCAAAAATGTCAGAATACATTCTAAATATTCTCCCGACAAGTACCCTTCACAATATGACCCCCACCGAAATCCTCTATCATAGAATTCATTCTTACGATCATTTACGAATATTCGGTTGTTTCTGTTATCATAACCTTGCCTCCACCGCCCCTCACAAACTAGCCCACCAGACCAACCCATGTGTCTTGTAGGCTTCCGCCGAATCATAGGGGCTATCTCTGCTATAACTTGTCTACTCGTCAAATTCACATTTCCCGTCACGTCACGTTTGACGAGACCATATTCCCATTTTCGAATCCTCAAAAATTTAAAAATCCGGATTACTCCTTTCTTGACGAGCCTATCATCTCTCTCATCATTCTCAGTCATCACCATCGTAAGCGCCGCGACCCATCGGGGAGGTGCCACGGTGCAAACCTTCCAGTGAACAAAGTACTTCCACATCGTCATCAGCATCGTGGCCCATCGATGAGGCGCCGCGGCGCCTACTCTCCAGTGAACAAAGTGCTTCCACACCATCGTCAGTTCTGCTGCGCCTCAGCTCTAGTAGCCACTGGACCTCGAGCGTCGCGGTGCCTCCGACGGATTTTCCACCACCCTCCCCATATCCGACCATACCATCTGTCTCGGATCCTGCCACTCAACCGCTGCATCCACCCACTGTCCTCACTCACCAAATGGAAACTCGTGCCAAACATGAGATATTCAAACCCAAAATTCAATTTAACTTGTTTGTCCAAACCATCTCTTCAATTCCCAAGAACCGCAAATTGGCCAAACAAGACCCTAATTGGAATGCGACTATGTATGAGAAATTCAATGTTTTAACTAAGTAGCACTCGTGTGATCTAGTACCTAGACCGAATGGGGTGAATGTGATCCGTTGTTTGTGGCTTTTTCGCCACAAATTCAGAGACAATGGAGATCTACATAGGTATAAGGCTCAACTTGTGTCTAATGACACAAACCAGTAGGAGGGCATTGATTGTGGTGAGACATTCAACTCGGTTGTCAAACCGGCTACCATTCGCACCGTTCTGAGCATAGCCATGGACAAACACTGACTGATACATCAACTTGATGTGAAAATGCATTTTACATGGGGACCTGAAAGAGACAGTCTACATGCATCAGCCGTCTGGGTTCGCCCATCCAGCTGTCCCTCATTACGTGTGTCGTCTCCGTAAGTCATTATATGGCCTGAAAAAAGCCCCCGTGCGTGGTATAATCGCTTTGCCAGGTATATTTTGCAGATTGGGTTTGTATGCAGCAGGAGTGATACTTCACTTTTCGTTTTTCATCGAGGTAGTAACATTGCTTACTTACTACTATATGTGGATGATATTGTCCTTACTGTCTCATCTGATGGGTTGAAAAATGAGATTATTGCTTTGCTTAAGACCGAATTTGTAATGACTGATTTGGACAAGTTGAGTTACTTCTTGGGGATATCAGTGACCAGGTCTGCCAATTACATGTTCTTGAGTCAGCGTAAGTATGCAGAGGAGATTGTGTACAGAGCTAAAATGACGAATTGCAAAATCATGTCCACTCCGATTGATTCAAAATCCAAGCTCAGTGCTATCGATGGTGCTCCTGTCTCCGATCCTACTCTTTATAGGAGCCTTGCAGGTTCACTGGCCAGATATTGCTTATAATGTTCAACAGGTATGCCTCTTTATGCATGCCCCAAATGAGTCTCATTTCACTGCTCTTAAGCGTATCATCTGATACATTAAGGACACGCTTGATTATGGTTTGCACTTATACCCCTCTGCACCAAACATGTTACTCTCTTATACGGATGCAGATTGGGCAGAGTGTCCGGACACATGGCGCTTCACCTCCAGCTATTGTGTTTTTTAGGAGATAATCTAAACTCATGGTCTGCTAAGCAACAGGCCACCCTATCCCGTTCTAGTACCGAGGCAGAGTACAAAGGCGTTGCAAATATGGTAGCTGAAATTTGTTGGCTCAGAAATTTACTGTTAGAGCTCCAGTGTCCTGTAACACCCCATTTTAACCGGAGTCGAAATGGGAGTACTACTTATGGTTGATTCCTAAATTTATTCAAGGAGTCACCACCTAATTATTATAGTGAATTAGGACACTAAAAATGTAGCATAAAATACTACGAATGATCTCCATTTAAAAGTCTGCGAAAGCTATGTGAGATTCTAGGTAAGGGTTCTTTATTATCCTAAATGGAAGGGGTTAGGCATCCTATAGGATCCGCTAACTTGTGGTTGTCCGGTCAAACTTAGGCTTAATATTATTGTGCTAACATGCAATCTACAATTCTAAAGGTGTTCTAATTATTAAACCAACCAAGAGATATTTAAACTAGCCATGCAAATATTTAAAATAGGTATAGGTTTAACAAGATAGTAATGAAAGCAAATAATCATAAAAAGATGGAATGAAGAGAATTTAGCGATATTTCGCTTTTATTTTATTTTTCTGCACATGCTTTAACTTTGGGGTGCGCCTCCGGATACCTGCAAAGACACTTAGTAGAAGAGTTAGTAAATAATAAATAAATTACCAAACAAACACAATGTATGTATATATATATATAGATATATATGTAGAAGATATTTTTTATTATATAGTGTGGGCTCAGCTAGTGTTATGCCAAGGATACTAAGACATGAGAAGCCAATATCGTTTTGGTTGCGGTCGACTCACCTCCCGGTGAACGATACTATGCATTCTCGTCTAATCTTTTCACTTTTCTCCTCGCCCACATATTCCGTCTCGCTTACCATGGAGGCCTCCAGATCGACGGATAAATCCTTCTTCAGCCAAAGTGTAGTATCTTGTTCAAATCAGTGTAATAAATAAATAAAGAAGGCAGAATCATCAAAATCAGTCCGACAAACGACTGAAAACGGTAGATACAGTAACAGCAACACAGTCAAAACGCGCTGGAAATTTTAGAACGCCGCCGGAGTTTTTGCCGCCGGAGAAAAACTCCGGCAGATGCCCAAAAAATCAGAAAATCCGCCTGATAAACAGTAAACAGTAGCAGCAAATAGGCTGAAAATGCAGCAGCAGAAGGTCTCAACTCAAGATGAAGATCCAAATGCAATAGTAGGTGCATCAATTTGCACCACCCAAAATATAGCCAACTCATCTCAATATACAACAGCATAACGACTAAATATGCTGCAGGAACTCATCATTTAAAATATTGCAGCATCAATTTAAAAATATACAACAGAAACTCAGATTCGACAAAATTTGGGCCAAATATTGCAGCAGCAATCTGCTCTTAAAGAGCACTAACAAAATAGCAGCAAACTTATCCAGGTACAGCTCTTTGAGAGCCTCATAAATACCGCCAAACAACACACCAAAAGCAAGCATCTTACCTCCCCAAAGGCAATAATAAATGGCCTCAAAATGCAGCAAGGCGACACCTTTTTTTTGCAGCGGCAGTGACCTCAAAGTATTTCTTAAAGTGTAGAAATTATCCTTTCTCAAGATCCTGGTGCACCTGAGATTTTTCTCAAGGCGGCGACTTTAACTGACAAAAGGTAACCATAATGCTCAAAAGTTGCAGCAGTAATTTAACTCAAAATGCAGCAGCAAATAGACTAGAAAACAGAACAGCAGTGAGCTTAAAAACACAGCAGTAGGATATTTTATGTTTCTCAGAGAATATGGCAGCAGCTATTCTCGTCAAGTTGTGCAGATCATTTCTCACAGTACAACATTTTTTAGAACCACACAACTGCAAGATGTCCCCAAGTTCATCAACAGCTCAAGGACACTCGACATTTCCCCAAAATCATGCAAAGAAAGAAAGGGTGAATAACGAATATCAAGAGATGCATAGGGGTTCTAAATATCAAATTTGAAAGATAAGACAACAAAGGGGTTACCACCATCCATATACCGATGTCGCATCAAGATCAAAAGATTTCTAGAACCTTAGGCATGGCAGGCTATCGGGGAGGCTAAACCATCCTAAAGTTTGCATTGGCTTTCAGCCGGTAAAAGCCATGTAATAGAAAAAGTTCAGATACTCGAAAATATAACCGAAACAGGATTGCAGGTCTTCACTTGGCGAAGTCATAACGGGTCTCATATGAGACTCTTCGTGGCTCCCGATGCATTTCATGTAAAAATAAAAATAAACAAGATAAGGATTAGTGTATATCTAAATTTCATCAAAACAACAGACAC
Organism: Przewalskia tangutica; assembly: GCA_029844215.1. Lineage (NCBI taxonomy): Eukaryota > Viridiplantae > Streptophyta > Magnoliopsida > Solanales > Solanaceae > Przewalskia > Przewalskia tangutica. The sequence continues at coordinate 75,173,860 of CM056720.1, read as the reverse complement.
TAATCCTTATCTTGTTTAGCTGGAACTGATGCCCTTTGGTTTACTTTATATAAAAAAGAAAGGTTTGTTTCTTCTTTTTTATATAAAGTAAACCAAAGGGCATGGAACTAAGCTTTGATAAGGCAAATAGGGCCTGGATACAACAGGCCCAAACCAATTCTTTTCATTCACTTTTTTTTTTTTTATAAAATCGGTCCAAGTATATGATGGGCCCAAATAATCCAACTATCATTATATAAGCATACTAAATCATGATAAAAGACCAGTAAGCCCTTTATAATTTCATTTAAATGACAAAGAGGCGTATACGAGACAGACGTGAGGAAGATAGGTGACATAATGAGTGCATTTGTTATTGAGAAGAAAAGAGAATAAGTATGTTTCACATAGACCTCCCTAAGAGCTATAATAGGATGAATACATACTCTCTATATCAATGGATGACTAAAGGATGCAACACATATTGTAACATGCAGTGTTCATGTAATCAGCGACTAAAAAAAAATCAGCAAGGATGAGTATTAACTAACATGGTAGCATATGATTAAACAGACCCCTGAACTAACAGGAAAATCATTTTTTTTCAATAACTTAACCACGCATAATGGCCAAGACATAGTGAGTGAATCCACCTAAAGGCACAAAATTAAACTATGAGCAATTCAACACACACGAGAGGGAGTAACCAACAATTTTCTTGGCTGGAAGCAGTTGGCTTTAACAGGTGTCGCCAAGGACATTCAGAGCAGAAACTGTGGGCAACTTAGGCTCAGAAGATGAACGAGGAGCAACATGTAAACGAGAAGAGGTGCACAACATTTTATCCAACACAGATAGCATCCTATATGGAATATGTTTTGTCCCCGAAGGCTTTATTATAACACAAGTAACACATACCCGAATGAGGAGGTGAAACATAAGAAGAAAGCTAAGCTTGGATAGTATATCATATATGGGTCATTTTACCTCTTTAAACAAGCAGGACAAACACACAGCCAACCTAATGGGCTGGTTACAAGTGAAAATGACAAGTTGGCAGCTGAGTAACAATCTAAATTAAATACCCCCGTCGCTAACACAGTACAATCATGTTGAGAAATTCAGCAAGTTTTCTTACAACACAAATAACCCAAAAGAAGGTATACCCTGTTATGATATATATACTTTAACAGTTGGACAGATAAAAACAAATGGATAGGTAATTCAGGAAAAACATTTTTAGGATGTGTAGATGAACAAGTAACCACTTGAGATGACATTTCAAAAGATGCATAGCCATTTTCTACTAAGCTACGTATGTACACATGATCGAGCATTTGAATCCAAAGTTGAAAAGAGAAGTTAAGACTCTATACGACAACACTAATATACTAACATTTAGACCATCACGTCAGTTACATAAAAGTCAGATATCAATACTTTACTCTAGTGTACAGACCTATAAAGTAGTATTTGAACTTAGGATTAATTTCAAAATGCAGAATGATCCGAGAAGCAACATGTCAACATTAAAACTCCTTCCTGCTATCTTTTAAATTCTTGTTACAGATTTATGCTTACAATCAGTAACAACCGAATCTGTATCGTTCAATCATAAAGATGTTTGGACGGATTTACAAGTAGTTTCGGATGTCATGAATCATGAGGATGAAACAAACATCATACTAAGTCGTTTAACTAATCTTAGCTATTCTAAAACCCATAACAGATTACAACTAACACAGAATCAGACATGAATTCGACAGTTCCCACAAACATACATATCCGCACGACATCATATCTACTAGACAGAATAACTCCAAATTACATATTCAAGCAAACCACAAGTTACTACGCAATTCATACATAAAGATAAACATAGAAAATAGATGTATTAACGGACATAGCTAAACACGATTAATCGGCAGAAAAAACATAGCATGTCAAACACAGAAATGAACTAGGGTAGAGAGGGAGTCAGCGAACCGAGGCGTCGTCTCGACTCGTCGAATCCACTCGAAGAATGCTGTTGTTTATGCGATTTAAAAAAATCAAAGGTTTAAGAGTATTATTTTGAATTTGAAAGCTTATGAGTGAAAAGAAGGTTTTCTTTTTGATTTCTCAATTTGTTCATAGCAAAAATCAACTTTGTTCTCAGCTTTTAGAAAACGCAGCCGTAAAAACCTCTCCTTAAACACAACCCAAAGGGGTTGTATTTATAGCCCTCAAAAATTGAGGCTTCAACCACTAAAATTTGAATTTCGAATTCCAAAAGCTAAGAGGTAAGAGAAATCGATTTCTGGAATCCATGAGATGGGGGGATGGGTTTTCAGCTTTAACAGAAAATATCCCGGAGAGAAGCGTTGGTCAGATTTAGATCGACTAACCCCATTGTCCATCGAATTTTCGAGACAACCGAAGGGTTTTCGATGTATATTAGGGGTGTGCAGGGTGCGGTTTTTTGGAGGCGCTGCAGACGCGGCTTTTTGGGATACAGAGATGAAATGATGGTTCAAGGCATGGGGGTGCCAGGGGCGAAGGGATGGGTCAACGTCGTGAGGATGGCGACAACTGGGTTTTGCGGATGGAAGAGGAGTTCGTTTGGTTTAGATTTTGGGGGGAAAATAAATGGGTGTTTGAAATTTAAAAATGGGCGTTTGGGCTTATGGAATGGTGGACTGGACTGATCCGGATTGCGTTTCTGACCGGTTGACAAAATGCAAAACGTATAAAAGAAAAATTATTTTAAAAGATGCAAGATTATTAAAATGCAAATGTCGATGCAATAATAATAAAAATACAATATTTAACAAATATTTAATGTCTAATTAAAAATTAAAACAGGATGTCAATTAATTATTTAAAGAGATGCAAATATTATTAAAATAAACGATCGTAATAATAATAGAAATATAATATTAACAAAGACATAATGCTTAATTTTAAAATAAAAGATAAAAATGCAAAAATGATGATTAGAATGTGGCGTCATAAAACACATAAAATTGCAACAAATATACTAAAACTGGTCAAAATTGATATCAAAATGTCCTTGCGTCGGGCATTTATTGTGTATTGTGACAACATATCTGCGATTTATCTTTCTCACAACCCGGTTCAACATCAGCGAATCAAGCACATTGAGATATACATACATTTCGTTCGTGGGGAAGTTGGGCTAGGACATGTCAGAGTATTACATGTGCACTCATCATATCAGTACGCAAATATATTTTTCAAAGGACTTCCCAGACAGTTATTTCTTGACTTCAGATTCAGTCTCAGCGTCCGAGCTCCTCCCGCTCCGACTGAGGGTGTGTGTAAACGTGTACAACCCATCAATACAATTCATATCCATAATTAGAATATATCTCATTTATTGTGAAAATATTTAGTGATATATAATTATGGTAAACTATGATTCGTCTTATATTAGAACTAGGATTCCTATTGTATTAGAGATATATATTGTACATTATATATATTAATATTAATGAGAAAAACTCTTCAAGTAAAATTAATATCATCTTACCGTTTTTGAACTCTAGGTTGATGAATGACTATCATTTTCTTTTTCATCCTCCAACATCTGTGACCTAATTGAATGTCTTGCTTATAAATAGATTATAGGTAAAACAAATCTGTTATCCAACTCAATTTTGGCTTTTTTGGCTTGTAAGATGTGTGTTTTGATGGCCATTATGCTCATGAAACCAAGGTAATTGAATTTATTTTTTCTGTTTATCTTTTTCTCATTTGAAGATAAGTAACTGACTCATGACATAAAACATGAGTTTGAGTCTCCAAGATTATGTACTTCTTTGGGTAATAATTTCATTTCCACGTTGATAATCTGGTGAAACTTCTTAAACCTCTTTGAAATTTATTATAGAAAAGTAAAAAAAGTTATTGTAACATTCCCTTCTACCTCAGTACATGCTTAATTATTAAATAAAAAATTAGCTTTCATAATTAACTAAAAATATTGTTGGATCAAGTGTATAAAATAATAAGGAAATGAGAATTGTAAAAACAACAAGAAGTAACAAGAAATCTGAAAATTAAACAAAGAAAAAGTCTTGCTGAGTTGATTGGATGAACAATCTATCCTTAAGATAATATTGCCCCATATATCCTTTCAACGGTTGTAATGGTAACTTATCAAATAAATGAGCAAAAGAAACTCAAGTGTTGGCTTTGGAAGAAAGATCTTTGAGTGTTTGTGATTGCTAAGAGGAAGACAATTTGCAGAATTGTTTTGTGAATGTGTATATTGTAAATGTGCCTAAGGCCCCATTTTATAGTATGGAGAAGATGGTCTTCCACCTAGACAAGTAATGGTGAATAAAGGCCATATAATGCCTTGAATGTGGAGTAATAATTCAGCCAAATAATGGTTGAATTCATGAGCCCTATAATGGAGAATTAATGCTCCAAAGTCAGCCCAAAAACTGTTTTCGTCCATCTTCCAACGGTCTAAAACGCCTGCAGCGCCGTGGCCCTGCAGGCCGGCGTCGCGACGCCGAAACTCATGCAAGTTGGCGTCGTGGCCCTGCACGCTGGTGTTAGCCCGATTTTCAATTGCTCACACAAGTGTACGTATCGTTACAAGTAATATAGTCTGGTAAGACCGAATATCGTCCTCAGAAACTGGTTTCTAATTACCGAACATCTATTCTAGGTTATCTATTTGGCAAAAGATAAGTTGATTTGGTTTTTATCTAACACTAGTAGAGTAATTTCAAGAATTAAACTAAATTATTGAGCTTTAATCAGTTATGAAGGAATTAGAGCTTCCAATATCTTCAACTATCCACTCTTATCAATCTTTAATGCAACTAGAACGACTTCTTCTTCTACGTTAAGATAGCGGTTAACTAGACTGTCTTATATTCCGGTTAGGATATATAATCGCTCAACCCAGTGCAGAAACCTTCTATATTTCTATGATAGGTTTTACCACATAGGAGGATTAAGAACAATAACCTAAAGTACTACACAAGTATCGGGGTACTTTCGTCCGCGATATTAACCTATGTCTATTCAATTACAACATATTCAAATCTCTCATCTCGATTCTTGATTCGAAATCATATAAATTATGACAATTAGTGATCAGTTAACTATCAAACATTCATACCAATATTGAATAAATTTTAATCCAGTGAAGAAGAAACCAAACTAATGCATTAATTCATGAATAAGAGTTTCAAGCGATTCAATAGAAAAGCTATAATAAAGTATTTAGCTCCTAGTCATAGACATGCTAAGAACTAATACAAATCCAAACATGAACTGAATTGAAATAAATAAAAAAAAAGAGAAATACTTAGAACTAATGTCTCTAATTGTAGCCTCCAAGCGTTGTGTTGTAATGTGAGAGATGAAATATATACAAGGTGCTCAGATATGAGATGCCCCTTAATGAGTAGGGTTTTAGGGTTTTATACTTGAGAAAACTTGCGCTTCAGACCCTTTTAACCCTCTGAAACGCGACCAAAAAATCAGAAATCTCGCGTCGGCGCCGTGGCGCTGCTGGCTGGCGCCATGGCGCCGAAATTACTGAAGTCGAATCAGATTTTTGTCCTTTTTTCGTCCGGACTTCGTCAGATTTCTTCTATGCTTCCCGGGACTTCTTAGGCTTCATTTTATTGGCCTTTTTAGTGTGCAATTTCATCTCAAAAGCTCATTTTCCTCTTCTTTTTGTCATTTCTCCATTTAGGACCGCTGTGACTCAAAAGAAAGAAAAACGACCCTAACATGACACTAATTTCAACGAAAATGAGAAAAATACTAACTAAAAATGACTCAAAAGTGTATATAAAATATGCCTAATACCGGCGCCAAGGCCGAAACCAGAGAGTTTCGCGCCATGGCGCCGTCTGAACATGCGCCGCAACATTTTCAGACTCGTTTCGTCTTTCGTACATTGTACACGTCTTCCTTTCATTTACCAACGTGAAATCATTGTTATTTGGTCAATAACCATCTATTATTTTACGTCTCAAACAATTCGTATAAGTACCAATATCTCTTCCACTTAAGGAAATTACGATCCTTGACACTTTATGTGCACGTGTGTGGAAACCATGTTTCCGACGTGCGGGGCCCCCAATTGTTCGATTCATAATTAATAGAATTTATTTTATTTCACGTTTAATAAATATTTCCAACAACTCCCTTTTGGAAGAGATTTTGGTGCACGCGTATGGTGCCGTTCTAGCAATCAACCCTTCTTATTTTTTGTCCATCGTGGGTCGTGGACACACTTGAATTCTTAAGTGCGTTCTTTTGAGACGGCTTGTCCTCGCACTTAAATAGGTGGTCTCCTACAAAGTATCCTGCAATACCCAGCTATACAAGCGTTAGGAACCATTAAAAATTTCCCAACCTAACCTCAAGTATTGATGATCATTAAAGGTTTGGAACCTTATCATTTACCTCTCTTACATGTAGTACTTTGTCTATCACGGGAACGACCTTGGATTATGTTTATTAAGAAGAATACATTATCCGAAGTTCTCTTGCTTCCACCGAAGCGCTCACGGAACCTTTACAATTTAATTTTCCCATTGAACCTTATTCCTGAGATCTCCAGTCTGTAAGGTTGGGTGTCCACTGTATCGGTTCTTATTGTTTGGGTTTTAAGCCCATTTCCCTAGACAGGCAGAACATCTGATCTCTGGTCATTCCCTTCGTCAAGGGATCTGCAATATTTTCCTTTGATTTTACGTAATCAATGGAAATAACACCCGAGGTGATCAGCTGCCTAACAGACTCATGTCTCCGTCGAATATGATGAGATTTTCCGTTGTACATAGAACTTGTGCCCTTCCTAGAGCCAACTGACTATCGCAGTGGATCATTACAGAAGTCACGAGTTTATCCCAACATAGGACATCCTCTAGAAAACCATGAAGCCACTCAACCTTTTTTCCTGCTTTGTCTAAAACGATGAATTCCGACTCCATCGTGGATCGGGAAATAAGTGTTTGTCGAGAGGATTTCCAAGACACAGCTCCACCATCGGTTGTGAAAATATATCCGCTGGTGGACTTAATGTCGTCGCTATCAGATATCCAGTTAGCATCACTGTACCCCTCTAGTACAACTGTATATCTCGAATAGTGTAATCCAAAGTTTAGCGTGAACTACAGGAACCGTAGTACCCTATTCAATGCTTTCCAATGATCTTCACTTGGATTTCGGGTAAACCTATCCAATTTATTGACTGCATATGCGATATCTGGTCGAGTGCAGTTTGTGAGATACATAAAACTCCCAATCACCTCAGACGCTCCTGGCGTATAGGTACACCAAAATGCTTGTCAATCTTTTGACTTCTATCCAATGGTGTCCTTACTGGTGAACTGTCAAACATCTCGATTTCCTTTAGCACATCTTCGATGTAATGAGTTTGAGACAAGACCAGTCCATTAGATGTCTTAGAGATCTTGATCCCTAAGATGATATATGCGACCCCCATATCTTTCAAGTCGAAACATTGTTTTAACATGTTCTTAGTCTCTAGAATTATACTAGGACTGCTAGCAGTGATCAACAAGTCATCTACATAAAGGCATATCATAACGAATGAGTCGGCATATCCTTTCATGTAAACACATTTGTCACATTTATTAATGACGAACCCTTTTGATAGTAGAGTATTATCAAATTTCTTATGCCATTTTTTAGGGGCCTGTTTCAGCCCGTACAACAATTTAACAAGTCGACACACTTTTGTCTCTTGTCCTGGAACCACATACCCCTCTGGTTGGTCCATATATATTTCTTCTTCCAAATCACCATTTAGGAAGGTTGTCTTAACATCCATTTGATGTATTTCAAGACCCTGCAAAGCGGCGAGACTATGAACATACGTATTGTTACACCCCGAATTTCCAGGATATGTTTATATGAACGTACGTAAGAACTCAAAAATGTTAAGATTTGAGACTAGTAAAAATTTATCGAAATTATGGAATTGTCGGAAAACGAAATATTGTGACGAATGGGAGGGCGACACATGTCACCCCCCCTTAAGTTGGTCTTGGACGAAATTGGCATGGGTAAAAGGGTCATTTGACCATAAGTTAGATGACCAAGTCTTGCTAAGTCTTGAAGCTTGATATTGTTGACTTGTCAAAGGGCCACTTGGGCTAGATCCATGTGAAACTTATCTAAGCCACACATTTGTACAAATCTCAACCCTACATTGTGTTATATTTGTATACTAGTAGCAAGACAAGCTTCCACACTTAGCCAAATTTTCTACAAATTGAAGAACACAAGAGGGGAGCTCTCGACCAAGGCTAGGGTTTCAAGAAAAAAAATTTGTTTGTTGTTCAATAAGCTCCACACTTTAAACCAAGGTTCCTAAGGGTATTGTAAGAGTATCTCAATAGAAAGATCCCGGAAAAATATCGTTTTCGTATTAGTCGCAAGGTGAAAACCTAGTCACTTTCCTAGGTTTGGATTGGAAGATTTAAGGGAAGTTGTTTGTGACCTTCTAAGGGCTTCAAGTGGCGGATTGGAGTGTCGAGGAGAGGCTCTAAGTTGCTAGGGAGCGACTTCGGATCTTGAAGTGGATTAAGGCTCGCTAAGGTAGCAATCTTGTTCTCTTAAGTATTATAAGATTACATATTGTTGTAGCCTTACATTTTAACTAGCATGAAGTATATGTATTAAGGGTTGATAAGTGATATGGATTGTGGAAACATATAGCCGAAAGGTCATTGTTAGCCCTTTGAAATTGAAATACAATTTGGTCGTTAATTAGAATCGTCGCATGTTACCTACTTGAGGATTGTAGTAGTTATAATCAATTGCGGCTTAATATCATGTTGTACTAAACAACTTGGATTGAAAAGGATTTGGATAAGAATTTGTGTTGTTGTACCTCAAGTAGCCGTGAATGACATAGTATGTTGGACTAGTGTGATATCAATTGTGGGGCGGAATTTTACACGTCTTGTAGGCGTGTAATCCACCGTTGTTAACTTCATTGATTGAGCCTTAAATGTGGCGTATTTGGTTATTGAATTCGGGCCTTGAAAAAGGTGGGAAAGTATGTAGAAACAAAGGAAGTGCTGTCCGATTTTCCGTAGAATTTGGAGATTTTACACTTAGAATATTCTACGTTTGAAGCTAGAGGTTAATAGACATATTATGACCATTATAGGTTGAAGTACTATGAGCAGAGTATTCTACTTGAAGGGTGGAAAAGCTAGCAAGGTTATAGTACTTTGGAGCATTTTGCTACTTGTCGATAATCGTCGCGAGGTATGTGAACCTCTTCCTTCTTTTGGCATGATTCTATGTATGGAATATACATGTGGTAGTATTTCATGATTCCTTCTACTCTTAGAAATTAAGAGGTATGAATGTTGATTTACTCTATGTAAAAGCTACGTCTAAGAAATCCTAAGCTCTTACCAAGTCTTATGGGGATGTTGGTAAGAGTCATTAGGAAGTATTTGGAGTCGAGTTGACTTGACTAAGTTACTGCACGAATGAGAATAAGTATCGAACAAGCCATTGCAGCGTTAATAAAAGAAAATGTATCGACAATCAATTAAATTAAAATGAGTAGAATTCTCCATCTGCATAGAAACTAAGATAAGACAAAATTGTATTACATTTTCTAGATCATGGCTGCTTTAATAAGATAACTATAAACAAGTATAACCTATTCACGACTCATAAAAAGCATATGTTACTTAAATTAAAAGAGTTTATGTTATGAAGTTTTAAGACTATGAACTTGATTTCTAAGAAGGTTACAAGACTTTATTTTTCAAGTTATGGGACTTGATTCTTAAAGGAAGAAAGGACTTGATTTAAAAAGTATGGTTTCTATGAATTATTTCAAAAGTTAAGAGGCTTGAGTTTTCAAAAGAAGAAGTTTATTGATTTAAAAAGAGAAGGAGTTTTAAGATTCTTTTAAGTATGTATGTACGTAGTACTTTTGGGTTAAATTTTTCCCTAAGACAATAAGGAATAAAAGTGCCCTAAGTTTTCTAATTTGAAAAGGTTGTTATAGTAGCTTTATGGGAAGTTGTTATAACGACTTAAGAAGAAGTGAGAAGATGGTTTAAAATGTTATGCAAAGAGACATTATCGCGTCCCAGGAATGGGACGGGCAGTATACCTTTATGGGAAGACTATATGACATTATCGCGTCCCAGGAATGGGCCAGGCAGTATACCTTTATGGGCAGACTATATGACATTATCGTGTCCCAGGAATGGGCCGGGCAGTATACCTTTATGGGCAGACTTATGTGACTTTATCGCGTCCCAGATTGGCCGACAAGATAGGCGCCCCTCGTAAAAATTCGGATTATGTTATGTAAGGTAAGTAAGTTATATGGTAATGAACTTGATGATGTTTCCTAAGTATGTACGTAAGAATGTGACTATAACTTTTATTAAAAAATGGGAAAAGATAATAAGGTACGATTAAGTTCACGAGATTGAAATGACACGGTAGGATCTGGTATTTATTTTGTTTATATACTTGCCCCTGTCATTTTTCTGTACAGTTATGATTTGTTTACTATTTCCGTTCCATATTCGCACTGTTGTGATCGACTTCTTGGGGCTGCGTTCATGCCCGCAGGTATTAGGTACACAGGTTGGTGATCCTTGCTCTTAGGATCTCGGTTCAGTTTTTGGGAAAAAGACCCATTTACTCCGGAGGCTTATCTTTTCGTACGGTTTCCCCTGAGGTTGTAGATTCATGTATATTCAGGGGTATGGCGGGGCCCTGTCCCACCACATTTGTTATGTTAAAACTCTTATAGGTCTCTAGTCACATATTGTGGGTCAGTTTGTAAAGGAAAGGAGGCAACTGCTTCGGGTATGTATATATATGTCCAGGGAGGTAGCCTTATCGGCTAACCGGTTGATTTTAATTCTGTTGATTTATTTTATAAGTTTCATGTATGTTCCGCTGATTATCTCTGATGTATACCCGCAGGTGCCTGTGTAGTCACCGCGGCGAGTCGGGTCGTGACAAAAGTGGTATCAAAGCAGTTAGTCCTCGAAAAGTGTCTACAGACCGTGTCTAGTAGAGTCTTGATTATCAGTGTGTTGTGCACCACATCAATAATCAGGAGGCTGCAGGACATTTAGGATTGGTTTCCATTCTTCTCTCTTTGAGATTGTGCAGTAGAGCTGTCATAGTAGGTTAAATCCTCTCTGACCTATTCTTATGTATCAGTTATGCCCCCACGGAAGGCGACCAGGGCCCAGAAGGGCAAGGCAGCAGGAGTCGCTAGTGGTCCTGTAGGGTTACGAAGACTCGTGCCCGATTATGCCCGAGGTTGTGGCTCGACGACGAGTTGATTCGCCCGGCAAAGTGATAGAGGCGAGAATGTACCGCAGCTCCAGAGGTTCCGATACCCGAGCCTCCAGTTCCGCAGCCAGGGGCAGAGTTTAGAGATTATGGGGAGCAGATTAGGTTATTTACTAGCATAGTGATAGGGCAGCGCCGACAGGAGCAGGTAGCTAACCCTAGAGCCGACAGTTTGAGGATTCGAGATTTTCTGGGTTGTAGTCCACCCGAGTTCTATGGTTCGAGATCTGAGGATGATCCTCAGGAGTTCGTTCGGCAGCTACAGCGGACTATGCAGGTGCTTAGGGCCTCGTAGACAAAGTCAGTTGTGTTAGCTTCTTACCGGTTATGCGATATTGCGTTGAACTGGTTTGAGTCTTGGGAGCTGTCGAGGGGTGTGGGTGCTCGTCCAGCAGTTTGGGATGAGTTCACAGAGGCCTTTCTTGATCACTTTTTGCCTCCTGAGATGAGGAGAGCCCGTGTTGATAAGTTCTTATCATTGAAGCAGAATGGGAGGACCATCAGAGAGTACAACCTGGAGTTTGACTCGTTGGCCAGGTATGCGCATACTATTGTGGCTGACATGGCTGATAGAGTTCATCGCTATGTTATGGGGCTAGACCATTATATGATTACAACTTGCCTAGGAGTGGCCCTTCAGCCATGTATGGATATTGCTAGGATGCAGGTATATGCACAGGGGATCGAGGACAGAGAGAGAGAGGACTAGCCAGACCGAGGCCAGCCCGAGGGCGGGGCAGCAGGGTTTCAGGAAATTTTGGCGGACGGCCTCGGCAGCTAGGTCTACATTTCAGCCAGCACCGAGTGCTCCTCCACAGTTTTCCGGCGGAGGGTTTTATAACCCCAGGAATGCAGGGGCCGGTCAGATCTCTAGAGCTTCAGGGTCTCAGGGAGATGGGGGTTCCAGTCAGTCGAGGCCAATTTTGCCTATGGGGGTTCCAGTCAGTCGAGGCCAATTTTGCCTCAATGCCCCCAGTGTAGTAGGTTCCATTCTGGGGTGTGTCGCGCCGGTACGGGTGTTTGTTTTTCTTGTGGTCGTTTGGGCCATATGTTAAGAGAGTGTCCTTATAGATGTGGCACTAGTGGGCGACAGATCTACCGATCGATGCGGGTTCTTCGCCTTCAATAGCTAGGCAGGATGTTCATGCACTGACAGGCCGTGGCAGAGGTTATGGTGGAAGTTCCCAGTTTTAGCGGTCCTTTGAACCGCCTATATGATTTCAGGTATGTTTTTGACCCTTTAGAGACTTGTATGCGTGATAAAGTTGTTGTATGTTTAAGTGTCATGAACGGATTATATTGAGACTATGTATGTATGCTAGAGTAACTTGGAAGTACGAAAAGATAATCCTTTTTGGACTTATGATGGATGGATATGTGTGTGTGCAAGATATTAGGGTCATATGTGGGATAATTAGGTTTCATTAAGTGTAGTTTTATGAGACTATGCCGATAAATGATAGATTGAGCTCCGAAAGAACATTCGAGGACGAATGTTTCTAAGGGGGGAAGAATGTTACACCCCGAATTTCCAGGACATGTTTATAAGAACGTACGTAAGAACTCAAAAATGTTAAGATTTGAGACTAGTAAAAATTTATCGGAATTATGGAATTGTCGGAAAACGAAATATTGTGACGAATGGGAGGGCGACACGTGTCACCCCCTTAAGTTGGTCTTGGACGAAATTGGCTTGGGTAAAAGGGTCATTTGACCATAAGTTAGATGACCTAGTCTTGCTAAGTCTTGAAGCTTGATATTGTTGACTTGTCAAAGGGCCACTTGGGCTATATCCATGTGTAACTTATCTAAGCCACACATTTGTGCAAATCTCAACCCTCCATTGTGTTATATATGTATACTAGTAGCAAGACAAGCTTCCACACATAGCCAAATTTTCTAGAAATTGAAGAACACAAGAGGGGAGCTCTCGGCCAAGGCTAGGGTTACAAGAAAAAAAATTCGTTTGTTGTTCAATAAGCTCCACACTTTAAACCAAGTTTCCTAAGGGTATTGTAAGGGTATCTCAATAGAAAGATCCCGGAAAAATATCGTTTTCGTATTAGTCGCAAGGTGAAAACCTAGTCACTTTCCTAGGTTTGGATTGGAAGATTTAAGGAAAGTTGTTTGTGACCTTGTAAGGGCTTCAAGTGGCGGATTGGAGTGTCGAGGAGAGGCTCTAAGTTGCTAGGGAGCGACTTCGGATCTTGAAGTGGATTAAGGCTCGCTAAGGTAGCAATCTTGTTCTCTTAAGTATTATAAGATTACATATTGTTGTAGCCTTACATTTTAACTAGCATGAAGTATATGTATTAAGGTTTGATAAGTGATATGGATTGTGGAAGCATATAGCCGAAAGGTCATTGTTAGCCCTTTGAAATTGAAATACAATTTGGTCGTTAATTAGAATCGTCGCATGTTACCTACTTGAGGATTGTAGTAGTTATAATCAATTGCGGCTTAATATCATGTTATACTAAACAACTTGGATTGAAAAGGATTTGGATAAGAATTTGTGTTGTTGTACCTCAAGTAGCCGTGAATGACATAGTATGTTGGACTAGTGTGACATCAATTGTGGGGCGGAATTTTACACGTCTTGTAGTCGTGTAATCCCCTGTTGTTAACTTCATTGATTGAGCCTTAAATGTGGCGTGTTTGGTTATTGAATTCGGGCCTTGAAAAAGGTGGAAAAGTATGTAGAAACAAAGGAAGTGATGTCCGATTTTCCGTAGAATTTGGAGATTTTACACTTAGAATATTCTACGTTTGAAGCTAGAGGTTAATAGACATATTATGACCATTATATGTTGAAGTACTACGAGTAGCGTATTCTACTTGAAGGGTGGAAAAGCTAGCAAGGTTATAGTACTTTGGAGCATTTTGCTACTTGTCGATAATCGTCGCGAGGTATGTGAACCTCTTCCTTCTTTTGGCATGATTCTATGTATGGAATATACATGTGGTAGTATTTCATGATTCCTTCTACTCTTAGAAATTAAGAGGTATGTATGTTGATTTACTCTATGTAAAAGCTACGTCTAAGAAATCCTATGTTATTATCAAGTCTTATGGGGATGTTGGTAAGAGTCATTAGGAAGTATTTGGAGTCGAGTTGACTTGGCTAAGTTACTGCACGAATGAAAATAAGTATCGAACAAGCCATTGCAGCGTTAATAAAAGAAAATGTATCGACAATCAATTAAATTAAAATGAGTAGAATTCTCCATCTGCATAGAAACTAAGATAAGACAAAATTGTATTACATTTTCTAGATCATGGATGCTTTAATAAGATAGTTATAAACAAGTATAACCTATTCACGACTCATAAAAAGCATATGTTACTTAAATTAAAAGAGTTTATGTTATGAAGTTTTAAGACTATGAACTTGATTTCTAAGAAATTTACAAGACTTTATTTTTCAAGTTATGGGACTTGATTCTTAAATGAAGAAAGGACTTGATTCTTAAATGAAGAAAGGACTTGATTTAAAAAGTATGGTTTCTATGATTTATTTCAAAAGTTAAGAGGCTTGAGTTTTCAAAAGAAGAAGTTTATTGATTTAAAAAGAGAAGGAGTTTTAAGATTCTTTTAAGTATGTATGTACGTAGTACTTTTGGGTTAAATTTTTCCCTAAGGTAATAAGGAATAAAAAATGCCCTAAGTTTTCTAATTTGAAAAGGTTGTTATAGTAGCTTTATGGTAAGTTGTTATAACGACTTAAGAAGAAGTGAGAAGAGGGTTTAAAATGTTATGCAAAGAGACATTATCGCGTCCCAGGAATGGGCCGGGCAGTATACCTTTATGGGCAGACTAAATGAAATTATCGCGTCGTGAATGGGCCGGCAAGATACCTTTACGGGCGTATATAACATTATCGCGTCCCAGAAACGGGTCGGGCAGTATACCTTTATGGGCAGACTATATGACATTATCGCGTCCCAGGAATGGGCCGGGAAGTATACCTTTATGGGCAGACTTATGTGACTTTATCGCGTCCCAGATTGGGCCGGACAGTATAGGCGTCCCTCCATAAAAGGCCGGATTATGTTATGTAAGGTAAGTAAGTTATATGGTAATGAACTTGATGATGTTTCCTAAGTATGTACATAAGAATGTGACTATAACTTTTATTGAAAAATGGGAAAAGATAATAAGGTACGATTAAGTTCACGAGATTGAAATGATATGGTAGGATCTGGTATTTATTTTGTTTATATACTTGCCCCTGTCATTTTTCTGTACAGTTATGATTTGTTTACTATTTCCGTTCCATATTCGATACCTGTTGTACTGACTCCCTTCGGGGGGCTGCGTTCATGCCCGCAGGTATTAGGTACACAGGTTGGTGATCCTTGCTCTTAGGATCTCGGTTCAGTTTTTGGGAAAAAAACCCATTTACTCCGGAGGCTTATCTTTTGGTACGGTTTCCTCTGAGGTTGTAGATTCATGTATATTCAGGGGTATGGCGAGGCCCTGTCCCGCCACAGTTGTTATGTTAAAACTCTTAGAGGTCTGTAGTCACATATTGTGGGTCAGTTTGTAAAGGAAATGAGGCAACTGCTTCGGGTATGTATATATATGTCCAGGGAGGTAGCCTTATCGGCTAACCGGTTTATTTTAGTTCTGTTGATTTATTTTATAAGTTTCATGTATGTTCCGTTGATTATCTCTGATGTATACCCATACGGGTGCCCAGGTAGGGCACCAATCGCGGCCCGGGGTCGGGTCGTGACACGTATGGATGTCATTCTAGATACCGGTGAGTAGGTGTCAAAGTAATCAAGACCCTATTTTTGGCGATAGACCTTGACTACTAACATAGCCTTGTATTTATCGATAGAACCATCTGCATTTAACTTCCGTTTGAGGACCCACTTACAACCCAAAGGTTTGTGTCCTGGAGGAAGATCAGACAACTTCAGGTGTGGTTGTGTAGGATGGATTCTATCTCGCTTTCTATTGCTTCCTTCCAGAGAGGTGCTTCTGGAGTTGACAATGTCTCGGCGATTGTCTGTGGTTCGTCTTGAACTAGATAAGCTTCAAAGTCTGGACTGAAGAACTTATCCTTCCGAATCCTTTTGCTTTGCCTTGGTTCCATCTTTAAATTTTCCAAGTTCTGAGAATCTGGAATATTGAATTCCGAATCAACAGCCACTTCAGAATTCACTAAATCTGAACCGTTTGGATCTGGGTAGTCATTAACCCTTTGATCCTCAGAGAGTTGATCATAACTTCGTTTGAGAGATGTTATGTTGTTTTCCTTGTATGGAAATATATCTTCAAAGAAACTTGCGTTTCTTGATTCCATGATCGTACCTTCATGAATATCTGGTACATTCGACTTATGTACTATGAAGCGATAAACACTACTGTTACTGGCATATTCGATGAATATGCAATCCACAGTCTTAGGTCCAATCTTGACCTGCTTTAACATAGGTACTTTTACCTTGGTCAGACAACCACATACCTTCAAATACTGATAGGTAGGTTTCTTTCCTTTCCATAGTTCATATGGAGTCTTGTCTTTACCCTTGTGTGGAACTCTATTAAGTATCTTATTTGCGGTAAGGACAGATTATCCCCACAAGGTTTGAGGGAGGCCCGAATTGATGAGTAGAGCATTCATCATTTCCTTTAGTGTTTGATTCTTACGCTCAGCAACACCGTTTGATTGAGTTGAGTAAGGAGTCGTTGTTTGATGAACTATACCCGATTGGTACAAAGTTCTTTAAAAGGTGCTACATATTCTCCCCCTCTATCGCTACAGATAGTTTTAATCCGTCCACTAAGTTGGTTTTCAACTTCTGATTTGTAGCGTTTGAATTCTTCAAAGACTTCATCTTTAGTTTTTAGTAAGTAAAGGTAACAAAACCTTGTGTTATCATCTATGAAAGTCACAAAGTAGTTGTTCCCCCCTCTAGTTTGAGCGAACTTCAAATCACATATATCAGTATGTATAAGTTCTAGAGAAGCAGTTTCCCTTTCGATTGATCTAAAGGGATTTTGAGAAAGTTTTGCCTCTATGCACACCTCACACTTACATTGAGGGTTTATGTCAATAGACGACAATAATTCCAACTTTACCAATCTTTGGACAGATTGATAGTTAATGTTACACCTCATGGTTTTAAGACCACAATTAGAGAGCGTAATTAAGAAAATAAGATTCGGATATTGGATATAAAACATATTTACTTATGCCAATATGGAACTTATTATACAAGGAATGTAGTTCCGGAATAAATTTCAAATACTACGAGTGTGACGATGGGGATTGATTATTTGTTGGACATTTCGAAATTTCTAGATTTTATATTAGATTGATTATGTGGGAGATGGATTTATTAATTGTGGAATTTATTTTAGTGGAGATAATAATAAGTGGAAATTAGTGGACAAATTATGGGGACTAGTACCCCTCCCACGCGTGGAACAAGAAGCAATACAGTTAATGATTTTCAGCTTATATTATCAATGCTCCTTTATTTCTATTTCAAAGCACACTTCTTCTACAAACTCCCTTCTCTCTCCCTTCTCCCCCATTTTCGAAATCAGCCTCTCCCTCATCCCTCCACCTAGGGCTGCACAAAAAATGGACCGGACCGAAAAAAAACCCCAGACCGAATTTTTCGGTCCGGTCTTCGGTTCTACGTTTCTAAAAATTCGGTCCTCGGTCCGTTTTTTTTTCCAGTTTTTAGTGTACATTGGACCGGACCGGACCGAACTTGGACCGGTCTTCGGTCCGACCCTTCTGGATTTTCGATCCTCGGTCCGGTCCGGTCTGAGGTTTTTGTGCAGCCCTACCTCCACCCTCTCTCCTCCAAACAGATTTTCTACTCTCCTCCATAGCTAAGAGAAGCTTCAAACAACTCCCATTCCAAGGTTAAGTTCCTCTACAAGTTTTAGGCCATAGAAACTCCCCAAAAACAGTGGGGGAATCGGAAATTTGCCCCAGATTTAGCCCATAAATGTTAGCATTTGAGATGAATTATTTTGGAAGAAAAACATGTAAGAATGATGAATTAAAATTGTAGAATACATGCATGTCATTTTGGGTTGAAGAAATGGTGAAATGGAAAAGAATTGGAGCAAGTGAAATCGAGAATCATAGGGACTATTTTAGCTATTTGAAGGTAATGTTTCTTCTTATTATTTGAAGTTATTTGGAAGATTAAATGATGTCGTGATTAAGGGATAAACTCATGATATAGAGGAATTGGAAATAAGAGAAATGCATGTGGTTGTTGTTGAGATTGTGATTACTGATTTTATGGACTGTTTTGGTATACATTGGCTTGGATTGTTGTGTTATTACTATTGTCACTAATTGCATGTGGAAATTGAAAAGAAACATTGATATTTAAGTTGTAATTAGTCATATGGAAGTATTGAAATATGAAATTGGATTTTAGGAATTAAGAGAAGAGTTATGGAATTATGATATGTTGTGGTCGAGAACTTCATGAAATTATTGGACATTGTTGTGATGTATTAGGAGCTGTTTTGTTAAGATTATAATGCTGGAAATTAAGTTATGAACATGTATATACATTGTGGTAATTACTAATACATTTCTTAAAGAAATTAATGTGTAGGGATGTGTTACTTTATATTCTTGTTATTATTGGTATATGGACTGTTTTAGGGGCTGATTTGATATGGATTAAGATGATGGATTAAGATGAGAAATAAGTGTATAAATTCTCTTGGTTGTTGTAGTTATTGTCTTCCATGAACGAAAAAAGGAATGTATTATGATGGCGTATATGGAGTATTTGAGATTGTTTTGGTTATATTTTTAAGTTGCATATTAAAATTGGTATTGTTGGATTTGTTTTGTAAGTTGTAGATGTGCATATAAATAGGGGAAGTGTTGTCCGAATTTTTATAGAAAAGAGAGTCGTCATTCGATATAAAGTATGCTAGTAATCATTGAATTGACGGACGTATTACCATTATTATAGGTTGAAGTACTAGACGAGACGTGTTCTAATATTGAGTTGGTTAGTTCGTCTAAAAGGTATGTAAAACTATCCTTTCTTTCTTTTGGCATGATTTATATAAATGAGTGTACGACGGACGTATAAAGTTGCTCATGATACTTTATCCGTGCGGATATGACAATATGATTTCACCGAGTCCCTGGCCGGGTATGTATATATATACGATGATTTCACCGAGTCCCAAAATGGGTCGGGTACGATATAAATGGACATCGTCGAGGTTTGTGGACAAGTATCCACAGTTTATGGACAGGTATCCATGTATGACTTCATTCACCGAGTCCCATAATGGGTCGGGTACGGTATATGATATGATTTCACCGAGACCTCACTAGGGGTAGAGTGCAGTATGTATAAGTACATGACTTTATTCACCGAGTCCCATAATGGGCTGGGTACGGTATGTATATGCACATGATGATTCTATGGACATGCATCCATGATTTTGATATGACTCTCATTTTATAAGGCACAGTTGACTCTCATTTTATAAGGTACATTTGACTCTCATTTCATAAGGCACAGTTGTATTGATATTTGGATTATTATATTTGTCTCCTGTCATCTCTTGGCCAGTTATGAGCTTATTTATAGGATGCGATGTGGCCGGGATTAGCGAGTCGGGGCGAGTCGGAGTGGAGAAGAGGCGGGTCAGGCAGGGTGGGCCAGGCGGGACCGGGACTAGAGGGACGATACCGTGTCCCGTCCCGGTCCTGATCCCGTTAGGCGGTCGGGATGGTGGGTAGGGGGTCGGGCGAGTTTTGTTTTTTTTTTAATTTTTTTTTCACTAAATTAAAAATACTAAATTACTAACAAAGTAACATTAACATATACATATAGTCATATAGTGATAATCATAGACTCATATTATACTATTATTGTTACACCCCGTAAATTCAAGAGGATAAGTTAAGAACGTACGAAAGGAAATAAGATTTGAATTTGGAAAGTTGGGTTGGCAGAATGTTGTAGGCAGACGTCCAGTCAACTTTGGAGCGGTATATCCCCTAATTCTTTAGGAGTTTTGAGGTGTTTTAAAAAGACTAGTATGAAGTTCGTTGAGTCTAGTTTCCCACGCAACAAACCACTCGTCGATTGGACATCGGGGTAGGAAGTTACGGGCGTTAGAAGTTACGTCAAGCAGAGGACAAATTTCCCCAGCGTCCGCAGCGCCGTGCCGCAGGGTCAGCGCGCGCGATATTTCAAAATCCTCGAGGTTGCAGCGCGGCGCCGGCTGCGAGGCCGCGCGCGGCGGGATTTTTACGCGGAAAGGGGCGAAAAACAGGGGATATTTTGATAAAAGGCCTATGGGAGGGTGACAAGTGTCCCTCCCATCTTTTTGACCAAGGGAGGGTCATATTTTAGGACCAAGTCTTCAAGACTTGGCCATTTGCAAGGGTTTCCTTAAGAAAAATCCCTCTCATCTCTCTCAAATTGATGAACCCCGGTGTGATTTTTGGAAAGGCTTCAAGAAGGAAAAGTGTTGGCAAGCTTGTAGAGGGCTCGTGTGGGTAATTTTAAAGTGAAGAAGATTTCGGAAAGAGGGCTTCTCGAGGTAATAATCTTCACCTTCTTGTGTAAAATGAAAATTTCAAGTTATAGTATTTAAGAAATGAGCATGTGATTGTTATATTAAAGTTTGAAAAGATTTGGATCTTGTCGTCTTATTGAAAACTGAAAATGGGCATGTGAGCCACTCATGTTATAATCAATTCGGTTGTTAGCTAAAAATCGTTGCATGTTATAAATAGGAGGGTATATAATTGGTTATGATTTATATAACATGTTGGAATAACGAGTTGGATTAAGAGGAAATTGAAAGGAAATTGATAATTGTTGTGATATTGTAACCAAATGTGGCTTGGAATTATTGGTTTGTTTTGTATTATTGTGGGGCAGAATTTTACGCGTCCTGTAAAGGCGTGTAATCCCCTTTTGGTTAGCTGAATTGTTGTGCCTTAAATGCGGCGTTTGGTTATTGAATTCGGACCTTGAAAAAGGTGGAAAAGTACGTAGAAACAAAGGAAGTCTTTGTCGAATTTTTCCCGTAGAACAAGGGACTTTACATTAGAATATTCTACGTTGAAGCTAGAAGCTAATAGACGAATTATGGTCATTATAGGTTGACATCTACGGACGGCATATTGGACTTGGCAAGTGGATTAAACATAAGAGGTATGTGGAAACTTTCTTATCACTTGAGCATGAGTAGTTATAACTGTATGGTACGGTAGACGTACGTGATTTAAATAAGGTAAAGTCATTTTGATATACTTGACTTGTTTTAAAGATGCCTAGTCGGTTGAGTTAGAGGACTAACTCACTTGTCCTTGAGGAAAGGTTATAAGAACGGGTTATTCTAATGGGGTAGACAAGAACTCCTTGATGTGAAAAAGTATTGAACTGTTATAAAGATAAGAACTTGTTTTCTAAGTTAAGAACCTTGTCTTCTAAAGTAAAGAGATTTGAAGCCTTTTGAAAGTTGTGTAACTTGATTTGAAGTACAAGTCTCTCGGTCATAAAAAAGAACGAAGTTGTTTAGAGCATAAAGTTAGTAAAACAACTTTATGGGAAGTTGGTTATAATAACTTTATGGAAGGTTAAGAAATGGTTTTTCTCGAATATGTAAACCTAGATGAAAGAATTGAAACTAAGAAGGGCAATTTGATTTAAAGGCATCAATTGCGTAAGGTTAAAATAAGGGTCACTTGATTTAGAAGCCCGAAGCATATTTCTATAAGTATAGTGACTTGTTTGAATTGTAGATAAGCCTTGATACTACGGGTGTTAGTATCTTGGGGTCTTATGTGGAAAAGGGATCTTTGGAAAGAATAGAAATACATAGTACTTTGGGTTGAATTTCCCCGGACTTGTTAAGTCATATGAAAAGTACCTTAAGGTCATAAAATGAGATCCTTTTTGTATGTTAATGGAAGTCTAAAGAAGTTATGATTTTACTTGGACGTACCGGCAGTGATGTGGGATTCCACGGGTATGCTTCCATTGTCTTATTGTGAACTTACTTGGACGTACCGACAGTGATGTGGGATTCCACGGGTATGTTTCCATTGTCCTAGTATGAGTTTACCTGGACGTACCGGCAGTGACGTGGGATTCCACGGGTATGCTTCCATGGTGGTTGATCCTTGGACATGCTTACGATGAGGGATTCCGAGGCATGCACCTTGGACATGCTTACGATGAGGGATTCCGAGGCATGCAGTATGAGTTTACCTGGACGTACCGACAGTGATGTTGGATTCCACGGGTATGCTTCCATGGTGGTTGACCCTTGGTCATGCTTACGATGAATGATTCCGAGGCATGCACCTTGGACATGCTTACGATGAAGGATTCTGAGGCATGCGACCAGGATGCTGGTTAAATTCCCGGATACGACTAGTACCCCATGGGTTAGCTCCCCATGAAGTCATGTGCCCGAGATGAGGGATTCCACGGGCATGAGATATATATATATATGTATTGTGTTGTGTGTGTACGCCGACAGTGAGGTTGGATGCCACGGGCGCGTCACATGGTTAGATTTTACATCTAGCGGTCGGCAGTGATGGGGAATCCCACGGGCGTGCTGTGATATTTGAGGGCTGGTGTTCATAGTCCTGGTGTGACTATCGTTCATATGTTGAGACAGGTTGTACAAGGTAAAACTGACTTTCATTACTTCCACTTCAGTAAGGCACAGTGTACTGTTAATTGGGTTGTCATATATGTCTTCAGCTGTATTTTTGACTATTATGATTTAAATTACGATTTCTGATTTTGCATACTTGGTGCATATTTTGTACTGACCTCCTTCGGGGGGCTGCGTTCATGCCGCAGGTTGAGGTACATAGCTTGTTGATCCGCACTCCTAGGATCATGATTCAGTTCTCGGAAAGCTCCATTTCTCCGGAGGCTTTGTCTTTGGTAGGGTTCCCTGAAGTTGTTGACTTTTGTACATTCAGGGGTATGGCGGGGCCCTGTCCCGTCACAGTTGTTATGTAAACTCTTAGAGGTCTGTAGTCATATCTTGTGGGTCACTTTATATTATTTTTTTTGAGGTAACTGCTTTTGGATTTGTTTATATCCAGGGAGGTAGCCTTATCGGCTAGCCTAATATTTATTTCATTATTAAGTTTGTGTATGTTCCGCTGATTATCTCTGATGTATACCTGTAAGGGTGCCCAGGTAGGGCACCGATCGCGAGCCGGTCGGAGTCGTGACAAAAGTGGTATCGAGCGATTAGTCCTCGGAAAGTGTCTCTGACCGTGTCTAGTAGAGTCTTGATTATTGATGTGTTGTGCACCACATCTATAATCGTGAGGCTGCAGACATTTAGGATTTGTTTCATTCTTCTCTCTGCGAGATAGTGCGGTAGAGGCATCTACTAGTGAATCCTCTCGACCTATTCTTATGTATCGATTATGCCTCCACGGAAGCGACCGGGGCCAGAAGGGCAAAGCGTGACAAGATTTGTTAGTGGTACCGGAGGATTTCTAGGAATCGAGGCCGGACTATGCACGAGGTTATGGGATCGGCGAGTTCAGCCACGCCGACAGTATTAGAGGAGCCGAGAGCGGCAGTAGCACCAGAGGTTCCGGTACCTGAGCCTCCAGTCCCACGGCCAGGGGCTGAGTATAGAGATTACGGAGAGCAGATCCGGTTATTGACTAGCATCGTGGCAGGGCAGCGCCGACAGGAGCCGGTAGCTAACCCTAGAGCCGATAGTTTGAGGATTCGGGACTTTCTGAGTTGTAATCCACCCGAGTTCTATTGTTCGAGGCCTGAGGAGGACCCTCAGGAGTTCATTCGGCAGGTGCAGCGGACTATGCAGGTGCTTAGGGCCTCGGAGACGGAGTCCGTTGTGTTAGCTTCATACCGGTTACGCGATATTGCGTTGAACTGGTTTGAGTCGTGGGTGTTGTCTAGAGGTGTGGGTGCTCCTCCAGCTATTTGGGATGAGTTCACGGAAGCCTTCCTCGGTCACTTTTTACCTCCTGAGACGAGGAGAGCCCGCCTGGATAGGTTCTTGGCATTGAGACAGAATGGGAGGACCATCAGAGAGTACAACCTGGAATTTGACTCATTGGCCAGGTATGCACCCACTATTGTGGCGGATATGGCGGACAGAGTTCACCGCTATGTGATGGGGCTAGACCGTTATATGGTTACCGCATGTCTGGGAGTTGCTCTTCAGCTAGGTATGAATATCGCCAGAATGCAAGCTTATGCACAAGGGATTGAGGATAGGGAGAGAGAGGGCCAACCAGACCTAGTCCAGCCCAAGAGGGCCAGGACGGCAGAGTTTCAGGATAACTTTCGAGGCGGACAACCTCAGCAACAGGCTAGGTCTACATTTCAATCGACGTAGAGTGCTCCTCCTTGGCCTTCTGGCAGGTGGTTTGACCGCCAGGGATATTCGGGGCGGAGTCGGGGCTCGGCTGGTTCCGCAGATGTCCGGGATAGTAGCGAGGAGGCCACCTTTGCCTCGGTGTGGTCACTGTGGTAGATCTCATTTTGGGGAATATCAGACTAGGTCGACAGCTTGTTATGCTTGCGGCCAACAGGGCCATTTGGAAAGGGTCCGTCGTGGTGGTAATGCGGTGGGGTAGCCTGATCTATTGGATCAGTTGCGGGTTCTTCGCCTTCAAGGGCTAGGCAGGATGTTCATGGACCGGCAGGCCGCGGCAGAGGTCGTGGTAGCAGTTCCCAGTTTTAGCGGTCCTTTCACCCGCCTATGTGATTTCAGGTATATTTTTTTTGATCTTTTAGAGACTTGTATGCATGATAAAGTTGTTGTATGTTTAAGTGTCTTGAACGAATTATATTGAGACTATGTATGCTAGAAGTAGGTGGAAGTACGATAAGAGAAACATTTTAGGCCTTTAGTGGGAGTAAATAGCGTTGGTGCACCCTTGGGATCTGTTTTCTTGGTTGACAATGATGGATGGGTATGCAAGTGCGACATCTTAGGGTCATAAGAGGCATAATAAAGTTCCATTAATTGTTAGTACGAGGAGTATTAGATTGACTCCAAAAGAACATTCGGGGACGAATGTTTCTAAGGGGGAAGAATGTTACACACTGTAAATTCAAGAGGATAAGTTAAGAACGTACGAAAGGAAATAAGATTTGAATTTGGAAAGTTGGGTTGGCAGAATGTTGTAGGCAGACGTCCAGTCAACTTTGGAGCGGTATATCCCCTAATTATTTAGGAGTTTTGAGGTGTTTTAAAAAGACTAGTATGAAGTTCGTTGAGTCTAGTTTCCCACGCAACAAACCACTCGTCGATTGTACATCGGGGTAGGAAGTTACGGGCGTTAGAAGTTCTGTGGGTTGAAGCAGAGGACAGATTTCCCAGCAGGCGTCGCAGGGCCGCGGCGCCGTCAGCAGGGCCGCGGCGCCGATATTTTTGAAAATCCTCTGAGGTTGCAGCGCCGCGGCGCCGGCTGCAGGGCCGCGGCGCCACGGCGGGATTTTTACGCGGAAAGGGGCGAAAAACAGGGGATATTTTTATAAAAGGCCTATGGGAGGGTGACAAGTGTCCCTCCCATATTTTGACCAAGGGAGGGTCTTATTTTAGGACCAAGTATTCAAGACTTGGCCATTTGCAAGGGTTTCCTTAAGAAAAATCCCTCTCCTCTCTCTCAAATTGATGAACCCCGGTATGATTTTTGGAAAGGCTTCAAGAAGGAAAAGTGTTGGCAAGCTTGTAGAGGGCTCGTGTGGGTAATTTTAAAGTGAAGAAGATTTCGGAAAGAGGGCTTCTCGAGGTAAAAATCTTCACCTTCTTGTGAAAAATGAAGATTTCAAGTTATAGTATTTAAGAAATGAGCATGTGGTTGTTATATTAAAGTTTGAGAAGATTTGGATCTTGTCGTCTTATTGAAAACCGAAAATGGGCATGTGAGCCACTCATGTTGTAATCAATTCGGTTGTTAGCTAAAAATCGTTGCATGTTAAAAATAGGAGGGTATATAATTGGTTATGATTTATATAACATGTTGGAATAACGAGTTGGATTAAGAGGAAATTGAAAGGAAATTGATAATTGTTGTGATATTGTAACCGAATGTGGCTTGGAATTATTGGTTTGTTTTGTATTATTGTGGGGCAGAATTTTACGCGTCCTGTAAAGGCGTGTAATCCCCTTTTGGTTAGCTGAATTGTTGTGCCTTAAATGCGGCGTTTGTTTATTGAATTCGGACCTTGAAAAAAGTGGAAAAGTACGTAGAAACAAAGGAAGTGCTGTCCAATTTTCCCCGTAGAACAAGGGACTTTACATTAGAATATTCTACGTTGAAGCTAGAAGCTAATAGACGAATTATGGTCATTATAGGTTGACATCTACGGACGGCATATTGGACTTGGCAAGTGGATTAAACATAAGAGGTATGTGGAAACTTTCTTATCACTTGAGCATGAGTAGTTATAACTGTATGGTACGGTAGACGTACGTGATTTAAATAAGGTAAAGTCATTTTGATATACTTGACTTGTTTTAAAGATGCCTAGTCGGTTGAGTTAGAGGACTAACTCACTTGTCCTTGAGGAAAGGTTATAAGAACGGGTTATTCTAATGGGGTAGACAAGAACTCCTTGATGTGAAAAAGTATGGAACTGTTATAAAGATAAGAACTTGTTTTCTAAGTTAAGAACATTGTCTTCTAAAGTAAAGAGACTTGAAGCCTTTTGAAAGTTGTGTAACTTGATTTGAAGTACAAGTCTCTCGGTCATAAAAAAGAACGAAGTTGTCTAGAGCATAAAGTTAGTATAACGACTTTATGGGAAGTTGGTTATAATAACTTTATGAAAGGTTAAGAAATGGTTTTTCTTGAATATGTAAACCTAGATGAAAGAATTGAAACTAAGAAGGGCAATTTGATTTAAAGGCATCAATTGCTTAAGGTTAAAATAAGGGTCACTTGATTTAGAAGCCCGAAGCATATTTCTATAAGTATAGTGACTTGTTTGAATTGTAGATAAGCCTTGATACTACGGGTGTTAGTATCTTGGGGTCTTATGTGGAAAAGGGATCTTTGGAAAGAATAGAAATACATAGTACTTTGAGTTGAATTTCCCCGGACTTGTTAAGTGATATGAAAAGTGCCTTAAGGTCATAAAATGAGATCCTTTTTGTATGTTAATGGAAGTCTAAAGAAGTTATGATTTTACTTGGACGTACCGGCAGTGATGTGAGATTCCACGGGTATGCTTCCATTGTCTTATTGTGAACTTACTTGGACGTACCGACAGTGATGTGGGATTCCACGGGTATGTTTCCATTGTCCTAGTATGAGTTTACCTGGACGTACCGGCAGTGATGTGGGATTCCACGGGTATGCTTCCATGGTGGTTGATCCTTAGACATGCTTACGATGAGGGATTCCGAGGCATGCACC
Source organism: Przewalskia tangutica (assembly GCA_029844215.1). Classification (NCBI taxonomy): domain Eukaryota; kingdom Viridiplantae; phylum Streptophyta; class Magnoliopsida; order Solanales; family Solanaceae; genus Przewalskia; species Przewalskia tangutica. The sequence continues at coordinate 75,146,109 of CM056720.1, read as the reverse complement.
TTGGACATGCTTACGATGAGGGATTCCGAGGCATGCGATGAGTTTACTGACGCGTCGCAAGCGGTGATATGGGATTCCACGGGTATGCTTCCATGGTGGTTGACCCTGGTCATGCTTACGATGAGGATTCGAGGCATGCACCTTGACATGCTTTACGATGAGGGATTCCGAGGCATGCGACCAGGATGCGGGTTAAATTCCCGGATACGACTAGTACCCCATGGGTTAGCTCCCCATGAAGTCATGTGCCCGAGATGAGGGATTCCACGGGCATGAGATATATATATATATATGTATTGTGTTGTGTGTGTACGCCGACAGTGAGGTTGGATGCCACGGGCGCGTCACATGGTTAGATTTTACATCTAGCTGGCGTGATAGGGAATCACGGCGTCTTTGTGATATTTGGTGTGTTCATAGCCCTGGTGTGACTATCGTTCATATGTTGAGACAGGCTGTACAAGGTAAAACTGACTTTCATTACTTCCACTTCAGTAAGGCACAGTGTACTGTTAATTGGGTTGTCATATATGTCTTCAGCTGTATTTTTGACTATTATGATTTAAATTACAGTACTTTCAGTTTTGCATACTTGGTGCATATTTTGTACTGACCTCCTTCGGGGGGCTGCGTTCATGCCGCAGGTTGAGGTACATAGCTTGTTGATCCGCACTCCTAGGATCACGGTTCAGTTCTCGGAAAGCTCCATTTCTCCGGAGGCTTTGTCTTTGGTAGGGTTCCCTGAAGTTGTTGACTTTTGTACATTCAGGGGTATGGCGGGGCCCTGTCCCGTCACAGTTGTTATGTAAACTCTTAGAGGTCTGTAGTCATATCTTGTGGGTCACTTTATATTTTTTTTTTTTTGAGGTAACTGCTTTTGGATTTGTTTATATCCAGGGAGGTAGCCTTATCGGCTAGCCTAATATTTATTTCATTAGTAAGTTTGTGTATGTTCCGCTGATTATCTTTGATGTATACCTGTAAGGGTGTCGGAGTAGGGCACGATAAGGCCCGGTCGGGTTGTGACAATTATAATATTATAGTATTATAATTATAGTATTATACTCATATATATAATATATTTATAAAGTATAAACTATAAAGTATAAACTATAAAGTATAAATTAAATAATTAAACAAAGACAAGAAGATTGTTAAAAAAAAGATCCCAAGGCTGTTTTTGTGCCTCTTATATTATTAATTATTTCATTGAAATATACAAGATTCAGAATTACAACATTGTAGTGTACTGTTGTTGAAATTTTTTGCAAAAGACATAGAAAAATTAAAAAATTGCAATGAAATAAATTACCAATTTGAAAATATTTTTTCTAGTTTGTTTATAATTTCTTGTGGTTCTTCGGTTGGAATTGGTATATCTTGGTCAAATTGTTCCACGTCGCTACTCATGCCTTCAGATAAAATGTCGTTGTAGTTGTCTTCTTCTTCGTTAATCTCGGTTGGCACCTCTTCGCTCGCTCGTATCCAATCTCGAATAGTACCGCCATCTCAGTATCTCAGGCTAATGAGTGCGTGTGCTCTCTATTTGAAATCTGCAGAAAAGCGCTTCGAGCGATTGATGACGCTTGAATGTTCAAAATATCTCGGGCCATCATTGAAAGTGTCGGAAATGTCTTCTCATTTTGCATCCAATATTTCAGCAAGTCTTCCTTTCCTTCTTCATTGATAACTGCTTGGTAAGGTAAATTACCCTGCAAAACAAAAACATCGAACTCGCTAATTTGGTTAGAACTGCTACCACCGCACATTCTATTTCTGAGGCTTTCAATAGAATCAATACTAGCCCCAGAAATAACATGTCTTTTTTTAGGTTGTGTTGAAGAAGAAGATGGTATGAAAGTCGGTTGGTTACTAGCACTTTCTTGCTGGTAATGCCGATATACTTTTTGCATTCATCTTCTACGTTATTCAACACTTCTTCAGCGTTTGTTCAATAGGTGGCTCAACATTTAAATTTTTGGGAGTTGGAGGTGGTAATGCGTCCATACAGGTATAAATATTTTCAATAAGACTTTTACAACCCTCTACTTTAATAGTCGGGTTTAATACAACACCAATAATATAAATAGGAGGAATATGAATAAAATATTTCTTTAATTTCATAAACATTTTTTTAATAGCTGCCTTATAAGCAGATTTTTCCATATATTCTTTAAGAAGTAAAAATATTATAGCTATATAAAACAACATAGTTGAAATAGTAGGATAATATAAAGTAGAAAATTCTTTTGTTGCTCGTTGAAAATTCTCTAGAAATACAATAAGTTCTCTAATTTTGTCCCGATCATTATCCTGATCATATCATTTGGATTTTGATTATGGGCGTTAAAAATAAAGTGATAGGTTTTCTATAGTCATAAGCAACAACGAGTTGGTCATATAAAGAATTCCACCTAGTTGGTACTTCTTCGGAAATTTTTCTGTAAGATAGTCTACAATCGTGACAAGTTTTTTTATATTCTTTTCTCTGTTGAATTCTATTGTTTTTAAAAATAAAGTGTATAGCAAATTGTATTTTTTCAAGAATATATTGAAAAAGTGAAAGACCATCCTTTACAACTAAGTTATAAATATGGCACACACATTTGATATGAAAATGTTTTGGAAAAGACGGAGTTAAAACATCTCTTAAAATACAAATAGCAGCATTGGTAGAAGATGCATTATTTAATGTAATACTCATAACTTTATCAGTTATTCCGTAATAATCGCAGACTGAATAAATATTTTCTGAAATTAACTCACCAGTGTGCCTACTATCTATATATCTATATGCTAAAATACGTTTTTGCATAGACCATTTATAATCTATCCAATGACAGGTTACCGTTAAATAATCATGACCGTTAGTACTACGACCTATATAAGAAGTTAGAGCGACTTTGCAATTTAAATGATATAATGCATAACGTAAATACTGTTGATATTCATGTGCAAATTTAAATACATCTCTTTTAACAGTTGATCTAGGAAAACCTTTATAAGAAGGATTATACATATCTCTAATATAATGAATAAAACCAGAGATTCAGAAATGAAAAGGCAAATCCTCCACAACTAATTTTGCTAGTGCTTCCCTATCTTTATGTTTATCGTATTTAGGGCCTACAACTCCCCCCGTCATAGGGTTAATTTGACCCTGTACTTTGTCCGGACAATATGTGAACCTTGTCCCGATTGAGAGGGCGCTTGCTCACCATCTTTTTCAATAATGTATTGGGCATGCAAGGCTTTGTGTTTTTGCAATAGGTGTCTTCCTAAACCCCCCGTCCCACCATGACCTTGTCGAGCTTTAAAAGAATAAACATTTTACAAGTTTTACATACATACTTGATTCGATGCGTCCTGTCAAAATATTTCCATACAACTGATTTTAATGGTCGTTTTCTGGGACCTCGCCTCATAGTAGGGGATAGGAGGCATTTCACTAGTGGGTGTATCATCATCTTCATTAGTAGGTGTATCACCATCTAGAGTGTCATCTAAATTAAAATCTTCTTCATTTTGAGGATAAACATTTGTGTCAAGATCATATGGTATTTCAGAAACGATTCAGATCTATAAAATCATCTTGTCAGGAATAGTTGGAATACTAGAAGAAGTACCCTTGCCACTTGTTACATCGCCTACTAGAAGAAGTACTTGCCAAAAACACTTTTACTCTTTCATGGTAATAATTAATAAATAGTTAAAGACTTAAAGATAATGAAATTAAATGTGCTAAATGAAATAAAAACAAAATAATAATTTAATGAGAGAAACGAAGAAGCGTAGAGTCGACGTGTGTCGAAGGTTGAAAATTGAAACTTGGCTCGATAGATAATCCTCAAGCTAGTTGCCAACTTCACTCCTAATTCTCAAATTAATAAATATTAAATAGATTGAATATGTAGTAGACAATGTTGTATAGAGAATATAGATTGATTGATTGAGAGATTAGAGTAGAAAGATTTGTGAAAATAATAAGAAGAGGAAATTAGGTATTTATAGTTGAAAAATTGGGTTTAAGTGTAAATATAATAACTTAGGGTTAAAAATAAATATAAAGGGTAGGGGTTGGGGAGGAAGCCAAAATGGTCATTGTCATCACCAAAATGTAAAATAGCCGTTAGACAACGACTATTTTCCGCAGCGGACTAGGCGGACTGGGGCGGCCTGGGGCGGGTGGGCGGGATCGGACGGATCGGGGCTGGCGATGGTCGGGCGGGACCATACCTGCCCGCCCCTGCTCGAGTCCGGTCCCATTTTTTTTTATACGGTCGTGTCGGGTTTGCCTGGGTCGGGGCCGACGGATCGGTCGGCCTACCATCGCCACTACTTATTTATAGTACTTCATATTTTACATACTCGACATTATTTCAGATTGACCTCTTTCCTGGGTGCGTTACGCCTCAGTACAAGTACTTAATATGATGATTCTCCGCCTGTGGGAGCCGGCCGACCGGCCGACTCGGTCCCGACCCCGACACGACCCCGTATAAAAAAAAAACGGGATCGGGGCTCGAACCGGGGCGGGACAGGGTATGGTCCCGCCCGACCCGACCCGACCCCGCCAGGCCCCGATCCCGCCCAGTCCCGCCATTTGCCAAAAATAGCCGTTGTCTAACGGCCATTTTACATTTTGGCCGTTAGACAACGACCATTTTTGGCCTCCCACTCCCAACCCCTACCCCCTTTATATTTATTTTTAACCCCTAAGTTATTATATTTACATTTTAACCCAATTTTCCAACTATAAATACCTCATTTTCTCTTCTTATTTCTCACAAATCTTCCTACATTTTCTCTAATTTCTATATACAACATTGTATACTACATATTCGCTCTATTTATTAATTTGAGAATTGGGAGTGAAGTTGACAACTAGCTTGAGGATTAATCTATCGAGCAAAGTTTCAATTTTCAACCTCTCGATTACACATCGACTCTACGTCGGCGTTTGGTACATTCGTTCCCTCATTAAATTATTATTTTGTTTTTATTTCATTTAGCACATTTAATTTCATTATCTTTAAGTCTTTAATTATTTATTATCATAATTAAAATGAAAAGAACAAAAAGTCTTTTCGGCAAGGGTACTTCTTCTAGTAGGTCGGGTAACAAGAGCAAGGGTACTTCTTCTAGTATTCCAGCTATTCCTAGACAAGATGATTTTATAGATCCTGAACTGTTTCCTGAAATACCATATGATCTTGACACAAATGTTTATCCTCAAAATGAAGAAGATTTTAATTTAGATGACACTCTAGATGATGATACACCTACTAATGAAGATGATGATACACCCACTAGTGAAATGCCTCCTATCCCTCCTAGTATGAGACGAGGTCCGAAAAAACGACCATTAAAATCAGTTGTATGGAAATATTTTGACAGGGACGTACCGAATCAAGTAGTTATATGTAAAACTTGTAAAAATGTTTATTCTTTTAAAACTGGACAAGGCCATGGTGGGACGGGGGGTTTAGGAAGACACCTATTGCAAAAACACAAAGCCTTACATGCCCAATACATTATTGAAAAAAATGGTGAGCAGACGTCCTCTCAATCGGGACAAGGTTCACATACTGTCCCGGACAAAGTACAGGGTCAAATTAACCCTATGACGGGGGGAGTTGTAGGCCCTAAATACGATAAACATAAAGATAGGGAAGCACTAGCAAAATTAGTTGTTGTGGAGGGTTTGGCTTTTTCATTTCCTGAATCGCCTGGTTTTATTCATTATATTAGAGATATGTATAATCCTGCTTATAAAGGTTTTCCTAGATCAACGGTTAAGAGAGACGTGTTTAAATTTGCACACGAATATCAACAATATTTGCGTTATTCATTATATCATTTAAATTGCAAAGTCGCTCTAACTTCTGATATAGGTCGTAGTACTAACGATCATGATTATTTAACGGTAACCTGTCATTGGATAGATTATAAATGGTCTATGCAAAAACGTATTTTAGCATATAGATATATTGATAGTAGGCACACTGGTGAGTTTATTTCATAAAATATTTATTCATCAAGGACATTACTAATAACTGATAAAGTTATGAGTATTACATTAGATAATGCATCTTCTAACAATGCTGCTATTTATATTTTAAAAGAAGTTTTAACTCCGTCTTTTCCAAAACATTTTCATATCAAATGTGCGTGCCATATTTATAACTTAGTTGTAAAGGATGGTCTTTCACTTTTTCAAGATATTCTTGAAAAAATACAATTTGATATACACTTTATTTTTAAAAATAATAGAATTCAACAGAGAAAAGAATATAAAAAAACTTGTCACGATTGTGGACTATCTTACAGAAAAATTCTCGAAGAAGTACCTACTAGGTGGAATTCTTTATATGACCAACTAGTTGTTGCTTATAACTATAGAAAACCTATCACTTTATTTTTTAACGTCCATAATAAAAATCCAAATGATATGATTGTGGATAATGATTGGGACAAAATTAAAGAACTTATTGTATTTCTAGAGAATTTTCAACGAGCAACAAAAGAATTTTCTTCTTTATATTATCCTACTATTTCAACTATGTTATTTTATGTAGCTATAATATTTTACTTCTTAAAGAATATATGAAAACCCGCTATAAGGCACTATTAAAAAAATGTTTATGAAATTAAAGAAATATTTTATTCCTATTCCCCCTATTTATATTATTGGTGTTGTATTATACCCGACTATTAAAGTAGAGGGTTGTAAAAGTCTTATTAAAAATATTTATAACTGTATGGACGTTTTACCACCTCCAACTCTCAAAAATTTAAATGTTGAGTCACCTATTGAACAAACGCTAGAAGAAGTGTTGGCTAGCGTAGAAGATGAATGCAAAAAGTATATCGGCATTACCAACAAGAAAGTGCTAGCAACCAACGGCTTTCATACCATCTTCTTCAACACGACCTAAAAAAGACATACGCTTTCTGCGCTAGTATTGATTCCATTGAAAGCCTCGTAAATAAAATGTGTGGTGGTAGCAGCTAACCAAATTAGCGAGTTCGATGTTTTTGTTTTGCGGGTAATTTACCTTACCGCGCTTATCAATGAAGAAGGAAAGGAAGACTTGCTTTGAAATATTACATGCGAATGAGAAGACATTTCCGACACTTTCAATGATGGCGAGATATTTTGAACATTCTGCGCCATCAATCGCTTCGAAAGCGTTTTTCTGCATGATTTCAAATAAGAGAGACAGACACTCATTAGTCTGGAGACACTGAGATGGTGGTGCTATTCAGAGATTGGATACGAGCGGAGCGAAGGAGGTGCGGTCAACCAGAGATTAACGAAAAGAAGACGAAAACTACAACGACATTTTATCTGAAGGCATGAGTAGCGACGTGGAACAATTTGACCAAGATATACCAATTCCAACCGAAGAACCACACGAAATTATAAAAAAACTAGAAAAAGTATTTTCAAATTGGTAATTTATTTCATTGCAATTTTTAAATTTTTCTATGTCTTTGCAATTTTTTCAACAAAAGTACACTATAATGTTGTAATTAATCTTGTATATTTCAATGAAATAATTAATAATATGAGAGACACAAAACAACATTGGGATGTTTTTACACTCTTCTTGTGTTTGTTTAATTATTTAGTTTATACTTTATACTTTATAAATATATTATATATATGAGTATAATTATAATACTATAATATTATAATAGTATAATATGAGTCTATGACTATCACTATATGACTATATGTTAATGTTACTTTGTTAGTAATTTAGTATTTTTAATTTAGTGAAATAATTAAAAAAAAAAACCCGACCCATCCGTCCCCCGAGCCCGCCCAACGGGGGCGGGACGGGGCGGAGACCTGTATCATCCCGCTAGTCCCGGTCTCTCCTGGCCCGACCCCGCCCCTCCACTCCAACCCGACCCCCTCCCCATACCCGTGGGCCCGACCCGGCCCACTGGCCATCCCTACTCCAGTATAGGATTCTTGTTCAGCTATTTGGAGAGCTCCATCGATTCGGAGCTTAGTCATTTTGGTACAGAACCTTATTTTCGGACTTGTGTATATTTAGGGGCACGACGGGGCACTGTCCCGTCATATTTCATTATCATATTCTTAGAGGTCTATAGACAGTTGTGGGTGGTAGATGTGTTTTTGTATATGTGTACAGTTGTGAGCCATTTTGGATATATCTATGTACAGTGACGGCCTCGTCGGCTTGCCTATTTTGTTATATAACTTAGCTGTGACTCCTCAGGAGACAGGTTTATTACCGATGTTTACATTATCCTTGGTATCTGTGTGATTATAAGTGACAGGTAGGTATAAGGGTGCCTGTGCAGGCAGTTCATGACTTTGTCGGGTCGGGTCGTGACAAAAGTGGTATCAGAGCAGTTCATCCTCAGAATGTCTACAGACTGTGTCTATTAGAGTCTTACGTATAGGTATGTTATGCACCATACTTATACGCAGGAGGCTGCCAGACATTTAGGATTGGTTTATTTTCTTCTTACTCTAAGATCGTGCGATAGATCTATGTTATTAGGATAATCCCTCTTTAACAAAGTATTGTGTTTTCAGCTATGCCTCCAAAGAAAACGACAACGGCCCAGAAGGGAATATATGGACTTTTATATAGGTTGGTAAGATTGTTATATAGTTGGTGTGATGATGATGTGCATCTATACGAACATATTTATTAGGGCCATGTGCGTGTTGTCTGAGGTGATTATGGGTTATCATGAATTGTTTAAGCTTTAGTAATTGTTTGGAAGACATGTTACAGTTTCGATAACCCCGGTTACAAAAAATATGATGATTTGATCGATTGATACTCGTGTAATAGATGAGCGATTTATACCCCGACTATTGATATTCCAGAAGGGTAATATGATTTCGAAATTATGAGAAGCTATCTCACTCGTATAAGGGGAGAATATAATGAAAGCATGAGAAGCGGAATATTTGAGAATCTTAGAATAATAAGTAACCATTGAGACCTTAGATATCCAAGGCCCTCTTGAATATGATATTTGACGCTTGAGCTTGGTTGAAGTATGTGGTGTATGGGAATGTTCAGGATATACATGTCCAGATTTAATTGTTGGTTTACTTGACCCAATTGTATGTATGCAGATATGAGTGGGATCCTTTGAGGGGTTTCGCCTATGTTAAAGTGAAGGAAGGAATTTGTAGATTAATATGTTTGGTCAACACTTTATACGTATAAGGTATATTTCAGTTTGTTTAGGTAAAATATAAATAGTTCCCCAAAGAGGATAAGCTGCTTTTTAGATAACTGGTAGATGTTCCATGCTGATTTAGAATAATATGTACAGTTGAAATAGAAAAAACAGGTTAATTTCAGATTTGTCTAGTCATGTATAGGCTACTTAGTTAAGTTAATACTTAATATTGCTAATTTGAAGATATTAATTATGTACGAAGTGTCTAGATTTGATTTAATGGATTGACATGTTTGATTGAAGTTGGTTTTAGCATGTATGGGTTATTAATTTAATGTGATGACCAATGTACTATTTTGGAAACTCGTTTGGCTATCTGTAAGTTGTTTAGTCATATTATCTACTTAAAACAAACACCACTGTATATGGTCATTATTCTGATCGTTATTTTTGATTTAGGTTATTGTTAACATTGTTTGATACTATAAACATGATTATATCTTCACTACGTTAACTGGAGAACTTGTTTAACTATATATAAGTTACTTTGATTGATATAATACTCGACCTTGTTAGTCTTGAGAGTGGTTGTGTATGTGTGAGATGATTAGATGATATTAAGGTAATTTGGGTGTTCATTTCAAGTTTGTTAGGTAGTTCATGGCAGCTCAGTACGTTCAGTGTTTGTATGTATATTTAGAATCAACATGATAGTTGACCAAATACTTAGGATTACTCCATGGGAAGATGGTGTTGGTTTTTATATATATTGCTAGGTTGATGTGATGCTCCCAATGCTATTTTGAGGTCTCTTTGATTATGTGTGATCTATTTAAATGATCGTGAGTCAATTAGTATATTAACTTAAACTTGTTCTAATCAGATATGGGCTACCTAGATTAAACAATGTTCAAAAATATTATTTCAAGACCATGACAAGCATGTGTTGAGCTACTGGAACCATGTTAATCTATTTTATGTATTCATGTTGAGTTTTATCGATTAAAACTAAAGAGGCTTAAGATAGTGTAATGTCCAAAGAATGCGAAAATAGCTAATAAAATCATCAATTTGAGTTAGTGAGTTAAGTATGTGAGTATGTGGCATGTCTTAGTTGTGTATGTGTTGTTCATATTAGTTTAAAATTTATTGAATCATGTGTGGACTTGTCTGTGTTGGAATGATGCTTAGTATGTCAATTTAGAGTCTAATTTCATGAATATGTTGATCAGGGGAGATTAATGCTTATATGATGTGTGTGTGTGTGTGTGTTAGCTTCTGAAGGGTCGTACTTGGTTTGACTATACTGAAAATATTTATATCATGTCACCTAGTACCTATTTAGGTTTAAAAATAATATAAGCGTCAAGTGTATAGCTCAGTGGGTATGTTTAAGCCAAAGATAGCCTATGTGATGATTGTGAGTTATGAATATTATCCAAAGGTTTCTTGTTTAAACTATCTTAAGATTGCTCTGTTGATTCATGGAATTTGGAATCTGCCACATGGCTATATGCTGGAATAATCAAGAAATAAATGGATTGTGTATATGGAATGATAAGATAGTTGTACAATTTAATATTATAAAAGTATGTGTCTGTTTGGTCAAATTAGTGTGTATACATGAAAAACATGCCTATAGGCTAAGATGGTTAGATAACTTAACTAGATTAGGACTTTGGTGTAGTTGCAACTATTTGTTTAACTGTTAAACATTAAAATGCTCATGTGGGATCTGTTTGGGATAACTTGAATTAAAAAGTAGCTAAAGGTGATAATTCTTTATATGATTTTGGAGATAACAAGTTAGTTGAACCTGTGAATCTTATATGGTTAGATATGAAATTAGCTTAACTTTAAACTTGAAGTAAATTTGTTCTAATTGAGGTCTGTTGTATGTCACTAAAAGCAAATGGTTGGAAATATGAGTGGTTGTAACCTTAAAATGTCCTAACATGCTTCATAATCAGTTGGGTTGTGTTTGGTTAAATAATATGCATATTGGGGAGGTTTGGGATTGATATCTGGTGTAACACGGTCCAAATACTTTTATGTGCTTATTCGTATGTGGTCATTGCTCATTGTTTGTTGAATCCAGCTCAGTTTGGGTTAAGATGACCTTTAGAATTTTTAGTCCAAAATCTTGTACTATGCAGGCTCACGCCTTGTATTCATGAACTGTGTTTAAGCTATACCATAAACTGTTCAATCTTAATCTTTAGAAGGGTAACCTGTTTGGGTTGTGGGGACTGATTGGTAATTATCTTAGAAGTCATGACCATATTTTTTTTAACAAAAACAATCTTTGCATATCTTTGATTTTAGACCAGTTTACTTATATTGGCATATATGCCATGTCCTTCCTGCTTCCATCCAGTTTAGTTATTTTCCCCATTTCCTTTAATGGAATGATAAGCCCTCAAGGGCTGTAAAGTTATTAGAATGATGTCATAGCATCATGTTTAGATGGTTGTCTTCATTTGCTTGCGTATCCAGTTAACTTAAGTTTGAATCACTTATCTTGAAATCTATTCTAATAGAACTGGGCACAATTAAATTACTCTGGTTTAATCTCATTTTAATTGAAATTGGAGACCGTGTGTTGTTGCGCTAATGTGTAGCATGTATCATCTCTAAAAGAAATATAGATAGGATCGAAGCACGCCTACTCACTTAAAATGATAGTTGCAAAAAGGTTAATTTGATTGTTGTTCTCTGTTTGGTGAAATAGGAATGAGGACCTTAAGTATAACTTTGACTTTTTGCTTATTCTGGGTTATTTTCAATGTCATGTGTTGAGTCATAAATGGAATTTAAAAGCATCATGAACAGTCCACTAAATTATCAAATGACTAGAGGTATTTTAAGTTAGGATTGTAGAAAACTTTGTTTGCTTGCGAAACTTAGAGTCAATTTGATAGTGGTTAAATATGAGCATATGTGTGTGTGAACTAAGTTGTTTTCCCCTCTCATGATTGTCTTGTGTACATGCAACTTGTCCAAATATCATGTGTATTTCTCTAAATGTTAGCCTAAAGTAGGAACTATGATGGCCCTGCCTAGGGTATTTTTTTTTATTTAGCTTAGCCTTTCCTTTCCTATTTGGTTAAGGAGGTTAAAATATACAACAATTGTTAAGTATAATGTATTCTACCTAAAACATGTCCTTTCATGAATGTGTTGCTTGTTGGCACGAAGGTATCTCTCTTGGTGTGCTTAATATGACTACTGTGATATGTGAAGTCCAAGCACGATTTATACCTGGTGGAAGATAGGAGATAATATTATTCTTGCTCATGAACTTGTCAAGAGCTACAGCTGAAAACATATATCTCCCAGGTGCATGATAAATTGATCTCCAAAAGCATACGATTTTATAAAATGAATTTACTTGGAACAGTGATGATCGAATCGATTTTCTACATTTATACTAAATGGGTTATGAAGTGTGCTAGACGGTGGGTTATAGCATTGTAGAGAAGGCAACTTAGTATTGCAATATTACAAAGCTTAGGTACTGTAAGTATGAGGTTACGTTAGTTGCCTAGAATTAGCTCAAGTTAGTGAAATTTCTTATTTGACTATTGATGGTAAATAATATATGTGGTATATTATGGTCCTGTGAGGCATCTTTGAATTTGCTGAATATAGGTTGATAAATATTGTTAAAAAGGAGACTATGCCACAATTTTTATAGCATGAAACCTATTACGAACATTCGAGGACGAATGTTTCTAAGGGGAGAAGGATGTTACACCTCGTGGTTTTAAGAACATAATTAGATAACATAATTAAGAAAATAAGATTCGGATATTTGATATAAAGCATATTTACTTATGTCAATATGGAACTTAGTATACAAAGAATGTAGTTCCGGAATAAATTTTGAATACTACGAGTGTGACGATGGGGATTGATTATTGGTTGGACATTTCGAAATTTCTAGATTTTATATTAGATTGACTATGTGGGAGATGGATTTATTAATTGTGGGATTTATTTTAGTGGAGATAATAATAAGTGAGAAATAGTGGACAAATTATGGGGACTAGTACCCCTCCCACGCGTGGGAACAAGAAGTAATACACTTAATGATTTTCAGCTTATATTACCAATGCTCCTTTATTTCTATTTCAAAGCACACTTCTTCTTCAAACTCCTTTCTCTCTCCCTTCTCCTCCATTTTCGAAAATCAGTCTCTCTCCCTCATCCATCCACCTTCTCTCCTCCAAACAGATTTTCTACTCTCCTCCATGGCTAAGAGAAACTTCAAACAACTCCCATTCCAAGGTTAAGTTCCTCTACAAGTTCTAGACCATAGAAACTCACCAAAAACAGTGGGGGAATCGGAAATCTGCCCCAGATTTTAGCCCAGAAATGTTAGCATTTGAGATGAATTATTTTGGAAGAAAAATATGTAAGAATGATGGATTAAACTTGTAGAATACATGCATGTCATTTTGGGTTGAAGAAATGGTGAAAATGGCAAAGAATTGGAGCAAGTAAAACCGAGAATCATAGGGATTGTTTTAGCTATTTGAAGGTAAGGTTTCTTCTTATTATTTGAAGTTATTTGGAAGATTAAATGATGTTGTGATTATGGGATAAACTCATGATACAGAGGAATTGGAAATAAGAGAAATGCATGTGGTTGTTGTTGAGATTGTGATTACCGATTTTATGGACTGTTTTGGTATACATTGGCTTGGATTGTTGTGTTGTTATTATTGTCACTAATTGCATGTTGAAATTGAAAAGAAACATTGATATTTAAGTTGTAATTAGTCATATGGAAGTATTGAAATATGAAATTGGATTTTAGGAATCAAGAGAAGAGTTATGGAATTATGACATGTTGTGACCGAGAACTTCATGAAATTATTGGACATTGTTGTGATGTATTAGAGGCTGTTTTGTTAAGATTATAATGCTGGAAATTACGTTATGAACATGTATATACATTGTGGTAATTACTAATACATGTCTTAAAGAAAATAAAGTGTAGGTAGGTGTTACTTTATATTCTTGTTATTGTTGGTATATGGACTGTTTTAGGGGCTGATTTGATATGAATTAAGAGGATGGATTAACATGAGAAATAAGTGTATATATTCCCTTGGTTGTTGTAGTTATTGTCTTCCATGAACGAAAAGAAAAGGAATGTATTATGATGGCGTATATGGAGTATTTGGGATTATTTTGGTTATATTTTTAAGTTGCATCTTGAAATTGATATTGTTGACTTTTTTTGTAAGTTGTGGATGTGCATATAAATAGGGGAAGTGCTGATCGATTTTTTATAGAAAAGAGAGTCGTCATTCGATATAAAGTATGCTAGTAATCATAGAATTGACGGACGTATTACCATTATTATGGGTTGAAGTACTAGACGAGACGTATTCTAATATTGAGTTGGTTAGTTCGACTAAAAGGTATGTGAAACTATCCTTTATTTCTTTTGGCATGATTTATATAAATGAGTGTACGGCGGACGTACACAATTCTATTGAATCCTAATTCTTAATGATACATGACATGATAATGCCTTGATTTTCTAAAAGTAATAGTTATTCTTTTTATTCCATTGAGAGTCAAAGGATGATTTAATTTGTATAAAGTTACTCATGATACTCTATTCGTGCGTATATGACTATATGATTTCACCGAGTCCCGGGCCGGGTATGTATATATATATGATGATTTCACCGAGTCCCAGAATGGGTCGGGTACGATATAAGTGGACAGTCATCCGTAGTTTATGGACATGTATCCATATATGACTTCATTCACCGAGTTCCATAATGGGCCGGGTACGGTATATGATATGACTTCACCGAGACCCTCATTAGGGGGTCGGGTACGGTATGTATAAGTACATGACTTCATTCACCGAGTCCCATAATGGGCCGGGTACGGTATGTTGATCGGTGTATTTTATATACACCTTTTGAGTCATTTTTAGTTAGTATTTTACTCATTTCATTTATGTTTAGTATAGTATTAGGGTCGTTTTCCTTTCTTTTGTGTCACAGCGGTCAGAAATGGAGAAATTGCGAAAAGGAGATGAAATGAGCATAAATGAGATGGAATTGCACACTAATGGGCCAAGAAATGAAGCCTAAGAAGTTCCGGAAAATATAGAAGAAATCAGACGAAGACCGGACGAACAAAAGACGAAGAAACGAAAAATCCGGAAGAATGTCGTCACCGGCGCCGCGGCGCCGACCACTGAAGTCGTCCGAAAGTTCTCTGATTTTCAGGCGCCGTGGCGCCGACGCGGGATTTCTGAGTTTTGGGCCGAATTTGACACATTTTCAGAGTCCAAAAGGGATAACTTTTCCTACCTACATATTCCTTAACCCTTTTCCATAACTTTTCCTAAACCATTTACCTAAAAGGATTCCATAACTTTTCCTACCTAGATAATCCCCAACCCTTTACCTAAAGGATTCTTGGGCTATAAATAGTCTCTACATCATTAGAAGAATTGATCCAATTCCCATTCCACAATCCATCACCCATTCCATTCTCCATCCACCATTCCATCTTGTAAATATTTCACAACACAATCCTTGGATGCTAGAAGGCTTGGAGACTTGTTCTTGAGTATTTTATTTTCTTTCTTTTTGCTTTGTTTATTTCAGTTCATGTATGGAGATTGTATTAGTTCTTAGCGTGACTATGACTAGGAGCTAATTACTTTATCAGGGATTTCCTTGTGATTCTCTTGAAACTCTTATTCATGAATTAATACATTAGTTGATTTCTTCTTTACTTGTTTAAGATTTATTCAATAGTTGTTTTGATTGCTTGATAATTAATTGATCACTAGTTATCATCACTTATATGAGTTCTAATCGAAATCCGAAAGGGGAGATTATGAATATGCTACAGTTGAATAAACATAGGTTTAAATCGTGGACGAAAGTACCCCGATACTTGTGTAGCTTAATAGGTTATTGCTCTTAATCCTCCTTTGTAGTCAATCTTGTCACCGAAAGGTAGAAGGGTTCTCCATTAGGGTTGAGTGTTTATATTACCTTAACATGAGTATAAAATGGTCTAGTTAACCTGCTATCTTAACGTAGAAGAAGAAGTTAGTCTAATTGTATTAAGGATTGAACAGAGTGGATAGTTGATGATCTTGGAAGCCCTAATTCTCCATCATAACTGATTTAAATCAAAGTATTTTCATAATTAGTTTATTTCCTGAATTATTAGTTTAGAATTTCAACTCAATTAACGTTAACCAAATAGAAACTAAAATATAGATAATCGGGATTGAAAACCATTTCGAGGATGATATTCGGTCTTACCTAGACTATATTACTTGTAACGATACGTGCACTTGCGTTTAGTGTGTGCATAAATCGCATATCATATGTATATGCACATGATGATTCTATGGACATGCATCCATGATTTTGATATGACTCTCATTTTATAAGGCACAGTTGACTCTCATTTTATAAGGCACAGTTGACTCTCATTTCATAAGGCACAGTTGTATTGGTATTTGGATTATTATATTTGTCTCCTGACATCTCTTGGCCAGTTATGACATTATTTACAGTACTTCATGTTTTACATACTCAGTACATTATTTCGTACTGACCCCCTTTCCTCGGGAGGATGCATTCATGCCCGCAGGTACAAGTACTCAGTTTGGTGATCCTCCAGTCTAGGATTCCTGTTCAGCTGTTTGGAGAGCTTCATCAATACAGAGCTTAGTCATTTTGGTATAGAACCTTATTTTCGGACTTGTGTATATTTAGGGGCACGACGGGGCCCTGTCCCGTCATATTCATTATCGTATTCTTAGAGGTCTGTAGACAGTTGTGGGTGGTAGATGTGTTTTTGTATATGTGTACATTTGTGAGCCATTTTGGATATCTCTATGTCTAGTGGCGGCCTCGTCGGCTTGCCTATTTTGTTATATGACTTAGTTGTGACTCCTCAAGAGACAGGTTTATTACCGATGTTTATATTATCCTTGGTATCTGTGTGATTATAAGTGACATATGGGTATAAGGGTGCCCAGGTAGGGCACCGGGTCGGGTCGTGACATTTAACATGTTCTAATCTATGATACTATAAATTAGATGACTAAATCAAGTAAGTAGAAGGCTCAATTTTATTGATAATTGAAATAGAAGGCATTACAAGTGCAACATTAAACTTAAAGAGGCCTTCACAGACGAAGTCTCTTCCTACAAAAGTTCTATTTTTATTGATTACAAATTTGTTAGCTTCTAACACTAGCCTAAAACCTGCATTAACCAACAAAGGTCCAGAAATCAGATTTCTACGAATTTCTGGGACGTGCATCACTTCCTTTAGAGTCAGCTCCTTTCCGGACGTCATCTTTAGGATCACCTTTCCTACCCCCAACACATCTGAAGAAGAATTGTTTTTCATGAACAACTTCTTGTCTGTGACTGGTGTATAAGTGGAGAAGACGTCTTTATTGAAACAGATGTGACAGGTAGCACCCGTATCCAACCAATTATTGTACCGGATTCTCAGCGAGGTTAGCTTCTAGCACCACCGCTGAGAATTCTTCAATCATATCGTCTAGAAACGTGTCTTCGACGTTGTCAGCTTTTGCCTTGCCTTTGGCCTTCTCTTTGTTCTCATATTTGAGCTTGCGGCAGTCTTTGACCATGTGATCAACTTTACCACAGTGATGACAAGTACCCTTTAGCTTTTCAGTTGTTTGGGACTTACCATCATTTTGGAACTTTCGCTTCTTGCTCGGGTTCCCTTTGACTTCCGCCAGGTTAGCTTTAGCCTAAGCGGGTTGTTTCCCCTTTGGCATGGTCTTCTTATTATCCTCATGAATTTGGAGTTTGATAATAAGCTTATCTAATGTCATCTCCTTCGTCTTGAGTTTCAAGTAATTCATAAACTCAGTCCACGAGGGAGACAACTTCTCGATCAATGCCCCAACCAAGAATTGTTCATTGGGTTTCAATCCTTCCAAGTCTAAGCGATGTATAATCATTTGAAATTCCTGGACTTGGGATGACATACTTTTATTGTCCACCATTTGAAATTTCATAAATTTTCCAATGACGAAATTTTTAGCACTCGCATCTTGGGTGTTGTATTTCTTTTGCAATTTGTCCCACAATTCCTTGGCTGTCCCAACAGTGCAATATACCGTGTACAAATGATCGGACAAACTATTCAGAATATAGTTCTTGCACATGAAATCACTATGACTCCATGCATCTCGAACCATTTTTATGCCGTTAACGACATGGATACCTTGGCACCCTCCCGCCATTTCATTTGGCTTAGGGTCTGTGTCTTCCCCAACTTTTGGAGGATCTTCGGTTAGAAAACGTGACATTCCCATAACCGTCAAGAAGAACAACATCTTTTGCTGCCATCTTTTAAAATGTACACCCATGAACTTTTCAGGACGTTCATGGTGGAATCCGGCGGGTGTTGAAGCAGTGGTGCTTCCTTGAGCAGTTTGGAAGACGTTTGGAACGCCTTGAGCAACAGTGAGGTTGACACTAGTTGTGCCAAAGCAGTGGAGTTGAAGGCATTGGGATTGCCTTGAGGAGTGGTGGTGAAGGCAGTAGGATTGCCTTGAGCATTGGTGGAATTTTCAGCGTTCAATTAATCTTGTCCAGTCATGTTGTTGTTGAAAGCAGTGAATATTATCTTAAGTTTGTTGGATCAAGTGTATAAAATAACAAGGAAATGAGAATTGTAACAACAACAACAAGTAACGAGAAATTTGGAAATTAAACAAAGAAAAAGGTATTGCTGAGTTGATTGGATGAACAATCTATCCTTAAGATAATATTGCCCCGTATATCATTTCAACGGTTGTAATGACAACTTATCTCCCAAGATAAAACAACAATCAAACAAATGAGCAAAGTAAACTCAAGTGTTTGTTTTGGAAGAAAGATCTTTGAGTGTTTGTGATTGCTAAAGATGAAGATAATGTTACACCCCGTAAGTCCAGGACATGTATAAGAGAATGTACGTAAGGAAACAAGACTTGGAAATTAGTACGAAAGGAAGAATTGTTTTTCCGACGGAAAATCTTCCGGACGACGGAAAGGAAAAATGTTCGTTGTTGAGAATTGGATTCTCAAAAGGCATTATTTGAAGATTATGGAACTTATTAAAATAATGGATTTTTTTTTTACGGATTTGGTCACGTGGGGCCCACCCGAGGAATTTTACATTTTTGTGGGGCCCACGGGGGTTACGGAATTTTATGGACGAATGAGAGGGCGACACGTGGAACCCCCACTTAAGGTCTTGGTCGAATTAGAGGAGGGGTAATATGGTCATTGACCATCTTGGAAGATAAGTCTTCAAGCTTGATATATTTGACCAAGTCAACTTGTCCACTTGTGCTTAATCCATGTGATTTTCATCTTAGCCACCCATTTGTTATAGTCTAAGCCCTCCATTGTGTGTTATAAGCTCACTACTAGTGCAAGACTAGCTCATTACACTTAGAAAAATTGAGAGAACATTTGTGCCAAGAGATAGTGCTCTCGGGTTTGGCATGTCCCTCACAAGAAAAATTTTGTGATTTTGATCCATTAGTCACAAGACTTAAACCCAATGTCCCTAAGGGTATTATAAGGTTATCTCAATAGAAAGATTTCGGAAAAACGGAGTTTTCGTATTAGTCGCAAGGCGGAAACTAAAGGAGTTCTTCAACTTTGAAGTTGGAACTTGAAGATGAGTTCTTCATAGGCTTCTAAGGAGTGCTTGGAGCAGATTGGAACCTAAGGAAAGGAGCTAAGAATTTCTAAGGCGCGACTTTGGAATCTTGGAAATTTTAAGGGCTTATAAAGGTATAATCTTGTCGTTTTAGTAGTTAAGATTGCTTATTGATTGTAGCTATGGATATTAGCAAGCATGAGTTATATATTATGTTGTTGGATTAGTGTATTGGCTATTGGAACCCTAATCCGAAATCTAGCATGTTTAGCTTTAATATTTCAATTCAAGTCGATTATTAGTTAAGTTGTCACATGTTGTATAAAGGAGGAAATTGTAGTTGTTGAATTTGTTTATATCTAAATAACATGTTGACCTAAGAACTTGAAATTGGAAAAGGATTGGAAAAGGCGTAGTGTTATTGGTTATATGTTGGCCGAGAATGGCTAGTGTAGTATTATACTATTTGGTATGAATTGTGGGGCGGAATTTTACACGTATTGTAAGGCGTGTAATCCCCTTTGGTTGGTTGTTGTTTGGAGCCTTAAATGTGGCGTGTTGGTTATTGTATTCGGCCTTGAAAAAGGTGGCAAAGTGAGTAGAAACAAAGGAAGTGCTGCCCGATTTTCAGTAGAATTAGAGACCGTATACTTAGTATTATTCTACGTTAGAGGCTAGAAGTTGATAGTCTTGTTGTGACCATTATAGGTTGACACTTCTACGTACGGCGTATTCGGCTTAGCTTGTGGATTTAGCCGAAAAGGTATGTGAACTATCTCCTCTTCTAGCATGATTCCTTAAGATTAAGAAAGTATGTTGTACTCCTTAAATGATCCATTCCTTGGTTGTATTTGGATTGCCTAGAATAGAATTTGTTCTATGAACTTCCTTGATTGTACTTTGATGTTTAAATTGTAAGTTGTAAAATCCATTTTCTTAGTGAAGTTTGGATTCTTAAAAGTGAAAGTATTTTACTTAAAGTACATGTAGTCTTGAAAAGGAAGTGGTTTCAAATCTTTCTAGTGCCTTAGTTCCAAAAACCTAAAGGTCATTATAATGACTTTAGGGGAGTCAAAAGAGTGATTTACTTATTTGATTTAAAAGAGGAGAAAGTACATGGTTTAAGAGAAGTAACTTGTCTTAAAGGTGTGAGTTACTTGAAGTTTAAAAGTAGAAGAAACTTGTTTTCTTTATATTAAGAGACTCAAGTAATTTGAAAGTTGAGAACTTGATTTTTAAGTATGTGATACTTAGTTTTAAAAGCATAAGTCTCTTGGTTATAAAAGGAATGGATAGGTCTAAAACCATAAAGGGTTATAACGGCTTTATGGGAAGTTGGTTATAACGGCTTTATGGAAGGTTTAGAAAGTTGTCTATTTTGATTAAAGGGAATAAGTTGCCAAGATTGTGAAAATTTGAAGTTACTTGATTTCAAGCCTTGAAATGAGTTTTCTAAACGTGTAGTAACTTACTTTGAAAAATAGACATGCCTTGATACTAAGGGTGTTAGTATCTTGGGATTTTACACAAAAGGAGTCTTTGAAAAGAATGTACGTACGTAGTACTTTGGCCTATTTAATTGAGAATAATTCTATGTGATGCCTTGATTAGTACTTTGGCTTGATAAATTGAGAATTTGTCTAAGAGTGCCTTGATAAGTACTTTGGCTTGTTAAATGAGAATTATTCTATTTGTGCCCTGATAAGTACTTTGGCTTGTTAAATGAGAATTATTCTATTTGTGCCCTGATAAGTACTTTGGCTTGTTAAATGAGAATTATTCTATTTGTGCCCGGATAAGTACTTTGGCTTGTTAAATGAGAATTATTCTATTTGTGTCCTGATAAGTACTTTGGCTTGTTAAATGAGAATTATTCTATTTGTGCCCTGATAAGTACTTTGGCTTGTTAAATGAGAATTATTCTATTTGTGTCTGATAAGTACTTTGGCTTGTTAAATGAGAATTATTCTATTTGTGCCCTGATAAGTACTTTGGCTTGTTAAATGAGAATTATTCTATTTGTGCCCGGATAAGTACTTTGGCTTGTTAAATGAGAATTATTCTATTTGTGCCCTGATAAGTACTTTGGCTTGTTAAATGAGAATTATTCTATGTGTGCCTTGATAAGTACTTTGGCTTGGTTAATTGAGAATTATTTCCATGTGTGCCTTGATAAGTACTTGGCCTGATTAGTTGAGAATTGCCTATGTGTGCTGGAAATAGTCGGTTGTGTGCTATTGGTATATCAGTCGTTTCGGGGTCATTCCCCGGGTTTGTGGCATTTGCAGATTCCGTGGAATTGCTACCCACGATCACGAGGAATACCTCGTGCGGTCCGTAAGGACTTATGCGGGTGAAATAGTCCCACGCGCGGGTCCACCTATCACGAGGAATACCTCATGCGAGTCCGTAAGGGCTTATGCGGGTGAAATAGTCTATGCGAGGAATACCTCACGCGGTCCACGCGCCTATGCGGGTGAAATAGTCCCGCGAGTAGGATGGCTAAATGATACCGCGCGGATGGTCCCGCTTTGATCACGAGCTTCCTATTTCATATCAGTGGTACCATCGCTTACTCTCATTGTTAGTAAGGCACAATGTGTTGTAATTTGATTATCATATATGTCCCCGATTTGTTTGTGTTACCATGGTCATGCTTTTACGATGTGGGATTAGGGCATGAGACCACGCGTGGTATTTAGGACATGTGGACTTGGTGTTCATGTATCCTTATTTGTGTTATTACATCGCCGGATCGCGGTGAGGAAGGATTCCACGCATGATTGATATTATGGGCGTGAGACCCATAGTTATATTTGAGTAGTGACTTTGAGGGCTGCGTCACGACTTGATATGATCGCTTATGTGTTATGCATCGTAGGTTGGCTATCATGCATGTCTCCCGCTTTGTTTAGACTATTATGATTTCATTACAGATTTCATCGCTCACATACTTGGTACATTCTTCGCATCGACCTCCTTCGGCCGTTCACGCCGCAGTGTAGGTACGCTGTTTGGTGATCGGCAGTGTAGGATCCTCGCCTGTGGTTTTGGATAGCTCCTCTGTGAGTTTATCTTTTGGTATAAGTTCTTTCAAGATGCACTTTGTATAGTTTTGGGTACGGCGGGGCCTTGTCCCGCCATATTTCGATTTAACTCCAGAGGTGCAGATTCATGTGGGATTGGACTCATGTACGGTGTAGTGTCTTTTGTTTATGTATATATGGCAGCCTTGTCGGCTTTTCCCTTGCACGTACGTTGGTTTTAAGAAAAAAAAAGAGTGAGGTGTTATTTAATTTTCCTCAGTTTTACTTGGGTTGTTAAGGTAGAAGGGTGCCCAGGTAGGGCACCAGTCACGGGCCCGGGGATCGGGGTGTGACAGAGTGGTATCAAAGCAGTCAGTCCTCGGAATGTTTACAGACCGTGTCTAGTAGAGTCTTGATTATCGGTGTGTTGCGCGCCACACCCATAAACAGGAGGCTACATGACATTTAGGAGTTGGTTTCTATTCTTCTCACTCTAAGATCGTGCCATAGAGCTGTGTTAGTAAGATAATTCCTCTCTGACGTATTGTTGTATTACAGTTATGCCTCCAAGGAGGGCAACAACCGCCAAGAAGGGCAAAGGAGTAGCAGGAGCTACTAGTCAGACTCAGAGAGTTGATAGGGCTAATGCCCAGGTTATATCGGATATGGTTCCACAGTCGGCGAGTTCTTCTTCGCCAGGTTTTGAGGCCCCAGCACCAGAGCCTCCAGTTTCTCAGTTAAGGGAAGACTTTAGGGTCATGAAGGAAGCCATTATGTTATTGACCAAGATAGCGGTGCTGCAGTTTTGTCAGCAGGAGGTTATTCGGCCAGTAGAGACAGGTGTACATAGGGTAGAGGGCCAGCGCGGAGATCTGAGTAAGAGGGCTAGACCGGTTGGTTATTCCGGTGAGTTTTTGGACGAGCTGCCTCAGCAGCGAGTGAGATATTCGTCCCAGCCTACCCAGTACATACCCCCGCAGCTCACAGGTGGGAGATTTGACCCCACAAGGTATTTAGGAGCCGGTCCAAGCTCCAGGGATCGAGGTTCTCAGAGGAGCAGAGGATTTTCTCAGTCGAGGCCACTTATTCCTCAGTGTTCCAGATGTGGTAAGCGTCATTCGGGGAAATGCCGTTATGGCACAGGTGTTTGTTTTTATTGTGGCCGTCCGGGCCATATTCTGAGGGTATGTCCTTTTAGAAGGAGCACGGTGAGTGGCTCACCTATCGGGCGTAGTTGGTTCCCTTTCCTCCACGATTGTCGTCCCCGTGACAGGTGTTGAGATGTCACCGACCGTGGTAGAAGTCGAGTGGAGTTTATAGTTCTGGCGGTCCTTCAACCGCAGATGACGTGACTCTTGGACAGATCGAGGCGACACCGCACGGGGTTACAGGTATAGTTCGATTCTTTTGAATCATACGTGCATTGTTAGATCCAGATTTTGCCTTAGCGTATTTGTTTTCCCTTTGTTGCTAGAGTTGTAAAGTGATAGTACCCCATAGGTAGGGATAATTTGATTAGTAAAGTGAAAAGTTAAGAATGTTGACAAGAATGATAAAGTGAACTGAGACTATAGTTGTGTAGAGTTCACAAGTTGTAATTTCCCTGTAGCAGTGTTAGACCGATAGGGAAGATTGTACAGTAGAAATACTTTGGCTTATGTGACGAACCTCTAGTGAATAGGGGATAGGGTAAGAAGTACCTTGAGATAAGAGAAAGATTTATTTCAGACTAAGAATGACAAGTTAAGTGTGATGATGAGTCGGGTTATAGACTCATTTCGGGTCAGCCGATAGTATGGAATGGGGTGATGTCAGTTAGAAATGGTCCCGCTATGTGATAGGGTCACGAGGATGCCAGGCCCAAGTTTAGTTAATTGTGGTACGAGTTCGTGGATGCGTTCCACCGGAACTAGGTCGTAAGGACCGAGAAGAGCCTTCACGGGAATGTAAGTAACAATATGGCCAAGTTGGTTAGTAACTCGAGTTGGAGAAGCGAAACAAAATTTGAGATTTTGTACGTGTACTAGATGAGTTTGAAAGTGCGAGAAAGAATGACAAGTAAGGAAAGAAAGGAACCTCTAAGGATCCCGTGTTTGGGAAGATCAGAACCTTGAGTTTTGTGAGAAGGGACCACGGACGGAAGGTCCATTATTATGTTTACGTATGTTATGTGGTGGTCATGTGTGACATCGTTGGTCTTGTGCAGTTTTGATTGAGAGGCATAGTATAGAGTTTATGCCGGAGTTTGTATGGCTTGAAAACCGACTAAGAACATTCGGGGACGAATGTTTCTAAGGGGGAAAGAATGTTACACCCCGTAAGTCCAGGACATGTATAAGAGAATGTACGTAAGGAAACAAGACTTGGAAATTAGTACGAAAGGAAGAATTGTTTTTCCGACGGAAAATCTTCCGGACGACGGAAAGGAAAAATGTTCGTTGTTGAGAATTGGATTCTCAAAAGGCATTATTTGAAGATTATGGAACTTATTAAAATAATGGAATTTTTTTTTTACGGATTTGGTCACGTGGGGCCCACCCGAGGAATTTTACATTTTTGTGCGGCCCACGGGGGTTACGGAATTTTATGGACGAATGAGAGGGCGACACGTGGCACCCCCACTTAAGGTCATGGTCGAATTAGAGGAGGGGTAATATGGTCATTGACCATCTTGGAAGATAAGTCTTCAAGCTTGATATATTTGACCAAGTCAACTTGTCCACTTGTGCTTAATCCTTGTGATTTTCATCTTAGCCACCCATTTGTTATAGTCTAAGCCCTCCATTGTGTGTTATAAGCTCACTACTAGTGCAAGACTAGCTCATTACACTTAGAAAAATTGAGAGAACATTTGTGCCAAGAGATAGTGCTCTCGGGTTTGGCATGTCCCTCACAAGAAAATTTTTGTGATTTTGATCCATTAGTCACAAGACTTAAACCCAATGTCCCTAAGGGTATTATAAGGTTATCTCAATAGAAAGATTTCGGAAAAACGGAGTTTTCGTATTAGTCGCAAGGCGGAAACTAAAGGAGTTCTTCAACTTTGAAGTTGGAACTTGAAGATGAGTTCTTCATAGGCTTCTAAGGAGTGCTTGGAGCGGATTGGAACCTAAGGAAATGAGCTAAGAATTTCTAAGGCGCGACTTTGGAATCTTGGAAATTTTAAGGGCTTATAAAGGTATAATCTTGTCGTTTTAGTAGTTAAGATTGCTTATTGATTGTAGCTATGGATATTAGCAAGCATGAGTTATATATTATGTTGCTGGATTAGTGTATTGGCTATTGGAACCCTAATCCGAAATCTAGCATGTTTAGCTTTAAGATTTCAATTCAAGTCGATTATTAGTTAAGTTGTCACATGTTGTATAAAGGAGGAAATTGTAGTTGTTGAAGTTGTTTATATCTAAATAACATGTTGACCTAAGAACTTGAAATTGGAAAAGGATTGGAAAAGACGTAGTGTTATTGGTTATATGTTGGCCGAGAATGGCTAGTGTAGTATTATACTATTTGGTATGAATTATGGGGCGGAATTTTACACGTATTGTAAGGTGTGTAATCCCCTTTGGTTGGTTGTTGTTTGGAGCCTTAAATGTGGCGTGTTGGTTATTGTATTCGGCCTTGAAAAAGGTGGCAAAGTGAGTAGAAACAAAGGAAGTGCTGCCCGATTTTCCGTAGAATTAGAGACCGTATACTTAGTATTATTCTACGTTAGAGGCTAGAAGTTGATAGTCTTGTTGTGACCATTATAGGTTGACACTTCACGTGCAGCGATTCGGCTTAGCTTGTGGATTTAGCGAAAGGTATGTGAACTATCTCTCTTCTAGCATGATTCCTTAAGATTAAGAAAGTATGTTCTACTCCTTAAATGATCCATTCCTTGGTTGTATTTTGATTGCCTAGAATAGAATTTGTTCTATGAACTTCCTTGATTGTACTTTGATGTTTAAATTGTAAGTTGTAAAATCCATTTTCTTAGTGAAGTTTGGATTCTTAAAAGTGAAAGTATTTTACTTAAAGTACATAGAGTCTTGAAAAGGAAGTGGTTTCCAAATCTTTCGGCTAGTGCCTTAGTTCCAAAAACCTAAAGGTCATTATAATGACTTTAGGGGAGTCAAAAGAGTGATTTACTTATTTGATTTAAAAGAGGAGAAAGTACATGGTTTAAGAGAAGTAACTTGTCTTAAAGGTGTGAGTTACTTGAAGTTTAAAAGTAGAAGAAACTTGTTTTCTTTATATTAAGAGACTTGAAGTAATTTGAAAGTTGAGAACTTGATTTTTAAGTATGTGATACTTAGTTTTAAAAGCATAAGTCTCTTGGTTATAAAAGGAATGGATAGGTCTAAAACCATAAAGGGTTATAACGGCTTTATGGGAAGTTGGTTATAACGGCTTTATGGAAGGTTTAGAAAGTTGTCTATTTTGATTAAAGGGCATAAGTTGCCAAGATTGTGAAAATTTGAAGTTACTTGATTTCAAGCCTTGAAATGAGTTTTCTAAACGTGTAGTAACTTACTTTGAAAAATAGACATGCCTTGATACTACGGGTGTTAGTATCTTGGGATTTTACACAAAAAGGAGTCTTTTGAAAAGAATGTACGTACGTAGTACTTTGGCCTATTTAATTGAGAATAATTCTATGTGATGCCTTGATTAGTACTTTGGCTTGATAAATTGAGAATTTGTCTAAGAGTGCCTTGATAAGTACTTTGGCTTGTTAAATGAGAATTATTCTATTTGTGCCCTGATAAGTACTTTGGCTTGTTAAATGAGAATTATTCTATTTGTGCCCGGATAAGTACTTTGGCTTGTTAAATGAGAATTATTCTATTTGTGCCCGGATAAGTACTTTGGCTTGTTAAATGAGAATTATTCTATTTGTGCTCTGATAAGTACTTTGGCTTGTTAAATGAGAATTATTCTATTTGTGCCCGGATAAGTACTTTGGCTTGTTAAATGAGAATTATTCTATTTGTGCCCGGATAAGTACTTTGGCTTGTTAAATGAGAATTATTCTATTTGTGCCCTGATAAGTACTTTGGCTTGTTAAATGAGAATTATTCTATGTGTGCCTTGATAAGTACTTTGGCTTGGTTAATTGAGAATTATTTCCATGTGTGCCTTGATAAGTACTTGGCCTGATTAGTTGAGAATTGCCTATGTGTGCTGGAAATAGCCGGTTGTGTGCTATTGGTATATCAGTCGTTCGGTCATTCCGGGTTTGTGGCATTTGCGATTAGTGGAATTGATACCCACGATGCGAGGAATACCTCATGCGGGTCCGTAATGACTTATGCGGGTGACATAGTCCCATGCGGGCGGGTCCACCTATGCGAGGAATACCTAAATGCGAGTCCGTAAGGGCTTATGCGGGTGAAATAGTCCCGTCGAGGAATACCTCACGCGCGTGTCCACGCGGCCTATCGGTGAAATAGTCGCGAGTAGGATGGCTAAATGATACCGCGCGGATGGTCTGTTTTGATCATGAGCTTCCTATTTCATATTGTAAGGATACTCTGTTTACTCCTCATTGTTAGTAAGGCACAATGTGTTGTAATTTGATTATCATATATGTCCGGTTGTTTGTGTTACCCTATGGTCATGCTTTTCTGATGTGGGATTAGGGCATGAGACCACGTGGTATTTAGGACACGAGTGGGACTTGGTGTTCATGTATCCTTATTTGTGTTATTACATCATGGATCGCGGTGAGGAAGGATTCCACGCGCATGATTGATATTATGGGCGTGAGACCCATAGTTATATTTGAGTAGTGACTTTGAGGGCCTGCGTCCCTGACTTGATATGACTGCTTATGTGTTATGTACTGTAGGTTGGCTATCATGCATGTCTCCTGCTTTGTTTAGACTATTATGATTTCATTACAGTACTTACTGTTCACATACTTGGTACATTCTTCGTACTGACCTCCTTCGGTGAGTTCACGCCGCAGTGTAGGTCTGTTGTTTGGTGATCGGCGGTGTAGGATCTGCCTCGGGGTTTTGGATAGCTCCTCCGTCTGTGAGTTTATTTTTTGGTATAAGTTCTTTCGCATGTGCTTTATGCGATTTTGGGTCTGGCGGGGCCTTGTCCCGCCATATTTCGATTTAACTCACAGGTCCTGTATTCATATGTGGGATTGGACTCATGTACGGTGTAGTGTCTTTTGTTTATGTATATATGGCACCCTTGTCGGCTTTGCCCTTGCACGTACGTTGGTTTTAAGAAAAAAAAAAGTGAGGTGTTATTTAATTTTCCGCAGTTTTACTTGGGTTGTTAAGGTAGAAGGGTGCCCAGGTAGGGCACCAGTCACGGGCCCGGGGATCGGGGTGTGACAGATAATTTCAGAGAATTTTTTTGTGAATGTGTATATTGTAAATGTGCTCAAGACCCCATTTTATAGTATGAATAAGATGGTCTTCCACCTAGCCAAGTAATGGCCAATAAAGGTCATATAATGCCTTGAATGTGGAGTAATAATTCAGCCAAATAATGGTTGAATTCATGAGCCCTATAATGGAGAATTAATGCTGCAAAGTCAGCCCAAAAACTGTTTTCGTCCATCTTCCAACGGTCTAAAACGCATGCAGCACCATGGCCCTGTAGGCCGGCGCCGCGACGTCGAAAATTCAGAGAGTTTCGGAAGTCGCCGGCGCCGTGGCCCTGCAGTCAGGCGCCGCGACATTTTCAGACTCGTTTCGTCTTTCATACATTGTACACGTCTTCCTTTCATTTACCAACGTAAAATCATTGTTATTTGGCCAATAACCATCTATTATTTTACGTCTCAAACAATTCGTATAAGTATCAATATTTCTTTCACTTAAGAAAATTACGATCTTTGGCACTTTATGTGCACGTGTGTGGAAACCATGTTTCCAACGTGCGGGGCCCCCAATTGTTCGATTCATAATTAATAGGATTTACTTTATTTCACGTTTAATAAATATTTCCAACAAATATTTGAAAAATATTAAGCTCTCCAAATAATAATAAATGAGAGTGATTTTTTCACATTTTTTTATATTGGAATGTTTTACAAAAGATGAGATAATCAACGTTATATATAATTTAGGACAAATGGTTAGTTAAACATATACTAAAATTACATCGTATAAGAAATTACTTTTAAATGATATCTTTATTTATAAGTTAACTTCATTGACGTTATCATACAAGTATGTGTAGCATATAATATTTTTTATATTACTTGAATTTCGTGATTATTTTTTTATTTAAAAAATGCGTTAACCCATATAAGTTTAATTGAGAATAAATAAATAAATAAAGTTAATCCAACATAAGGTAAAACTCAATCTGAATCATTTAGAACTTTAAACTCATTTCAGTAAAATAAAAATGAGAGCTTTGGTGCATGCATTTGTTTGAAAATAAAAATAAAAATAAAAATATTATCTTTTAACTTACAATTTTTTTTATGATTTGATATTTTAGAAACAAATAGAAATATCTTTACAAAAACAATAACTTAGAGTAGCACACAAATATAAATTCTAATCCAGTTTGGAGCACGGGCCAAATGCCACTAGTTGTTTAGATAAGATCATATTTATGTTTCGTTTTATTAATAAAATATAAGGAATGATTCAAGCCTCATATAGATGATAATAAATAATTTAATTATAAAAAAATGAATCAAAATTGAAACACCAACTGATTTTTAATAAATAATTTAATTATAAATTTCAGTTTGTTCTATTTATAAATAAAAAACTTAGTATATTAATATATAATGAATTGAAACACTTTAAGATAATAGTTCTTATGTTCAAAAGAACCAATTCTTCATTCTATATTTCTTCCTATTTTGTTGAGATAGAAAGTATCAAAGAATGTTGTTCAACTTTGATTTCTTAAGTAACCATAATTTATATTCTAACCATAATTTTCTGTGACTAACGTCTCTTGCATGATGTTTACAGGCCACTTGGATTGCACACTATTGAGTCATATTCATTTGCAAAATAAATATCTAAATTGCACAACACACATATTCAAATGCCTTTAGTTTTCTATAAAAATTATCAAAAGGTCTTGTACTATATTCTTTCATGTATAATTGTTTATTCAAATTATTTTTTAATACTACTTATATTATTTTGTAAAATTGTGTACAACATAACTTTGACATACATGTGCAATGCCCGTGGCCCTGAAACTAATATCAATATAAAAAGAAGATCAAGAGAAGATATTTAGGAAAACTCGTGAAACAACATATCTCACAATTAAATCAGTGATTTTTCTCTTACAACTGTTTCTATACAATTGTCATCTCAAATGGTGTTTGCATCTACTTAAAAATTCATAAATAAAATGGAAGTGTGCTAGCTAATTTTTAGCTGCAACCATACAGGGAACTTTCACCAAAATGGTATACAGTTGTTGGCAGTTAAGCTTGTGTCCTAATAATAAGAAAATAAGCTCCATCTTTTAAGTCCTTGTCATGTGTCCTCTGTAAAAACTTTGAATATGTAATCGCGAAAACGCCTTGAGTATGCCTTTGGATCGACAGCGGAGATAGAATTGGGGTCACACTGGATAGATTTGTATGCATGCTCAAGCTTTTTGGTAATGTCATAGTCCTGAAGTATGTCTATGATACCAAAAAATAATACCACATCATACAATTCTCCTGTTGGTTCTCCTACTAACTGAAAGTCTAAGTCATTTTTCCTCTCTGTCCTTTCAACTCGTGCTGGCATGTTTATACCCAAACTTATGCCACCCGACCTGCAATATTCACGATCATATATATGTGTAGAAGGAATAAGCATTTTCAGC
This sequence comes from Przewalskia tangutica, assembly GCA_029844215.1. Taxonomy (NCBI): domain Eukaryota; kingdom Viridiplantae; phylum Streptophyta; class Magnoliopsida; order Solanales; family Solanaceae; genus Przewalskia; species Przewalskia tangutica. Next base: position 75,114,394 of record CM056720.1, on the reverse strand, counting down.
GATCAAATAGAAAAACACTTGTATTACTCAGCATTGCAAGTGGAAATCTAAGTAATACCCAGATTTTTTGTTGGAAATAAAGCAGTACAGAAATATTAAATAACTATTACAAGTGTTTCGAAGGCCAAAGTTTTCAGGTCTTAAATGATCTGAAGGCCAAAAGAAAGGCAGAAAAGAATTTGGATACTCAATCTACCAAAGAACTGGAGTGGGATGAGTTTCAGTTTTAAATGATCTGAAGGCCAAAAGAAAGGCAGAAAAGAAATTGGACACTCAATCAAGTAACTGGAGTGGGCTAGAGTATCCAGATGACATATGATCTGGTTACGCCCTAACCACGGGCAAGCGGTTTTTCATGTGAAGCAACGTCACCTCTAAAGTAGAAAAGGTTGTCCTCAAAAGGAATTCAAGGAATGAGATCACTCTTAAATAAGGTAATACATGTCCCAAATTTGGTTTCAGGGACGTTGTTGGTCAAGCTGGTTTGAGACTAGTCCAGCAGGTCTGTAATAACTAAGAATAGTACAGTATGTCTGTAGCCAATTGAATGATATATTGGTAATCTATGCATCTATGTCATTATAGATTAAGACACGTTAAATAGAAAGGCATTCAACAACTAACTAAGTTGAGATTATTGCCTTCTGTCGACATAAACCCTCAAAATGAATGTGAGGTGGGCGAAGAGGCAAAATCACCTTTTCATTCCATCAAAGGAATAACGAAATAAGCACCGCTCCTCTAGAACTTAGTCACACCTACATAGGTGATTTGAAGCTTGTACAAAATAGAGGGGGGAGACAAGTACTTTGTGACCTTCATTGACGATGGTACACCATATTGCATCCTTTATCTATTGGAAAGCAAAGATGAAGTTGTTGAATTGGATAAGCGCTACAAAGCAGAAGTTGAAAATCAACTAAGCCTACGGATTGAGGAATTCGTAGTGATAGAGGGGAAAACTGTAAAGCATCATTCATCAAACGATTTCTCCTTACTCACATCAGTCTAACGGTATTAGCTAAGCGTAAATCCATACGCCTAAAATATATGGGGCAAGGCGATCCTTACCGCTAATGTGATTCTCAACAGAACTTCGTGTAAGAATAAAGATAACCCTTCATGTTTCACATGGAATGGATCCCACCTATAAATATTGTGATGTGGGGTGGCTTGGTAGAGATTGGAATACCAAAACATGTCAAGTTGGACCTAAGACTGTAGATTGCATATACACTGGATCTGCAAATAACAGTAGTGCTTGTCGCCTCTTAGTGTCAAAGAATGTTGAATTCTTTGAAGATAACTTTCCTTGAGAATGAAAAAGAAGTAATTATCGAGGTTAACAAGAACCCGCGAGTGTACGACTTTCTGAAACTAGACATTCCAGATCTACAGGACTCGGAAGTTGCTAACTATCAGGAACTTAATGTTCCAGATCTACAGAACTCAGAGATTCTAGATGTTGAACCGAAATGGAGCAAAGAGGTGATAAAGACTTATTCCATACATTCTAGCTTGTATGGTTGAGAATGAACCATGGACAATTAACACAAAATTGTCAACTCCAGAAGCACTACTTTGGAAAGAAGCTACAGAGAGAGAAATAAATTCCATCAGATAGAACCATACTTGTGTAATGGTTGACCTTATCAGAAAAGAATCTTTGGGTTGTAAAAGTGGATATTCAAATTAAGTACAAAGTAGATTGTTCTCTTGTGAGTATAAGGCATCGGCTACGTGGACATGTGCTCCCCTGAGAATAGCTTAACATTCAGGGTCATTTCAGTTTTGTGTGACATGGATGTTGAGACAGCCTTCCTAACCAGAGAGTTGGAAGGGGAGGATCAGAGTTGGTTTGTTAGATTGTTGGACTTCTTCCTAAACTTTATTTTTGGTGCCTGAAATATTTATATTTTGGTTTTGGAAGTTTCAGATGAAACATAATAATGAATCTGACAATAGAAATATTGACTCTGAATTTAGAAAGCCAACAGTTGGAAAGCTAACAGTCTAAAAGTGGAAGTCATATTGAAACAAAAATTCTATATGAAAGATATGGGCATCACAGATGACATCTTAGGAATTGAGATTTCTAAGACATCTAACATACTGGGCTAATTCCAAACTCATTTGTGAGGTGTTTGACAGTCTCGTTGAAGTCACCAATAGATATGAATCATATAATTGATTGGAATTGTTATACCCCGTATTTCCAGAGTATGTACGTAAGGGAATACGTACGAAAGTCTTGCCTTAAAGATAAGCCTTGGACGTTTTATTTTGTACACAACTCACTAAAAGAATCGTTTTCCGACGAAGCGTTTCCACGACTTTCGTAGAGTAAATTCCTATGCCATTTCTTATTTTTGCGGATTTTTCCGAGAGACGAAACATTTTGGACCAACGGGAGGGTGACATGTGTCACCCTCACATTGGAAGCAAGTGGGGTGGCTTTGGACGATTGGGCGTCCAAAGAGGGGTGTTGGCCTTGGCCGATTGGGTCCTTGTTTAGGCCTTGTTTTGTGCCATGTTTTGTGGAGTGTTTTGTGGAGTGTTTTGTGGAGTAGGAGTTAGGGTGCACTTGGCTTGATCTTGGCCTTACACTTGCCTTGCACTTGTCTTCATCTTGGCCATTGGTTGGCGAGGCTTGAGCTATAAATACCCCTTAGAGATGAAGAGTTATTCATCCACAAAGTTATCTTCCAAGTCTAAAAATCCTCTCCTCTCCCTTGCTTTCGTCCAAACACCTCTTCCCTCCTTGTGTTGTATGGCCGAGAGCCTACCCCCTAGCCTAGCCGAAATCTACCCCCCCTCCCTTGGTAGAAAAGTTGTCTTCTTGTATCGTTATAATGCCCAAAATACCCTAGCCCAAATACCTTAGTACTTAGTAGAGGTTGTGAAGAACTTCTAAGGTTTCCTTGGAGCATACAACTTAGGAGCAAAACCTTGCTCAGGTGCGACTTTTTCTAGGATATTATTGGGCTTACCGAGGTAATAATCCTAACCCTCTTTTGAATTAGAGAATACTTATTGTTATAGTATAAGAATAAGTATAAATACTTAGAAGTATATCACAGAATAGAATTGAAGTATTAATCACTTAGAAGGGTTTAAAAGAAGAATAATCAAGCGTACTTACATAGAATTTTTCATGATGAACTTATATAGCTCACGGGTAGGAAGTGCTGCCCGACTTACCGTAGAATTATGAACCCGCTGTTTAGAATGACCTTGAGTAGTCTTTAATAGATATCCGTGACTATTATAGGTGACTCTCTGTGCGACATATTGACTTGGCGGTGGTTTTCATTGAGAAGGTATGTGATTCTTCCTAAAGCATGATATTTTACAATATAACTACGGAATGCCTCACTTAAGCTGAATAATACTTACGGCAATGCCTCACGGCTTAAGCTGAATAATAAAGAATGAAAACATTTCAAAAGACTCTTTGAATCATATTAATGAAGAGAACTAATTGGTTTTAAAGCGAAGCTTAAGAGTTATACTAGCTTTATGGGAAGTAAGTATAACCACTTAAGATTTATAAAAGAAACAAGTTTGCTATGTGTTTATAACAGACTTGTATTGTGAAAAGAATAATAAAGATGGTTTGATAAATAGACATGATATGATGCTATGTGTGTTAGTATCTTGTAACGTTTGTATAGGTGAGTATCCTTGTTGTGCTTATGTTGTTTAAAGATAAGTTGTTATGTTAGTATACTATCACTCACCTCTTGAGATGATCTGGGGTTAAGCCCTCCGTCGCGGGGTAGACTCGGTGATGCAGGACCATGATTCGAGAATACCTCATGCGGGTCGGGGGCCTATGCGGAGCTACGAGAGTTCGAGTTAGTATGCGGGGTTATGCCTCATGCGATGCGTGGCCATGCGGACACGAGTCGGGGCGATGCCGAGGAGTAGCTACCCTCGATGCGGGGTTATACCTCATGCGGGCCCGTGAGTGGCCTATGCGGACTCGGGAGTCGAGATTAGGCTTGCGAGAATGATGATGAGGCGAGTGGCCTGTTTCGATCATTCGCAGCCTAGACAAGACCTATCTGATTACCTATTGTTGCTCTTGTTTGTTATGTTGCACTACGTGCGGTTTTCCTTGGTTGTTTCACACATATTTGTAAACTGGTTTTAAAATGATATGTTTTCATTTAAGTATTTCTGATTTCGCATACTTAGTACATTGTCTTGACCTCGCCCGGGCTGCGTTCATGCCGCGGTAAGAGCGGCAGTGCTAGATCCACATCCTTAGGATGCTGCGTTGGTGTCGGGAGCTCCATCTTCTAGGAGGCTCTACTTTTGGGTATGATCTCACTGTATTGTAGATAGTTTTATGCAGATCGAGGGTATGGCGGCCCTGTCCCGCCATAGTTGTTACTTCCTTAAGTGCAGTAGTACTATTATGCAGTTGGGATGTATCGCAAAACTTGAGTTATTTATATTATGCGAAAGGCAAGCTTTTCTTGAATAAAGCGTGTCTTATTTTATAAAGCTGTTTCTGTCTTGTTTTATATTCCATGGTTACTCGATGTATGACTACTTGGGTGCCGGTAAGGCACGATCCACGAACCGGGCAGTCGTGACAAAAGTGGTATCGAGCGATTAATCCTCGGAAAGTGTCTACGAAGTATCTAGTAAGTCTTGATTATCGGTGTGTTGTGCACCACACCAATAATCAGGAAGCTATAGGATATTTAGGATTGGTTTCCATTCTTCTCATTCTGAGATCGTGCTTTAGAGGCGTGTTATAGGTTGGACCCTCTAACGTATTCCTTTCTATATGATTATGCCTCACGTAAACGGCCGGGCGAGAAGGCAAAGCGGAGAGGCTAGCGAGACACCCAGTCACGAGGCTCGGGCCCGATCTATACGAGGCAGCGAGTTCTATGGCGCCGCCCGGCCCAGCCACAGACCACGGTACCACTCGCTGTCCCACGGCACAGGGCGGAGAGTTAGGAGTGAGAGATAGCCCACTTTGGCTAAAGTTGTGGCCCGACACGAGAGAGATTGGATCTGGCGATTCAGTTCGGCTCGGCTCGATCGCGCCGTGGTACACCCGAGGCGAATAGTTTGAGGCTACGAGATTTCTTGAGTTGTAGCGCCGGAGTTTTATGGGTCGGCGGGAGGATGATCCGAGGAGTTCATCCGCCGGTCGAAGGATTTTGAGAGTGATCGGGCGTCGGAGACCGAGTTCGTGATCTTTGGTTCACATAGGTTGCGTGATACATGATCGATTGGTTTGATTCATGGGAGTTATCGAAGTGGAGAGCACGCGTCCCAGCTACTGGGATGAGTTCTCGAGGCTTTCCTCACTCACTTCTTGCCTCGCGAGATGAGGAGGCGCGGGTGATAGATTTTTCTTTGGCGAGGCGAGAGGGCCTTGTCGGGGAGTACAATGTCGAGTTTGATTCTTTGGCTCGATATGTCCCAGCATTGGTAGCGAATATGGAGGATAGGGTGCACCGCTATGTCAGGGCTGAAGCGACTATATGGCGAGTCATGTGCGGGGTTTCTCTCGGTAGGGTATGGACATTACCGCGTGCAGCTCACGCCCTTGGATGCGAGGCCGGTCGGCGAGTGGTCGACGGCGAGAAGAAGGCGGGGCGGGAGGGTCTTACGGTGGTTATCGTGGTGGCGGCCTCGGCAGCGATCTAGGTCGCACCACGGCCGGCTCGAGCACTCTGCACCGAGTCACCGGCCGGCCAGAGTTTTCGAGGCGGCGGGGCCCGAGCTTGAGCGTCGAGTAGCGAGTGCGGCCGTCGGGACCACCCGGTGTGGCCGTCACGGGGATCCCATTACGGGAAGTGTGGTACTACTTATGGATCGTATTCTGATTGTGGCGGCAGGTCACTTTGCGGCGTCAGGCCGGCGTGGCGGTGGTAGGGCCCGGCGCCCGGGTTACGTGGCGGCCGCCATCATCTCCTACGATTACTCGCCGGGCGAGGTGCTCATGGGTCGGCCAGTCGCGGCGGTCGTGGCTCGGGTCGATTCTAGCGGTCTCGAACCGCGTATATGCTTTGTCGGTAAGCGGGATCGGGAGGCCTCACCGATGTAAATCGCGGTACCTTATCGGTTCTGGTTTGATGTGTATGCTTTGATAGATCCGGGTTCTACTCATCCTATATATCTCCCTTGTTGCTAGTAGGATAGGGATAGAGCACGAGTCCATAGACCACTTTCGAGGTAGCTACGCGATGGGTGATTCGGTGGTAGCTCGGCGGGTATATAGAGCTTGTCTGTGACCATTCTGATCGTCGGACCTAGCCGACTTGATAGAGTTGGAGATGATTGACCGACGTGATTATGGGGATGGATTGGCTAGCTTCTTGCTATGCCAATGTAGGCTATGAGAGAGAGTAGTGCAGTTCAGTTTCACGAGGCCGGTTGTTGAGTGGGAGAACGCAGTATCGCCAGGGTAGGTTTATTTCCTACCTCAAGGCTAGGAAGATGGTGCGAAGGGATATATCTACCATCTAGTTGGGTGTTTGATATCGAGGTGCGGTACCAGATTTTGATCGATTCCGTAGTCGTGAGTTCCCGACGTGTTCCCGGATGACCTCCTGGGTATCCTCCAGAGGAGATTGAGTTTTGTATTGACATATTGCCAGATACTCGGCCTATTTCCATTCCGCCATACAGAATGGCACCTGCCGAGTTGAGAGAGCTGAAGGATCAACTTAGGGATTTGCTAGAGAAGGGCTTCATTAGGCCCAGTGTTTCTCCACGAAGCGCGGTATTGTTCGTGAAGAAGAAGGGCGGGGCGGCTGCGCGTGTGTTGATTCTGAGCGGTGAACAAGGTGACCATTAAGAACGAATACCCCTCCCGGGATTGATGATTTGTTCGACCCGGTTGCGAGTGCGAGATGTTTCTCAAGATTGATCTGCGATCGGGCTATCATCAGTGCGAGTCGAGAGAGGTGGATGTCCCTAGAATTTGCATTCGGACCCTGCGGGCATTATGAGTTCGGTCATGTCTTTTGGGTTGACGATGCTCGGCGGTATTCATGGATTTGATGAACCGAGTGTTCAAACCATTTTGGACACGTTTGTGATAGTGTTCATTGATGATATCTTGGTTTATTCGCTCGGAAGCGAGGCATGCGGGCATTTGAGGCTGTCTTGTGATTCTCGAGACCAGGCGATTATCGCCAAGTTTTCCAAATGTGAGTTTTGGTTGACTTGATGGCGTTTCTTGGGCATATTGTCGGGGTGATGGCATTCGAGTCGTCGGCCAAGATCGAGGCGATCGAGACTTGGCGAGACCTACTACTCCGACAGAGGTTCGCGATTTTACGGGCCTTGCGAGTTATTATCGGTTCGTGGAAGTTTGCTTATCTACGCACCATTGACTAGTGACTCGAAGCGACCAAGTTTGATGGTGATGCTTGTGAGCGAGTTTCGATTCTTTGAAGAGAAGGCGGCGACCGCCCGTTCTTACTCTTCCAGAGGGTCCAGATGGTTATGTCGTGTATTGTGATGCGTCAGGCATCGGGTTGGGATGTGTATTGATGCAGCATGGCGGGGTTATAGCATATGCATCCCGACGGTGAAGAAACACGAGGAACTACCCGCATGATTTGGAATTGGCAGCAGTGATTCACGCTTTGAAGATCTGGAGGCACTATTTGTATGGGGTTCACGTGGATATTTATACAGACCACAAGAGCCTCCGGTATATCTTCAGCCAGAGGGAGCTGAACTTACGACAGAGACGGTGGTTAGAGTTGCTTAAGGATTACGATGTTGATATCCTATACCGCCCGGGGAAGGCCAATGTCGTGGTAGATGCTCTTAGTCGTAGGTCGATGGGGAGTCTATCAGATGTGCAGCCAGAGAGCAGGGACATGGTTCGTGATTTGCATCAGTTAGCGAGCCTTGGTGTCCGTTTGATTGATTACGATAGCGATGGGGTTAGAGTTCGTGAGATTGCCGAGTCTTCCATCGTCGAGGAGGTGAAGAGGCGATTCGAGGATCCGGCTTTGATTCGATATCGTGATCTGACTCTTACGTGAGGCGCAAGGGTCCTTTGAGGTAGCACGATGGGGTGCTAAGGTTTGAGGCGGTGTGTGTTCCGGATGTTTGAGGACTTGGCGGAGTTCTTGGGGAAGCACACAAGCGTTACTCTATCCATCCGGTCGACCAAGATGTACCACGACCTTAGATCCGTGTATTGGTGGGATGGCTTGAAGAGGACGTTGCGAGTTCGTAGCTCGGTGCGTGTTGTCGCAGTAAAGGTAGAGCACGGAGGCCCGGTGGTTTGTTCTGCACGATTGAGATCCCGACACGGAAGTGGGAGGTAATCAACATGGACTTCATCAGGATTACCTCGCACTCGGAGAGACATGATTCTATATGGGTTATCGTCGACGGTCGAAATCAGCCCACTTTCTTCCCGTCGGGGCGACTTTTTCGGTGAGATTATGCGGACTTTACATCAGAGATCGTCGATCGCATGGAGTCCCTACTTCGATCATATCGCACGGAGAGCCCGATTTACGGCTAACTGGAGGTCCTTCCGGAGGGGTTTAGGGGCGGTGAGCAGAGTCGCATTTCATCCACGAGCAGACGGACAGCGAGCGCACTATCGGACTGCGAGGATATCTGCGAGCTGTGTTATTGACTTTAGTGGTAGTTGGGAGGATCATTTGCCTCTAGTTGAGTTCGCATATAATAATAGCTACCACTCCGGTATTCGGACGGCGCCTTATGAGGCCTTGTATGGGAGGAAGTGCGGTCGCCTATAGGTTGGTTCGATGTGGGCGGGGCAGCTAGTGGGACGGTTGATACAGTGACGATGGATAAGGTGAAACTTATCAGAGCGGCTATCGATTTCGTAGTCGGCGTAAGTCGTATGCAGATCATCGTCGCCGACATCTTGAGTTCGAGGTTCATGATTGGGTTTTCCTAAAGGTGTCACCCATGAAGGGTGTGATGAGATTCGGGAAGAAGGGGAAGCTCAATTCAGGTACATTGGGCGTTTAGATTGTCCGAGGTAGGCAAGGTTGCCTATGAGTTGAATCTGCCGTCCGATCCGGAGGCGGTCATCCGGTTTTCACGTATCTATCTTTGAGAGATGTATCGGGGATCCATCTAGGGTACACCCGATTGACGATGTCGGTGTGAGGGGTTATCGTATGAGGAGATTCCATGGCGATAGTCGATCGTCAGGTTAGGCGTCTGCGGACGAAGGACGTGGCTTCCGTCAAAGTCTTGTGGCGGAACGAGCTCAGGGAGGAGATGACATGGGAAGCCGAGGAGGACATGAGGCGGAAGTATCCTCACCTATTCCCCATACCTCCATGTAAATTCACTTTCCTACTTGTAAATTTTCGTTATCGTTTCTGCCTATGTGTTGCTCTGTGGCCGTGTGTGGCATTTACAACTGTTTAAGCTTCTTCGCTAACCGTCTTGGGAAGGAACATTGGGACGAATGTTTCTAAGCGAGGAGAATGTTATACCGTATTTCCGAGTATATGCGTAAGGAATACGTCTGAAAGTCTTGCCTTAAAGATAAGCCTTGGGCGTTTTATTTTGTACACAACTCACTAAAAGAATCGTTTCACGAAAACGTTTCCACTTTCGTAGAGTAAATTCCGCTATGCCATTTCTTATTTTTGCGGATTTTTCCGAGAGGCGAAACATTTTGGACCAACGGGAGGTGACATGTGTCACCCTCACATTGAAGCAGTGGGGTGGCTTTGGGCGATTGGCGTCAAAGAGGGTGTTGGCCTTGGCCGATTGGGTCTTGTTTAGGCCTTGTTTTGTGCCATGTTTTGTGGAGTGTTTTGTGGAGTGTTTTGTGGAGTAGGAGTTAGGGTGCACTTGGCTTGATCTTGGCCTTACACTTGCCTTGCACTTGTCTTCATCTTGGCCATTGGTTGGCAAGGCTTGAGCTATAAATACCCCTTAGAGATGAAGAGTTATTCATCCACAAAGTTATCTTCCAAGTCTAAAAATCCTCTCCTCTCCCTTAAGCTTTTCGTCCAAACACCTCTTCCCTCCCCTTGTGTTGTATGGCCGAGAGCCTACCCCCCTAGCCTAGCCGAAATCTACCCCCCCTCCCTTGGTAGAAAAGTTGTCTTCTTGTATCGTTATAATGCCCAAAATACCCTAGCCCAAATACCTTAGTACTTAGTAGAGGTTGTGAAGAACTTCTAAGGTTTCCTTGGAGCATACAACTTAGGAGCAAAACCTTGCTCAGGCGCGACTTTTTCTAGGATATTATTGGGCTTACCGAGGTAATAATCCTAACCTCTTTTGAATTAGAGAATACTTATTGTTATAGTATAAGAATAAGTATAAATATAGAAGTATATCACGAATAGAATTGAAGTATTAATCACTTAGAAGGGTTTAAAGAAGAATAATCAAATCAGACTTACATAGGAATTTGTTTTCACTGATGAACTTATATAGCTCATGGGTAGGGAAGTCTTTGCCCGACTTACCGTAGAATTATGAACCCTGTTTAGAATGACCTTGAGTAGTCTTTAATAGATATCTGTGACTATTATAGGTGACTCTCTAGGCGACATATTGACTTGGCGGTGGTTTTATTTGAGAAGGTATGTGATTCTTCCTAAAGCATGATATTTTACAATATAACTACAGAATGCCTCACGGCTTAAGCTGAATAATACTTACAGAATGCCTCACTTAAGCTCGAATAATAAAGAATCAAAACATTTCAAAAGACTCTTGAATCATATTATGAAGAGAACTAATTGGTTTTAAAGCGAAGCTTAAGAGTTATACTAGCTTTATGGGAAGTAAGTATAACCACTTAAGATTTATAAAAGAAACAAGTTTGCCTATGTGTTTATATGACTTGTATTGTGAAAAGAATAATAAAGATGGTTTGATAAATAGACATGATATGATGCTATGTGTGTTAGTATCTTGTAACGTTTGTATAGGTGAGTATCCTTGTTGTGCTTATGTTGTTTAAAGATAAGTTGTTATGTTAGTATACTATCACTCACCTCTTGAGATGATACAGGGGTTAAGCCGCCTCCGTCGCGGGGTAGACTCGGCGATGCAGGACCGTGATTCGAGAATACCTCATGCGGGTCGGGGGCCTATGCGGAGCTACGAGTTCGAGTTAGTATGCGGGGTTATGCCTCATGCGATGCTGTGCCATACTGAGACGAGTCGGGGCGATGCGGGAGTAGCTACCACCGATGCGGGGTTATACCTCATGCGGGCCCGTGAGTGGCCTATGCGGACTCGGAGTCGATTAGGCTTGCGAGAATGATGATGGGGCGAGTGGCCTGTTTCGATCATTCGCGGCCTCAGACAAGACCTATTACGATTACTATTGTTGCTCTTGTTTGTGATGTGGCACTACGTGCGGTTTTCTTGGTTGTTTCACACATTTGTAAACCGGTTTTAAAAATGATATGTTTTCATTTAAGTATTTTACGATTTCGCATACTTAGTACTGTTATCGACCTCCTTGGGCCGCGTTCATGCCGCAGTAAGGGCAGCAGTGCTAGATCCACATCCTTAGGATCTTTGCGTTGGTGTCGAGCTCCATCTTCTCGGAGGCTCTACTTTTGGGTATGATCTCCACTGTATTGTAGATAGTTTTATGCAGATCGAGGGTATGGCGGCCCCTGTCCCATAGTTGTTTACTTCAGAGGTGCAGTAGTACTATTATACAGTTGGGATGTATCGCAAAACTTGAGTTATTTTAATTATGCCGAAAGGCAAGCTGTTCTTCAGATAAACTTTGTCTTATTTTATAAACTGTTTCCTGTCTTGTTTTATATTCCGCTGGTTACTCTGATGTATGACTACTTGGGTGCCCCGGTAAGGCACCAGTCACGGGCCCCGGAACGGGTCGTGACAGGAATCATGGTGCACCCGTATACCAGGAGTGATATGTGCAGGTCACATGTAGTTCAATGTATTTTACACACTACAACCATAAGGTCCACTCGTGATTCTGGAAATGATCGACAAAAGGCATTAAATCGGATATGATGATATCTGAAATATTCGCTTATCTACGGATTATGGTATTCTGAATGTCCAACGGTTCTGGGAGAACACAGTGATGCAAACTGGACATCAGACTTGAGATTACCAAAGCCACAACTGGATGTGTATGGTGTGTCTTTGAAAATCCTCTAAGCAAACTTTCATCGGCCGATTCATGATGGAATCAGAGTTTATCACTTTAGACAAAGCATGAAAAGAAGTTGAGTAACTTCACGACCTCTTAGATGATGTACCCTATTGAGAGAAACTTGTGCCTTCATCAGTTATACATTGTGACTAGCCAGTTGGCTTCAGGGAGGGCATGGATGACGACGTTTGAATATTTAGTCAGAGACATAAGACCGTTGGGCAGTTGATCATCACGGGTGTCACTTTCTTGATTACTAATCAAAGGATATAGAAGACCCTTTAACTAAGCGACTACCCGAATATCAAAAGTTATGTCTGTCTAGGAGAATAGGCTTAAAACCCAAACAATAAGGACTGATACGGTAGTAACCCAACCATACTGACTGGAGATCCCAAGAATTTGGTTTAATGGGAAAACTAAGCTGAAAAAAGGTTCAGTTGAGCGCTTCGGTAGAAGCAAGAGCACTTCGGATGATGATTTTTGTAAAGAAACATGCATCCAAAGTCATTCCCGCGATAGACGTTAAAGTTCTATCTACAGTGTAGGTAGAGGTTAAGTTTCCAAAACATTTAATGATCATCAACGGTTGAGGTTAGGGTTTGGGGAAATTTTTAATGGTTCCTAACACTTGTGAAGTGATACCTTGTAGAAGACCACCTATTTAAGTGCGAGGACAGGCCGTCTCAAATGAACGCACTTAAGAATCCCAGAGTGTCCACGACCACAACGGACAAAATATTAAAGAAAAACAGAGTAAAAAAAGTTGTTGTGTTGGTACCGTTGACTTGGATTACACTAAACACTGATGGTTCAAGACATCATGTTCACCGCGCAGTAAGTAAGTTCGATGGTATTCAACTAAGGAAGGTTCAAAGCGGAAGCTACATTTCCTAATGTAACATCAGTCTGCTGAAAGATTGCTAGAAATAGGCACCTTGTGAGTGCGCCAAAATCTCTTTCAAGAGGGGATTGTTGGAAATTTATTAATGTGGAATAAAGTTTATCCCATTATTTATGACTCGAATAATTGGGGCCCTGCATGTCGGAAACGTCGTTTTCACACACGTGCATTGCACCAAGGATCGTAAATTTTATTAGTGAAAGAGATATTGGTAAGTAAGTAAAATGTTTGAGACATAGAATGATGGACGGTCGTTGGTCAAATGACAAGTGTTCCACGTTGGAGGAAGAAATGTTCATAGTGTAAAGATGAAGCGGTCGGAAAGAGCGTGGCCAGAAGAGTCGCGGTGCCTCGATGGGTGGCGCAAATTCCGCCCAAGTTACTAGGCGCGTAACAGAAGCGCGGCCTTGCGCCACGAAATGAAAATCGATTTTGGATACGTTTGGGCTTTCCTCAATGACATTCATTTCAGCACTATTCAACAAATGACTGATAAATAAGTGTCATTACTTGGGCAATTCATTGTCATTACATGGGTAATTCAATGTCATTATTTGGCACTTGAAGATACAATTCTACCACTATAAATTGAGGCATTTGACTCAATTGTTAAACACTTGTATCTTCAGAAAATCTTCTTCCTCTCTAGCATTCTTTTAATACTCAAAGTTCTTCAAGAAAAACACCTGAGTTTCCTTTTCTCAATTGTGTTAGTAGTTGTTTTATCTTGAGAGATTATTTCCTAGCGACGTAAAATGATATATACGGGACAATCTTGTCTTAAAGATAGAGTGACATCACTCGACTCAGCACAGTTGTAACACTTTCAGATTTAGTGTCTCTTGATTTCAGGTTATCAAGATTCAAAGAGCTTTCTGCAATTGGTATAAAGATTCAAGACTGATTCAAGAATTCAAAAAAGCTTGTTGTTGCCACAATTCTTATTTACTACAAACTTGTTGCTATTGTAATATTTATTGTTTATCCTTTCGAAGCACTTGTAATAGTTATTTATTATTCCTGTACTTCTTTATTTCCAACAATTCTAACATTTAAAATAGTGCTATCGATTTTTAGCTAGTGTGCAAATAGTTCAATTCAATTTATGTACAATTATTTGGAAGATAAAAAATGTACCCGGTAGGAATGAGAAGCAATTGATCCCTATCTGCTCGAGAAAGACGAGGAACTGATCCATCTCCCAGTCCTTCGTTATCTGCAAGCAGGGGAAAATGATTGGAGAAAACTTGGCTGGCAGTTAAATGATTAATGAAAGACCTGACTTTGCCAACTGACTTATTTTTCTTACAATTATGTCCATTTAGATTGAAATAAGTGGAAAAATGAAGTCAGTATTCTAATACATATAAAAATGCAAGTGTGACCAACCAGTAGGTGTTCTACAACCGGGAGGAGTTTGGTCTCCAGTGCTACTTGCTTCCCTAAAATGAAGACCAACTAAAAGGCTGTAGTCCATAACTCTCTCTTGTTCCAGTAGCTCACAATCCCTATCAACTTGCCTGAAATTTGAAGACATCTTAATAAATATTTTTTTCTAGCAAATTCCAAAAGAATCAAAGAAATGAAACAGGATCCAAAGCTACCTTCGGAATTCTTGGAACCATGTCTTTTGTAACCTGAATATAAAGTTGAGATCAAGGTCCTTTAGAGTTGTGGTTGCATCAATCTCTGATTCTGGCTTATCTGTCATCCGCCCAAACGTTGATCCCTTCAAGTCGAATCGTCTATGAATTGTATTATTAGTGCAGAAGAGATTCCCCATGATAACAAATCGTACCTAAAATATTAAACATACAATAAGTTGTTGTAGTGATCATCATTTAGTATGACTAACTCATTGTTTACCTTTTTCTGTGCTGGTCCGGTTAGCTTAACACAATGCAGGCCAAAATACTTGGTCATTAGGGTGTTCTCAAAAGCACGAACATGATTGAAATAGGCTTGGAGCATCCTTAGAAGCACCTAAGAACCATCCATGGACAAGAAAAGTTACTTTTTTTTTTTTGCAGAAAATGCTAGGGAAATGTTAATCATTTATTACTAAGCATACGTATATATAGAAATCTCACTTTGACTTCAGCCTTCTTCATTGTCTTGATCATGTATCTATCATCATTTGTCAAGTAGAAGAAGCTTCCACTTTTTCCTGGGGAGCATAGCTCCCGGAGGGCGTCATTGCCACAGATAGACAACATATAATCAGCTGCGTCCACTTTGAATAACATCCTTAAAGCCCTAACAAAATGAAGAATATATCCAATGTTAAGTTAAGCAAACGACAAAAAAAAAGGCAGTCCGGTGCACTAAGCTCCCGCTATGCGCGGGGTCCGAGAAGGGTTGGACCACAAGAGTCTATTGTAGCCAGCCTTACCTTGCATTTCTGCAAGAGGCTGTTTCCACGGCTTGAACCCATCACCTCCTGGTTGACAACAACTTTACCAGTTACTCCAAGGCTCCCTTCTAGTTAAGCAAACGACAATCATTTACGAGCCTGGCACATATATACCTGAAAACTTTTGGGCAATAATCTTTCCATCTGAATTCACTAGATGGATGAGGAGGTGTGCTTTTGGATCCTTCAGGCGGGAATCTTGTCCAGTACTTCTCTTTGGGATCAAATGCTGAAGCCTTGAGATCTAGGGATGGAACTGGTCCTGGCCTTCCTACTGAATGCCTATGATGTAATTTCACATCAGAAGGAAACATAACAAGTATTATCTTGATGAGCCACAGATAAATTTCTTTTCTTTCTGTATATAGATGAAAAGCAATTGAAATGGTGTAGAAAAAGTAGTAATTTTTTTCTGTTTTCCATGAAAATGCATATGACTTTACTTCAGTTACATATATAGGCGAATTGACAATTAATTAGTGTAAAAGAACATAATTAGCATACCTGATTCCCAACTGCAAATTGAGCATAAGCTCATAATTCTTATGCGCTTTGGAAATAGTCTCTCCTTGCCTTTTTGCTGCCTTAGGAAGTCTAATAGGGCACCCTCTAATATATCCATCCACCGCAACATCATCTATATAAGAAATACTTGGAGGTGTGACGTCTGATAAGCGCATTCGACCAAATTCCCTATCTACAGGTGCTGCGTCTATTCTCCCATCCACTGACATCCTCCTTGGCCTAACGTTGTTTTCTGCCGCCTTGGCTGACCTCCAAACTGCCAGCTTTTTCTGAGAAGGCAATATTGAAACCTTCTCATTTGGACAAATGCTACATTCCATCAAATCACTATTGTAAACCTCCTGAGGATCCCAATCAAGATTTCCACCTTCTAACAATGATGCAGATGGATAAAATGTTCCATTTTGTTCATTTGCATCTCTACTCCAATTTCCAACATAAAAGGTCCCATCAGCCCATTTCAATGTGCCATTTCCCTTTGGCACTCCATCTTCCCAATTCCCTTCATACACATTCCCATTTCTCCAACACATCTTGCCTTTCCCACATATCCCGCCATTCTTCCATTCACCAACATAAGAATTCCCATTCTTCCACGTATACTTGCCGTGTCCTCCTTGTAATCCTCGACTCCATTCCCCATCATAAACATCTCCGTTCGAGTATTCTTTAACCCCATGTCCATGTTTCAAATTCATCACCCAAGAACCTCTGAATGAGTCTCCATTAGGCCCCGTATACGTGCCTTCGCCATCCATGTATCCATTCTTGAAATTGCCCTCATACATGGCACCAGAGGGCCAACTAAATGTGCCTTTTCCAGTCTTTTTTCCTCGAAACCAATCACCTACATACATGCACCCGTCAGTCCACCAATATTTGCCATGTCCATGGGGGAAACTGTCCACCCAATAGCCACTATAGTAATCTCCGTTAGGGAGGAACCTCTCCGAATGGTAAACCTCCCCACTCGCATAGCCCTCATTCTCCTCTTCTTGATCTATTTGATCAATTATCTCTTCTTCAACCTGAGATGGTCCATACGTACCAAATATTGTGTTGGCTCGTTTCCTCGCTACTGCTTGTGTTTTCCTCACCGTTGCCTCCCAAGCCTTCATGATAAAATAAGATCTTGTACTATCTCTTTTTTCCCTTTTCTCGAAATTAATGGATGTGTATATATATATATATTCCAGCAGTTTAATCAGATGGTGATAGATTTTGATAAATTTCGTCCTGGATGAGGAAATGCATCAAACAGATCAGCCATGCAAAGACATGCAGATGATGAGATAGAAAATCAATCTCTTCTCTTTCTTTCATTGTCCCTCTATCAGCTCCGGCTTGCTTGCTTTCTCTCTCTCTCTCCTCCCTACGTGTGATGGAATGAAAGGAGAAAACCAACAAGAGTATTTCACTTTCTTCCCCTCTTTATATTATATTGAAAGAGAATAATTCGTTTGATGATTTTATTAATGTAATTAGTTTATATACATCATATACAATAGTCATCTTAGATTATAATTACGGAAATTAAATATACACCTAACTAAATACAAAATATTACTACAATAATTAAAGATATACAAAATCACTAATGATATCAAAAGAATATATTTTCATATATTCTATCACATCCCGCAGTCGTAGCGGGCGGTTGTAGTACGCTGAGACTGTCCCAAAAATTTTCAAACAGGACCAATGGAAGACCCTTAGTAAAGATGTCAGCAATTTGATAACGTGAAGGGACATGCAAGACCTGTACTTGTCCACGAGCAACCTTTTCGCTAACAAATTGAATATCTATCTCGATATGTTTAGTGCACTGATGTTGTACAGGATTGCCCGAGAGATATATCGCACTAACATTATCGCAGTAGACTAATGTAGCTTTCCGAATAGGAAATGGAGCTCTAAGAGGAGGTTACGCAACCAACATGACTCAGACACCACATTGGCGACACCGCGCTAGAGCACGACAAAGTAGTCTGGCGTGTAGCCGAGCAAGAGATCAAGTTATCACCAAGAAACACACAATAACCAGATATTGAACGCCTGATATCTGGACATTCACTCCAATCAACATCTGTATACGAAATGAGAGTAGATACCGATGAGGGTATATGTAAAGTCCTACAAAAAAATTAATAAAATAAATTAATAAATGTGCAGAGAGGCTAGTTATATTAAAAACACGAAGTCCCTTAATGAAACGTAATTCACATATTTTATCCTTTAAAAATAAATTTCATTAAGAAATAATTATTTTATTATCTATCTACTAATGAAGAATAGCCTCACTAATTATTTTCCTACAAAAAATCCAGCACGTTTCCCACCTAAACCAACCCCTCTCCCTCAACCCCTTCTTCCACTCCCTCACATCTCAAAATTTGTGCAACATACACACACGACACAACACACACCTGCACCTAAATATATAAAACACAACAAAAGGGGACAGAACACAGAAAGCAAAAGGAATCTGGGAGAAAAATATTAAAGAGAGCAATTAAGGTGTCCCAAAGAAAGGTTTGGTTCAAGGATAAGTTGATGTTGAGGTTTTGTTCGCAGTTACGAAGCAACAAAAGTGAGTTCTCTCACTCATAACTCTTAGTAAAATCCTTTATTTTAAGTCACAATACATGTTAGAATATAATCCGGATGTTGAAAGAATGATCATTAAATTATTATTAATAGGTTATTTAATAACTAGTTTGGGTCATGAAATTATAATATGTTTCGCTGAGTTAAACTTGTTAGAATTGGATAAAAATTTACATGGATGTATATCTCTCCTTCACGATAAGATTGAGCCTAATCGGGGCTAAAACCGACATACGGTTTCAGAGTTATCGCAGTTCAAAATTTCTGCATCGGATCGAATGAAATCCGGAAGGCAGAACGTATAACGAAACAAATGTACATATTGGTGAATAATCGGAAAAGTGGTGCTGAATAAAAGTTCTATATTTATCTGTTCTAGACAGTTTCAGACTTTACAGAGATTAATCCGACTTACGGATAAAGAGTTATGACTGTTTTAAGATTGTGTCTTATTTTACAAAAATCTGGCGAAATAGTTTTCTGAGAGTTGTTAAAATAAAATAACTGAATGTTTTGGTGAAGAATCTGAAAAGTTGTGTTGAATAAAAGTTCTACATTTCTCTGTTCTCGACAGTTTGAAACTTTACAGAGATTAATCAGACTAACGAATAAACAGTTATGACTGTTTTAAAATTGTGTCATGTTTTACAAAAATCTGGCGAAATAGTTTTTTGAGAGTTGTTAAAATAAAAGAACTGAATGTTTTGGTGAGAAATCTGAAAGGTTGTGTTGAATAGAAGTTCTAGATTTCTCTGTTCTCGACCGTTTGAGACGTTACAGAGATTAATCCGACTTACGGATAAAAAAGTTATGATTGTTTTAAGATTGTGTTCTTTTTACAAAAATTCTGGTGAGATAGTTTTCATAGGATTATTTGCGTGAATTTGTACTAGTTACACTAAGCATTTTTAGAGGAAATTTGGGATAGTGATAATATCCTCGTATTACCTTCGACTAGGCATAAGAAATATCTTATTTGGGGTTACGATTTGAGAGTTATAACCCTTACAAGTGGGAAGAGCGAAAAGTTGAAAGAAAGGAATATTGTTTGAATCTTCTCAAAATATGACAATATATATATATAAATTTATCCATACAGGAGATATGATAGAAATCTTGTTAATGTAAATAGTTTTGCTATCACCTACGGGGGCTATAGCGTTACATATTTCATGCATTCGGGGCTATTCAAATATACTTGCCTTCAGGGATATTCAAATATGCTTGCATTTCTGTGTCACGACCCGAACCCCGGGCCTGCGACTGATGCCCTACCTGGGCACCCTTCTATTCATACAACACAATAAACTGCGGAAGATAAATAACATTTTTTTTTCTTTAAACAAAGGCAAAGACGATAAGGTTGCCATAATATAAATCACCCGAAAGGGTCTACACTGTTCAACAATGTAAATACAACTCTAGCCAGTCTAGCCCACATATGAATACAGACCTCTAAGATTTTGGACAAATACTATGACGGGACAAGGCCCCGTCGTACCTCTGAATATACCTAACCATATTTACAAGCTCCGGAGTATTGGAGCTATCCCAAAATGTTGAACAAGGATCCTAAGCTCGCGGATCCACAACTGAGTACCTAGACTCAGACATGAACGTAGCTTCGGCGGGGTCGCACAACAGGTACTAAGTATGGAACGGAAATAAAGTATAGCAAATAAGATCATAACTATACAAAGGAATGACAAGGGCAAGTATTAAAATCAAATACCAGATCCTACCGTGTCATATAAAATCAGAGCCAACTGTAACTTGTATCACTGTACTACTGTAACACTGTACCACTTTCAAATATGAAAGTCATATCAAAATCCGACACCGCCTCAAGATATAATAATACGTATACGCTCGTGGAATACAACATCACTGTCAACATGTAACAAGTATAATATACAAACATCATCAGATAAGCATGTTTAAGTCACAATACATGTTAGAATATAATCCGGATGTTGAAAGAATGATCATTAAGTTATTATTAATAGGTTATTTAATAACTAGTTTGGGTCATGAAATTATAATATGTTTCGCTGAGTTAAAATTGTTAGAATTGGATAAAAATTTACATGGTTGTATATATCTCCTTCACGATAAGATTGAGCCTAAGCGGGGATAATACCGACATACGGTTTCAGAGTTATCGCAGTTTAATTTTTCTGCATCGGATCGAATGAAATCCGGAAGGCAGAACGTATAACGAAACAAATGTACATATTGGTGAATAATCGGAAAGGTGATGCTGAATAACAGTTCTATATTTATTTGTTCTAGACAGTTTGAGACTTTAAAGAGATTAATCCGACTTACGGATAAAGAGTTATGACTGTTTTAAGATTGTGTCTTATTTTACAAAAATCTGGCGAAATAGTTTTCTGAGAGTTGTTAAAATAAAATAACTAAATGTTTTGGTGAAGAATCTGAAAAGTTGTGCTAAATAAAAGTTCTACATTTCTCTGTTCTCGACAGTTTGAGACTTTACAGAGATTAATCCGACTTACGAATAAACAGTTATGACTGTTTTAAAATTGTGTCTTGTTTTACAAAAATCTGGCGAAATAGTTTTTTGAGAGTTGTTAAAATAAAAGAACTGAATGTTTTGGTGAGGAATCTGAAAGGTTGTGTTGAATAGAAGTTCTAGATTTCTCTGTTCTCGAACGTTTGAGACTTTACAGAGATTAATCCGACTTACGGATAAAAAAGTTATGATTGTTTTAAGATTGTGTTCTTTTTACAAAAATTCTGGTGAGACAGTTTTCATAGGATTATTTCTTGCGTGAATTTGTACTAGTTACACTAAGCATTTTTAGAGGAAACTTGAGATAGTGATAATATCCTCGTATTACTTTCGACTAGGCATAAGAAATATCTTATTTGGGGTTACGATTTGAGAGTTATAACCCTTACAAGTGGGAAGAGCGAAAAGTTGAAAGAAAGGAATATTGTTTGAATCTTCTCAAAATATGACAATATATATATATATATATATATATATATATATATATATATATATATATGTGTGTGTGTGTGTGTGTATAAGTTTATCCATACAGGCGATATGATAGAAATCTTGGTAATGTAAATAGTTTTGCTATCACCTACGGGGCTATAGCGTTACATATTTTCATGCATTCGGGGCTACTCAAATATACTTGCCTTCGGGGATATTCAAATATGCTTGCCTTTCGGTGTCACGACCCGAACCCCGGGCCTGCGACTGGTGCCCTACCTGAGCACCCTTCTATTCATACAACACAATAAACTGCGGAAGATAAATAACACTTTTTCTTTCTTTAAACAAAGCCAAAGCCGATAAGGCTGCCATAATATAAATCACCCGAAAGGGTCTACATTGTTCAACAATGTAAATACAACTCTAGCCAGTCCAGCCCACATATGAATACAGACCTCTAAGATTTTGGACAAATACTATGACGGGACAAGGCCCCGCCGTACCTCTGAATATACCTAGCCATAATGACAAGCTACAGAACATTGGAGCTATCCAAAATGCTGAACAAGGATCCTAAGTCGCGGATCCATAACTGAGTACCTAGACCTGCGGACATGAACGCAGCCCTCCGAAGGGGGTCAGTACAACAGGTACTAAGTATGGAACGAAAATAAAGTATTGCAAATAAGATCATATCTGTACAAAGGAATGACAGGGGCAAGTATGAAAATCAAATACCAGATCCTACCGTGTCATATAAAATCGAGCCAATCAGACCTTGTATCATCAGATCATCAGAATACCGCACCACTTACAAATATGAAAGTCATGTCAAAATCCGGGACACTTGCCCTCAGCATATAATATCACAGAAGCATGCTCGTGGAATACAACATCACTGTCAGCATGTAACAAGTATAATATACAACCATCATCGATAAGACGCCTGCGGAATTCCCGTATCACCGCTTCGCATGTAATAAGTATAATAATCAACTACCAGTACACTGTGCTTTTTTTTTTAACACTGAGAGTAACAAGAGTAAACTTTACCGTTTTAAAATAGGAAGCTTATGATTAATTTAGGGCCGCCCGCCCGTAGTATCATTATGTAATCCTATTCAAGGGACTATTTCACCCGCATAGGTCTTGTGGACCCACAATGGAGCAATTTTCCCCGCATAAGACTATTTCACCCGCATATGTCTTGTGGACCCGCAATAGAGCAATTTTCCCCGCATAGGACTATTTCACCCAAATAGGCCATACGGACCCGCAATGAGCATATACGCCATCCTCGCATCGTGGAGAGCAAATCCACGGATATGTAATGTCCCGGGGATTGACCCCGCAATAAATAATATAACACTTGCACTACTGGCTATCATGAACAACATATGCAAGTTAAGTAATATTTAACTCTCATTAGATCCAAGTGAATGAACCACCATTTTAGATGACCAAGGCACTATCATATCTTTCATTTTAAAACAACCATGGCAAATACCATGCCTTCATTTTAAAATAAACAAGACAATAACATGCCTTCCTTTCTAAATAACCAAGACAATACCATGCATTCCTTTCTAAATAACCAAGACAATACCATGTCTTTCTTTCTAAAATGACCAAGACAATACCATCATGCGAGGTACGACATGTCCCGGCTATCACAAGCAATTATGTACCATTTAAATCATCTTCAAGTCTCATTAGCACAAATAGAATGAACTATCATATTTAGAGAAACCAAGACACTAGCAAGTCTTTCATTTTATAACACCAAGGCACTATCACATAGTTCATTAAGGATTAACATCCATTACAACAATGTATGTCCGCTGTACATTCACTTTATAAACTCAAGACACTTTCATTTCATGTACTATATTAAGGACTTAATCATGGACATTCTCACATACCTTATAACCTTTTATACTATCTCTTGACTTTCCACAAACTGTTATAACCAACTTTCCATAAAGCCGTTATAACATCTTTCATTTTAGAAAACTAAAGCACTACCACGTCATGTAAGGGAGTTGAACCCAAAGTACTACGTACATTCACTTCTTTACAAGAAGACTCAAATCATGTAATGTTAGGGGATTAAACCCAAAAGTACTACATACATCTATTCTTTATAAAAAGAATCATTTCATGAAATTTTAGGGAGTTGAACCCCAAGAATACTTTTGCTATCAAAATCAAGTTACTTACACTTTTAAACTTAAGTAACTTATACCTTTAACACCAATAACTTCTTCTTTCAACATTAAGTCATTTATTCTCTTTAAATCAATCAAGTAACTTATACCTTTAAATCAAGTTACTTCTCTTCTTTAAAATCAAGTAAGCTTGTACTTTTCAAATCAAGTATTATAACTTTCAAAATAAATCAAATCTCTTAAATCTAGAAATCAAGTCCCATAACTTGAAAAATAAAGTCTCATAATCTTTTAAAGAAATCAAGTCTCATAACTTTAAATCAAATCTCTTAACTTTAAAGTAATTCAAGTAACTTATACATTTCAAACCAAGTCACTCATACTTTCATAATCAAGACTCATATACTTTCAAAATCAATTCATTTACTTCAAATAAATCAAGTCACATAGACTCACCAAAATCAAGTCACATAGGCTTTTCAAATAATCATGTCAAAAGAAGGAAGGATAGTTCACATACCTCGTGACGACTAACCAACACGACAAGTAGCAATACGCTCCAATGTACTTCAACCTTAGCGGCTATTCCACATTCCAAGTAGAATATGCTACACGTAGTTCTTCAACCTATAATGACGATAGCACTTCTATCAATATCATACTTACTAGTATAAGAGTTATACCAAATAATGGCCCTCTAATTCTACGGAAATTTGGGCAGCACTTCCTTTGTTTCTACGTAATTTTCCACCTTTTTCCAAGGACCGTATTCAACAACAAACAAGCCACATTTAAGGCACAACCAACAGTTAACCAAAGGGGATTACACGCCTAACTGGACGTATAAAATTTTGCCCCACAATCTATTCAAAACAGTCCACAATTTATCCAACATTAAGGGTACAATGTGAAACCTTTAACACCCTTATTCCTTAGGACTTTCATTAGCCAATTACTACATTAATCAGCTGATTTTCCAGCATAGCAACACCCCAAAACTGTCCATAAAAACAACACGATGACATCTAACAGTTTTAGACAGTTTTCGGCCAACAACAACTACAACAATCCAAAGTCCTTTTCCTTAATTCCTTTTAATCCAATTCTCATTCCAACATGTTATATAAGTTATAATAACTATCAACAACAATATTTCCTTCATTATATAACATGCAACACGTGTAAATAACGACAATAAAAATCAACGAATCTAATGACACAAAATAGTTCTCTCGGCCTCACCCTTCCAAGTAGGGCTTGCACACATTATTTTTCATATCTTCCTTAATACAAGTTCATCTACTAAGCATAACAATGAGTAATATCTAATTACTGCGAAGGAAGAAGAATCATTACCTCATTTTTTAGCCAAAAATCATCCAAAACAACCCTTACTATATTGGTCCGCAATTTTCGTTTCGCTCCACTTCTTCAAGTTCCAATAACATATATGTGACCCCATACACAACTTCACTTTGTATTTCACTTCCAAAAAGTCGACGGAACTCCTAGGGTTTCACCCTCTATTCTCGACCAACACATGATCTTTGGGGTTTAAGGGTTTATCTTGGCTTAGCACTTCATTAGGGAGCTTATTATTGGATTATGGAATTTATCATCAAGGATTGAAGATTTTTGGTCTTCCAAAAGCCTCTTGGCCGAGAGCCTCTTCAAAGGGACACAATATGTGTGAAATTTTGGCTAAGTAGAGAACAAGTCTTGCACCCTCTATGTATATATAATGTATCCCTTCTAGTGAGATCAAGACAAGTGTAGGGCCTAAGTGTAGCAAGACAAGTGGAGTGGGACCCACATGGCCCACTTGTCTCTAAATATCTAAGGTCAAAGTCTTCCAAGACCAAGACAAGTTGGGGTGGGGGGGTGTGCCACGTGTCACCCTCTCAATGGTCTAAAAATATTTCATCTCCCAAAAATCCATAATTGGCCAAAATATCTCAAAATATTGTGGGCCCCACAAAACCGTAAAAGTTTCCCGTGGGCCCCACATGACCAAATCCGGAATTTAAAATCCAAAATTCCAATATATTCCAAAAGTCTCAAATACCAAATTTGAGGACCATATTCCAATTTATAAACATTTTCTTCATAAATTCCCGAGATTTTTTTTTAAAGAAAAGTAATTCTTCCTTTCTTTCCAAAATTCAAATCTCAAATTCTTACGCCCGTTCTCATCTCATTGCCTTGGAAATACGGGTTGTAACATTAGGGATATTCAAATACACTTGACTTCGGGCCTATTCACATATTTGCCTTCGGGGATATTCAAATATGCTTGCCTTTAAGGCTATTCAAATACACTTGCCTTCGGGGCTATTCACATATATTTGCTTTTGGGACTATTCAAACACACTTGCCTTCTGGGCTATAATTGAAATACATTGGATCGGGTTGCACGCACTGCAACAAATATATATAATATGTTATATGGATGAAGTAGGTGTACTGGTTAACTAAGTATTCCCTAGGACGAGTTGGGATGAGATTTTGTGTGTGTGAATATTTATGGGCTTGTACACTGAAAGTGCTGAAATTTGTTTTCATGACTTGCTTCTTATGTTCATAATATGATTGTACTTAGAATATTGTGAGGTTACTTTGAATTGTCCCGGATGGTAGGGCTAGCTCTTTTATTTAACATGTTTCAGGAAATCGTGATAGAGGAAAAACTCTGCAACAGGGCTAGCGATCGTCCCACAACCTTATTGTCCCACCAATCCATTACTTCAGATTTGGTGAAGGTTATTCTAGATTAAGTAGGTTTGAAGAACCAAGTTGCGTTATCTCAGGAAATGCCCCACATGAGACTGTTTTATTTTAAAATTCAGATGTTTTTTTCTGTATTTGAACTTCCATCGAGTCTAGAAAAGTTTGTGGATGCTCGAGTATGTGCTCGTGCTTTCATTAAGAAAGTACATGATTATATTATTTCCGCACCTAGATATATGTATAATTTAGCAAGAAAATAAATTAAATGATTCGCCTGGGAAGGGATAGTTGTCCAAGTTCCATCACTCCTTAGGGGAAGACTTGAGAAAAGTCGGGACGTGACAATATAGGTGTAAGCCAATCAAGAGTACCCTGAATGTAGCGCACAATGCGTTTGAGAACGTGCGTATATTCTTTCCTTGGATCATGCATGAATAAACATAGTTGTCGCACTGCATAAGTAATATCGGGCATCGTAAATGTGAGATATTGAAGAGCCTCCACAAGACTACGAGTGGGAGGAATCCTCTTATGGTGTGCTAGAAGAAGCACTCATGCTATACCCCGTAGTTCTGACCATGCGTATGAGAACGTACGAGAGGGATTGAGACAGAAATTTTAGAAGGATATGTTGACGGATTGTTTTCAGACGGATTTTTAGTCAACTTTGAGGCGGTTCATGTCCAGTTGCATTATGAGTTCCTAGGTTTTTCAAAGGCCTAGTAAGTAGTTCGTTGAGTCTAGTTCCCAACGCAACCAACCGTTCGTCGATAGGACATCAGACTAGAAAGTTATGGAAGTTACAAGTTCAGTGCGCAGACGGACAGAAAAATAATTCGGTCAGGAGCCACAGGGCCGCGGCGCCGGAAGATCCGAGGGTTGGCAGAGGTTTCAGCGCCGCGGCGCCGGCTGCAGGGCCGCGGCGCCGAGGCGGGTTCTGCGAGGCTGAGTGGAAAAATCTGAACTGTTTTGTTTTAAAAAAGGCCATGGGAGGGTGACAAGTGTCCCCCCCATCTGATTTTTGCATGTCCTATTTATTGACCAAGTCTTGAAGACTTGGTCATTCTTCAAGCTCTTCTCTCTCTCTAAATTAAAAGCTCTCCCTTCTCTCTAGAAATGTCACGATCCGATCCCGGGCCCGTGACTGGTGCCTTACCCGGGCACCCAAGTAGATATACATCAGAGTAACCAGCGGAATATAAAAACAAAGACATGAACCAATAAAGAGTAAGAACAGTCTAACCAAGAAAATGTCGCCTCTCGGCATGTATATAAATACCAAAAGTGAACAGTTACATCCCAACTTGACAACAGGACTACAGACCTCTAAGAAGGTGTAAACACTATGACGGGACAGGGCCCCGACATACCCCTGAATGTACAAAACATCTACAACACCAGGGAGAACCATACCAAAAGTCGAGCCTCCGGAGAAATGAAGCTCCTGACACCTGAGTAAAGATCCTAAGAATGAGGATCTAGCACCTGCTTTCCCTTACCTGCGGCATGAACGCAGCCCCCCGAAGGAGGTCAGTACAACAGGTACCAAGTATGTGAAACTGAAAATACTGTAAATGAAATCATAATAGTCTATATAAAACAGGAGACATATATGATAACCAATTTACGATATACGATATATGTGATATGTCAAGTCAGGGACTCACGCCCTCAAGGTCATCACTCAAATATAACCATAACATTTTAAAACCAATTCACAAATATGTACGAAATAACCAAGTTAACCACACATAGTGCCACATCATAAACAAGAGCAAAAATAGACATATTGTAACTGGTCTTTTCTAGGCCGCTAATGATCGAAGCAAGGCCAATCGCCCATAGTATCATTATGCGAGCCTAATCCTGGACTCCCGCAGTCCGCATAGGCCACCTAGGCCCGCATGAGGTATTCCTCGCATCGAGGGTAGCTAATCCTCGGCATCGTCCTGGACTCTCGCAGTCCGCATGGCCACATAGACCGCATGAGGTATTCCTCGCACCACAATCCTGGAACTCCCGCAGCTCCGCATAGGTCCCATGGACCCACATGAGGTATTCCTCGCATCGAGGGGCAGCTTAACCCCCGGCATCATAACAAGTCGGGGGGGGGGGGTAAGTGATATAATACCAGCACAACGGGCTTATCGTAAAACAACATAAGCACAACAAGAAAAACCCCCTTACACAACGTCACAAGACATTAACACACGCAGCATCATAACATATTCACTTTATCAAGCCAACAAGAAAGTATTACAAGGCTATCACAAAACATAGGCAAGTTACTCACACAAGGTACTTGCATTTCATGTCAACAAATCCGGGTTTTAACCCCAAGGTACTACATACCTTAACTCTTTAAAAGATCCATTTCTTTCACAAAAGGTCACACGATACCCGTAGTATCAAAATAGAGTAACTATCTTTTTAAGTAACCCAGAACAATTTTCATACCTTCTTTTTAAACCAACTTAAGACAACAACATGCCTTCTCTTTTAAACAAAACACTTCAATTTTTCCAGTCTCTCTCTTTTATAAATCAAGTCCATTACTTTGGAATTTTTAAGAAAATCAAACTTGTTTTTAATGATCTTATTAAAGCAACCGTGATCTAGGAAATGTAATACAATTTTGTCTTATATTAGCTTCTATGAAGATGGAGGTTTCTACTTGTTTTAATAATATTAATTATTTGTCAATATATTTTCCTTTATTAACGCTGCAGTGGTTTGTTCGATACTTATTCTCATTTCCGAAATCAATATAACATTATTATTCAAAACCGAGTACTCATTACTCACGAATGAGGTTCCACAACTTTCCACACAATTCAAGTTCTTCACATATCAAGTCAAGTCAAATATAAGTCAAGTCTCTTATCTTTTTAAAAATCAATAAACCATTCTTTTACATACATAAAGTTGTTATAATTAACTTCCCATAAAGCGATTATAACACTTTATGTTTTAAATAAACCAAATTCATTTTACGCACGTACGTCTACCGTACTATATATATTTCACAAATATCATGCTAGAAAAGATAGGAAGAGGTTCACATACCTCGCGACGATTATCGACAATTTAGCAAAACACTCCAAAGTACTATAACCTTGCTAGCCCCTTTTCACCCTTCAAGTAGAATACGCTACTCGTAGTACTTCCACCTATAATGGCCATGAAACGTCTATTAACCTCTAGATCTCTTCGTAGGATATTTCTAAGAACAAGGTTCTATTTCTTACGGAAAATTCGGCAGCACCTCCCCCGTTTCTACTCAATTTTCCACCTTTTCCAAGGCTTGATAACCGTAATTAACATACTATAATTAAGGTGCAATAATACCGAAATTTAAAGAAGGGGATAACACGCCCAAACGGAACGCGATTAACAATTTCTCCTTCATAACAACAATAACTAAAGAAGGGGATAACACGCCCAAACGGAACGCGATTAACAATCTCTCCTTCATAACAACAATAACTAAAGAAGGGGATAACACACCCAAACGGAACGCGATTAACAATCTCTCCTTCATAACAATAATAACTAAAAAAGGGGATAACACGCCCAAACAGAACGCGATTAACAATCTCTCCTTCATAACAATAATGTAAATACAGTCCAAAGTAAATACGGTCCAAAGTAAATACGGTCCAAAGTAGATACGGTCCAAAGTAGATACGGTCCAAAGTAGATATGGTCCTTAAGTTGGGGTCCTTGGCCAACTTTTACAATTTTACTTATCCACTTACCTCATTAGTCCTTCAACTTATATTCCAATCTTATTATAAGTTATAGTTCCTTTGTTGTTAACCTCTTAGTAAGTAATGGATACATTTTTACCATTTTAATGGATAACATGCCAATTCTCCTTATAAACCCTAAACCCTAAACCCTAAACCCTAAACCCTAAACCCCTAAACCTTTAACATCTTAACAAGATCCAAATCTTTCTTTATATCTTATAGTCCATAATATACTTCCAATATATGTATAATATCCATATATACATAATAATCAACTTCACAAATAGGTTAAGGTTCATTACCTCAAAATAGCCCAAAAAAACGTGACTGTCCAGATTTTCAGCCACTGCTTCGTCAGCTGAACTTGTAACGTCGATAACTCTCTACTACAGTGTGCTATCGACGAGCGGTTTATTGCGTTGGAAACTAGACTCGACGAACTTAATTTTAGGCTTTTGAAACACCCAAAAACTCCTAATATTCTAGGATATATACCCTTCCAAACTTGACTGAAAATCTGACCAAAACAGTCCCGAAAATCTGCCCACTCTCGGCCAAGGGTTTTTTTTTTTGAGGCTAGGGGTGTGAAATCTTGTCTAACTCTTGGTTAATAATCTTCCTAACACATTAAGGAAGGATACTTATAAGTTTAAGAATTTTTGGACAACATTTGGTTAGGGGAGGGGGGGGGGGGCAATTGACGAGAGCAAGATAAGAAGGAGGGAGAGGGAAATGTTTTCAAGTCTTGAAATATACTAAGTGTGAAAGATTTTTATCAACTAAAGGGGTTTATATAGTACAACCAAGGGTTAGGATTGAAACATGTGTATGGTATAGATTGTTTGTGTAGGTTCCTTTCCACACTTGTCCTACAAAAGCCAAGCAAGACTTTGACCATTTGACTTTGCCCACTAACTAGCCAAAACCGTCCACCACCATGCAATACCATGCAAGACTTTTGGTCACTTGTCTTGCCCACTTGGGGTGACACATGTCGCCCTTCTATTGGTCCAAAATATTTTATCTCTCGACAAAATTCCATAATCGTAAAAATATTGAAAACGTAAAATTTCCTTCACAAGGTTCGGAATATTTTCCGTCGGCAAACAATTCTTTCATTCTTACCCTAATTAGGCGTATACATTCGTACGTACGTCCTCACATACATACTCCGGAACTACGGGGTATAACATTCTCCCCCCCTTAGAAACATTCGTCCCGAATGTTCCTTCAAGATTCAAATAACTCAGATAACGGCATAGTCCCTCATAACTTGAACAATTTGCAAAATGCCACCTATGGCCACAATACAACGTACGCGCAAAAACTCACATCCGAGCCAACGAAGAATCATCTCTAAAGCGTATAACAATACTATTAGCTCCACCCATAGTCCAAAGGATACTTTCTTCACATCTTTACTTATAAAAAGAACACTTCCATCTTCTTAACACATCTTCGCCTCTTTTCTTACTCGTCGTATTCTCTCCAACACCCGAACTCTTCCTAATGACGTATCACATTTCGTCATTACTTCGCTTTTAAAATCTCGGTTACTATCCTTAACTTGGTCGCCATTAGCGGGAACACTGGATGGATCTCAGATACTCTTCCGAATCATAGCAACATGAAAGACGGACGTCTCGCCTCCTAAGTCGGACGACAGTGCTAACTTATAGGCAACCTGGCCTATTCTACCAACGATCTGAAAAGGCCCAAAGTACCTCGGGCTAAGTTTCCCCTGCTTTCCAAATCTCGTCACACCCTTCCGGGGTGGTACCTTCAAGAAGACCGACCGTCAACCTGAACTCCAAGTGTTGACGCCGATTATCCGCAAGACTTCGGTTGACTCTGAGCTGCTAATAACCTCATCTGGATAAGCTTCGCCTTATCCTCATTCTGCTGAATCAAGTATGGACCAACCATCTGAACCTTGCCAACATCGAACCAATCGAACGACAACCTATACTTCTGCCCATACAAGGCTTCATAAGGCGCCATCCGAACACTGAAATGGTAGCTATTATAATACCCCCTCAGCACGAGGCAAATAATCCTCACCGCTCCCCCGAAATCAAAACACTGGCCCGTAACCTATCCTCAAATGTCTGGATAAAACGTGCTGTTTGTACGTTGGCCCGAGGGTGAATTCAATACCGAGACTCACCTGAGTTCCTATCCCCGCGTGGTAAAACCTCCAGAAAAAGAAAATAGCCGTAAACTGGGCTCCACTGCCTGTCATAAAATAAAAGTAGGAACCCCGTGCAGCCTTACAACCTTCCTGATATATAACATCTCGCATAATCCTCCGCCGAGTAAACAATCCTGACTGAAAGATAAGATGGGCTGACCTCATTGGCCCGACTACTGGTCGAACGCATCCACGAACTCGTACAGTGGTTATCTAAACTTTGGCCTTGCACCCTCGTGACCCCATCACCTAGCGGGACCACCTCAAATTTACCTCACTTCATTCCGGGCTGCGGGTTGACCCGCAATATGGCCTCAACCCGACCCATTATCGCGCCAAATTCTCTCGTTCCCCGATCCGGAACAATCTTACTAATTCATGTCATGAAAGCTACCACTTCTATCTCAAACTACCCATGGAATTATCACACAAATACTCTACATATACTATGCACTCCGACAAAGACTAACCGTAAAATCTTTTACTCAAGACGACTTTACATCTAAGGTCTCGGTCTCAACTGTTATAAATTCTAAGGCTCATAATTTCCCTGCCCCTAAACTTACCTTTTCAACTAACCATGTTCTCTAAATCACAATTTTACATAGTGCTTATCCAAACATAACACTTTAACATAAAATCATCATATCACGCATACAAATCTCTAGAGGGTTAAGGATATACCTGTAACTACTGCTTCACTCTAATCATAGTCCCGCAGGCGCATAACAAAAAAGGCGATGAACCACACGATCCCGGCGTCGAGTCGTAACATCCGCGTCACCTCGGTCGGACAATTTCTTGCAAATGGCCTGCCGCCGCATAAGCATAACAAGTCGTCAAGTAGTACGACACTCCCACGATGACACCTACCACAACGGCCACACCGAGGTGGCCTCTTCAGCTAACACTTTCTCTCCGAACCACTGAATTCGCAACCGACCTGGTAGGCTGAGTCATCCCACCTGTATCCCTCCTACTAGGACATTCTCTCCTCACATGGCCCTGCCGGCCGCAGGTAACACAAACATTGGTAAAAAGACGACATTTCCCGGAATAACGCCTACCACATAGTGAACACTGAGGGAAAACTGAATCTGGCTGGCTAGAACCTATGTAAATCTGTGAACCAAAAACCCTGGAGCTCTGACCAACTCCTGCATACTCCGAACGTCCTGAAGCCTGTGGAGGACCACTCTGAACTGGATGAGGCGCATAACCAGCCTGCTGCTGAGGAGGTCCGCCTCGAAAGTTACCAAAGGACCCTGCTGTTCTGGCCCTCTTCTGCTGATCTTGGTTAATCCGTCGATCTCTACGTTCCTCAGTCTGCTGTGCATAAGCATGTACGCGGGCAATGTCTATGCCTGACTGAAGAGCTACTCTTGTACATCCCTTTACTAGATAATCGTCTAGGCCCGTGATATATCGGTGCACTCTATACTCTCTGTTTGCTAAAATCCTAGCTAGTAACTGGGCCATCTCCTTGTAACCCATATCCTTTGTTCCTGGCCGTAGGGCTGAAGGCTCAGGTGCCGTGGCCTCAGTAGCCGCTGCTGCGGCTCTAAACCGTGCTGGGGCCGACGACGTCGTGGAACTCTCCGTCTGGGGTATCACCTCGGGTAAAGGTTGGGCCTGGGCCCTCGTGACCCTCTGTGTGCTAGTAGCAGCTCGCCGCTTGCCGCCTTCGGGCTCGGGTTGCCTGCGTGGAGGCATAGCGGTAAAAAGAAATGCGTCGAGGGGTCCAACTTATAACACAGCTCTAAGGCACGATCTCAGAGTGAGAAGAATGGAAACCAATCCTAAATGTTCTGCAGCCTCCTGATTAAAGATGTGGTGCACAACACACCGATAATCAAGACTCTACTAGACACGGTCTGTAGACACTTTCCGAGGACTAACTGCTCTGATACAACTTTTGTCACGACCCGATCCCGGGCCCGTGACTGGTGCCTTACCAGGGCACCCAAGTAGATATACATCAGAGTAACCAGCGGAATATAAAAACAAAGACATGAAACAATAAAGAGTAAGAACAGTCTAACCAAGAAAATGTCGCATCTCGGCATGTATATAAATACCAAAAGTGAACAGTTACATCCCAACTTGACAACAGGACTACAGACCTCTAAGAAGGTGTAAACACTATGACGGGACAGGGCCCCGTCATACCCCTGAATGTACAAAACATCTACAACACCAGGGAGAACCGTACCAAAAGTCGAGCCTCCGGAGAAATGGAGCTCCTGACACCTGAGTAAAGATCCTAAGAATGAGGATCTACCACCTGCTTTCCCTTACCTGCGGCATGAACGCAGCCCCCCGAAGGAGGTCAGTACAACAGGTACCAAGTATGTGAAACTGAAAATACTGTAAATGAAATCATAATAGTCTATATAAAACAGGAGACATATATGATAACCAATTTACGATATACGATATGTAAGCAGTCATGTCAAGTCAGGGACTCACGCCCTCAAGGTCATCACTCAAATATAACCATAACATTTTAAAACCAATTCACAAATATGTACGAAACAACCAAGTTAACCGCACATAGTGCCACATCATAAACAAGAGCAAAAATAGACATATTGTAACTGGTCTTTTCTAGGCCGCTAATGATCGAAGCAAGACCAATCGCCCATAGTATCATTATGCGAGCCTAATCCTGGACTCCTGCAGTCCGCATAGGCCACCTATGCCCGCATGAGGTATTCCTCGCATCGAGGGTAGCTAATCCTCGGCATCGTCCCGACTCCGCATCGCGTAGCCACATGACCGCGTGAGGTATTCCTCGCACCACAACTCGAACTCCGCAGCCTCGCGTAGGTCCCCTGGACCCTCATGAGGTATTCCTCGATTCGGGGGGCTGCTTAACACCCTGTATCATAACAAGTAAGAGGGGGGGGTAAGTGATATAATACCAAGACAACGCTTATCGTAAACAACATAAACACAACAAGAAAAACCCCCTTACACAACGTCACAAAACATTAACACACGTAGCATCATAACTGTTATACCCCGTATTTCCAGAGTATGTACGTAAGGACGTACGTAGAAAAATTTGAACTTGTGATTTAGGCTTGGCCGAATTCTTTTGTTCACAACACCCGATTAAGTCGTTTTTGACGAAACGCGTTTTCCGACTTTCGTAGGGAATTTCGGCTATGTCTTTTTAATTTTTGCGGATTTTTCCGAGAGGCGAAACATTTGGACCAACAAGAGGGCGCCACTTGGCACCTCTCATTGGAGCACACGTGGCGGTTGGCTTGGACGATTGGTGACTATTTTTGTCAAGTAGTAGGTAGGATATTTTGTGTGTAGTTGGATAAGGTGCACTTGGCAAGATCTTGGCCCTACACTTGCCTTGCACTTGGCAAGATCTTGGCCATTGGTTGGCCTTCACTTGACCTATAAATACCCACCCCTTTGAAGACTAATTCATCCACAAAATTGCCTAGTCTTGAAAGCTTCTTCCTCCCCCCTTAGTGTAGTGTCTTGGCCGAGAGCCCTCTTCCCTTGGCGAGAGTTCCCCAGTGGGGTAGTAGAGGTATACACCCCCTCCAGGGTGCTAGCCGTGGGGTACCCACTGCCTAGTTGTTTTAGTATAATACCCCCTCTTGGTAGAAATACTCTCAAAAGTATTGTTATAATGCCCAAATTACCTTAGTCGTATACCTTGTAGTATTCTAAGGTTATACTTATACGAAAAGCCCAGAAATACTATTATACTTCCCTTCAGTCACAAAAACCGAAACCCTAAGTAAATCTTCACCCGTAGTTGAAGTAGTAAGTAGAAGTTGGTTAGAACTTCTAAGGGTTGTTTGGAGGCCTGAGCGCAGCGGAGTAGGAGCTAAACCTTGCTCAGGATCGACATTTAAACTCGGATAATTATGGGCTTATCGAGGTAAATATCTTGTCCCTCTATTGTAATTGGAAATTACATGTTGTATGATTATATAGTTGAAGTATACTATATATAGAACTGAACGTAGTTATCGGCAATGTCTTTTGACTTAAGCTGAATAATAAGAAACCTTTTGAAAGAAGAGTCTCAATGTATTTACATAGGGTCAGACATGAGACTTGTGTAGCCTTCTGTGAGGTAGAATTGTGCACGTCCGGTTTAGGCGTATAACCCCACGGTTGGCTTGGTAGCCGCCCCGATAGAGAGGAGATTTCTGTTTGCGGGGGATGTCTTCCGAATTTTCTGTAGAATGTTCTACGAAGGGATATAAATATTAATAAGCGCCTTGTGGCCTTATAGGTTGAGTACTACGCGTGGCGCGATCTACTTGGCTTAAGGAGTAGCCGACGGTTTGAGGTACTTGGAGCGTTTTGCTATTAGTCGAAAATCGTCGCGAGGTATGTGAACCTCTTCCTATCTCTTCTAGCATGATATGTATGCACTATGTAGTACGGTAGACGTACATGTGCTAAATGTATTTGATTGGTTTAAAACATAAAGTGTTATAACGGCTTTATGGGAAGTTGGTTATAACGACTTTATGTTGGTAAGAAAATACTTGTGGTTTTTAAAAGGTAATCGATTTGAACTATAAGCGGCTTGTTATGTGTTAATAAAGAACTTGAAGTATTTCAAAAGGTTTTGATTCATTTTGAAAGAAGAGGTAATACTTGATTTGTTTGAAAACTTAAGAGTTATACTAGCTTTATGGAAAGTTAGGTATAACGTCTTAAGAATGTTTCTTGATTTTGGAAATCGAATGTGTATCGACAAACCATCTGCGGCGTTAATAAAAGGAAATGTTTTTAATGATTAAGTATTATTAAAACGAGAAACTTCCATCTGCATAGAAGCTAAGATGAGACAAAATGATATTTCCTAGATCATGGCTGCTGTAATAAGATTGTTATAAATAAGAATATCCTACTCACATAAGACTTATGTTTCTCAGATTGTTTAAAAGAGAATTATATTCTTAAATGAATAAGACTATGAACTCTGAAACCTTTCTAAAATAAGAAGTGAACATTTGAAATTAGGCAAACTCGGACGTTTGGAAAATAATGTTGTTACTTGATTTTACAAAGGTAAGTATTTTGGTTTACTTAAAAAGATAGTCACTCTATTTTTATATACTACGGTTATTGTGTGACTTTTTGACGTACCTTTTAAAAGAGTTATTGTATAAAGTACTTTGGGGATTAATTCCCGAACTTGTTAACTTAAAGTAGAAAGTACCTTGTGTGAATAACTTGATTGTATTGAATTGTGATAGCCTGGTAATACTTTCTCGTTGCTTTGATAAGTAATCATGTTAGGATGCTACGTGTGATAGTATCTTGTGATGTTTGTGTAAAGGGGTTTTCCATTGATTGTGCTTCTTAACTATCGATCGTTATGATAGTATTGTGCCACTCATCGTTGTGACATATTAGAAGGTTAAGGCGCCTCCACGCGGGTAGACTCAGCGGTCGATGGACCTATGATTCGAGAATACCTTATGCGCTGCAGTAGGGCCTATGCGAGCTGCGGGAGTTCGGTGTTAGTGTCGACCTTGTGGTCATGCGGTCCTTGTGGCCATGCGGACGGCGAGTCGGGACGCCAGGGAGTAGCTACCCTCGATGCGGGGTTATACCTCATGCGGGCCTATGAGTTTGGCCTATGCGGAGTGCGGAGTTCGTGGTTAGACGCGTACATCGATCTGCGGGCAAGTGGCGGCTTTGATCATGTGACGGTCTAGACAGATCTTATAATCTGATTCATGACCTTGTTGGTACTGTGGGTTTTTAGTAGTCGGCTATGCCTTCGTACTTACCGTCTGATTTTATTATGACACGGTGGGACACGGTGTTCATGTGTTCCTTGGTGCTTTTGTATCATAAATGCCGGTAGTGAGGAAGGTATTCCACGGGCATGATTGATGTTGTGGGCACGAGACCCGTTGTTATACTTGAGTGATGACTTGAGGCGTGAGTCACGACTTGACATGATCGCTTTGTTGTAAATCGTAGTTTGGTTATCATACATGTCTCGCTTTATATGGCGCTATGATTTCATTTCTGATATTTTGATTTCCACATACTGCACTGATCGACCTCGCCCGGGGCTGCATTCATGCCGCAGTAAAGGTACACGATCGTTGATCCTCGCTCTTAGGGTCACGATTCAACGTTGGAAGCTCGTTCCTCGAGGCTTATCTTGTATAGTCCTGTTGTTGTAAGTGCTACATTCGTGGGTATGGCGGGCCCGTCCCCGTCGTTGTTGTCATATCATTCGTAGAGTGCAGTAATCTTGTTGTGGCGGGGTTTGTAAAAAGGATTAAACTGTTGAGTTGAAAGAGTTGTTGTTTTATATATATATGCCAAAAGGCAAGTTTTCACGGGTTATCGTTTATACTTAGTTATTTTTTATGTTATTGATTTATGTTCCGCTGATTTTTCTCGATGTATGACTCTTTGGGGTGCCCGGTAAGGCACGATCCACGCCCGGTCGGTCGTGAAAAAAGTGGTATCGAGCGATTAATCCTCGGAAAGTGTCTGCACCGTATCTAGTAAGTCTTGATTATCGGTGTGTTGCACCACACCAATAATCGTGAGGCTATAGGATATTTAGGATTGGTTTCTATTCTTCTCACTCGAGATCGTGCCTTAGATTTGTATTGTAAGTTGGACCTCTAACGTATTTCTTTCCCGCACCGTTATGCCTCGCGTAGGCAACCCGGAGGGCGAGAAGCGGAGGCTGCGAGTAGAGTACAGAGGTTACGGGCACATGCCCAATTATCACCTTGGTGGTGCTTCATGGGGAGTTCTGCGGCGTCCACTAGCCCCAAAGCGAGTTTGCAGCACGGCGGTTCTACTGCGGCCATGATATTTGAACCTTCGCCTTACGGCGGGAGCAGAGAATATAGATTTCAGAGGCGACCTGTTACTAACTATGGATTTGACTACGAGAGAGTATACCGATGTCGCGAGTCTTGATGAATATCAACGAGAAGGTTGTGCAAAAGTAAGTTCTTGATTGAAGCTTGAGCATGGCACGTATGCGGGCTTATGCGGCAGTCAGCGTAGAGATCGATGGGTTAACGAAGGGCGGCGAAGAGGCGAGCGGCAAGGCCCTTTGGTAACTTGCGAAGTAGTCGCCTCGCCAGATTAGATTATGCGCATCCACCAGCGAAAAGGTCCGCGGAGTTTAGGGCGTTCGGGTATCACGCAGGAGTTGGTCGAACTCCGGGGTTTTTTTGGTTCATTTGTAATGACGCCATCCCGGGAATGTCGTCTTTGGTTGGTACTTGTACCTACGACCGTCAGGGTCTGATGTTGAAAGAGTGTCCTTGTAGGAGGACTTAGCCTTCAGGATCGGTGGGTAGTTCGTCACCTTCCTTAGCTATGCGCCCTACGGGGCAGGTTTGATTAGAACGATTAAGGGGAGTGAAACGGTAGATATAGATATATCCTTAACCCTCTAGAGTTTGTATATGTGATAAGGTGAGTATACCTTAAGTGTTATGTTCAGTTAGCATGGTGTTATTGTGATTAGAAATCATGGTTAGTTAACCGAGTAAGATTTGGGGGATAGAGAAAGTGTGAGCCTTAGAGCTTTATACGTAGAGACCTTAGAGGTAAGGCCATCTCGAGTAAAGGTGTAGTTTTATGTTTGACCCTTATCGGAGTGCATAGTGCACGTGAGCTATGTTTGGGATAGGTCCCTAAGTAGTGTGAAATGAAAGAGGGTAGTTGAGCTAAGGAGACCGCTAGGTTTTCGTAACGTGATTAGTGAGATTGTTCGGCATCGAGGAGCAAGTGTTTCGCATGCCAGGGTCGGGTTGAGGCCACGTTGCGGGTCAACCCGCGGCTTTGTAAGTGGTGGGTCGGTTTGTGGTGGTCCCGCCTTGTGTTAGGGTCACGAGGGTGTTAGGCCCAAGTTTAGTTAACTGCGACGAGTTCGTGGATGCGTTCGACCAGTGGTCGGGCCGATGGGGGCAACCTATCGTGTTCTTCGGTCAGGACCGTTCACTCGGCAGTGTTGTTTTATCAGAAAGGTTGTAAGGCTGCATGGGGTGCCTACCTTCACCTTATGACAGACAGTGGAGCCCAGGGTACGGCTGTTTTTGTTTCTGGAAGTTTTACCAAGCAGGGTTAAGAACTCAGGTGAGTCTCAGAATCGCATTCGCCCTCGGGCGATGTGGAATCGGGGTAGTTGTGGGGATTGTTATCTCTGTGGAGAGTGTTTAAGCTACCATTTCAGTTTCGAATGTCGCCTATGAGGCCTTGTAGGGGCGGAAGTGTAAGCTGCCGGTCGATTGGTTCGATGTTGGCAAGATTCAGATAGTTGGTTCAGGCTTGTTCCAGCAGACTGTGGATAGGGTAAAGCTTGTCTAGAGGAGGTTCTGGCAGCTCAAAGAAATCGTGCGGATAATCGGCGACGACGCTTAGAGTTCAGGTTGACGGTCGGTCTTCTTGAAAGTACCACCCCGGGTTGGGTGTGACGAGTTTTGGAATAAAGAGGGAACTTAGCCCGAGTTACTTTGGGCCTTTGAGTTCATGTGAAGAATAGGCCAGGTTGCCTATATGGTAGCATTTGCCGTCCGACTTAGGAAGGCGCGTCGATCTTCGTGTGTTATGTTCGAGAAGGAAATGGAGATCCATCGAGTATTCCCTAATGATGACCAAGTTGAAGATGATAACCCGAGTTTTGAATCAAGCGATGTCGAAATGTAAGAGTTCGAATGTACGACATCTTGGTGATCGCACGCACCGTACCACTTTGTTGGGTCGCGGGTGACACTAGAACCTCGCGGCAAAGTGACAAAAGTAAAGTGGTATGCTTTATGATGTTAGAGGTGCTTCGTGGACTTGGATGTAAGCATTTTGGCGTGATTGTTTGGTGGCCATGTGTGAGTTTGTCCTCGTAAGTATAGTAGTGAAGACTATCTTGGCGCTTTGTTTGAGACTTAGAAGGAACATTGGGACGAATGTTTCTAAGGAGGGAGAATGTTATACCGTATTTCCAGAGTATGTACGTGGGGCGCACGTAGAAAAATTTGAACTTGTGATTTAGGCTTGGCGAATTCTTTTGTTCACAACACCCGTTTAGAGTCGTTTTTCGGCGAAACGTTTTCACAGCTTTCGTAGGGGAATTTCGGCTATGTCTTTTTTAATTTTTGCGGATTTTTCCGAGAGACGAAACATTTTGGACCAACAAGAGGGCGCCACTTGTCACCCTCATTGGAGCACATTGTGGGCGGTTGGCTTGACGATTGGTGACTATTTTTGTCAAGTAGTAGGTAGGATATTTTGTGTGTAGATGGATAAGGTGCACTTGGCAAAATCTTGGCCCTACACTTGCCTTGCACTTGG
Source organism: Przewalskia tangutica (assembly GCA_029844215.1). Taxonomy (NCBI): domain Eukaryota; kingdom Viridiplantae; phylum Streptophyta; class Magnoliopsida; order Solanales; family Solanaceae; genus Przewalskia; species Przewalskia tangutica. The sequence continues at coordinate 75,072,658 of CM056720.1, read as the reverse complement.
CAAGATCTTGGCCATTGGTTGGCCTTCACTTGACCTATAAATACCCACCCCTTTGAAGACTAATTCATCCACAAATTGCCTAAGTCTTGAAAGCTTCTTCCTCCCCCCTTAGTGTAGTGTCTTGGCCGAGAGCCCTCTTCCCCTTGGCCGAGAGTTCCCCTAGTGGGGTAGAGGGTATACACCCCTCCTTGGGGTGCTAGCGTGGGGTACCCCAGCCTAGTTGTTTCGTATAATACCCCCTCTTGGTAGAAATACTCTCAAAAGTATTGTTATAATGCCCAAATTACCTTAGCCGTATACCTTGTAGTATTCTAAGGTTATACTTATCTGAAAAGCCCGTAAATACTATTATACTTCCTTCACCACAAAACCGAAACCCTAAGTAAATCTTCACCGTAGTTGAAGTAGTAAGTAGAAGTTGGTTAGAACTTAAGGGTTGTTTGGAGCGGTCGGAGCCTTGTGAGTAGAGCTAAACCTTGCTCGGGATCGACATTTAAACTCGGATAATTATGGGCTTATCGAGGTAAATATCTTGTCCTCTATTGTAATTGGAAATTACATGTTGTATGATTATATAGTTGAAGTATACTATATATAATGAACGTAGTTATCGGCAATGTCTTTTGACTTAAGCTGAATAATAAGAAACCTTTTCGAAAGAAGAGTCGAATCTGTATTTACATAGATCAGACATGTGAGACTTGTAGCCTTCCGTGAGGTAGAATTGTGCACGTCCGGTTAGACGTATAACCCCACTGGTTGGCTTGGTAGCCGCCCGATAGAGGAGGAGATTTACGCCATGTGCGGGGAGGTCGCCGAATTTTCAGAGAATGTTCTCTGAAGGGATCTAAATATTAATAAGCGCCTTGTGGCCTTATAGGTTGAGTACTACGGCGTGGCGCGATCTACTTGGCTTAAGGAGTAGCCAGGCGGTTTGAGGTACTTGGAGCGCTTTTGCTATTAGTCGAAAATCGCGAGGTATGTGAACCTCTTCCTATCTCTTCTAGCATGATATGTGTGAACTATGTAGTAGCGACGATACGTGTGCTAAATGTATTTGATTGGTTTAAAACATAAAGTGTTATAACGGCTTTATGGGAAGTTAGTTATAACGACTTTATGTTGGTAAGAAAATACTTGTGGTTTTTAAAAGGTAACTGATTTGAACTATAACTGTCTTGTTATGTGTTAATAAAGAACTTGAAGTATTTCAAAACGTTATTGATACATTTTGAAAGAAGAGGAAATACTTGATTTGTTTTGAAAACTTAAGAGTTATACTAGCTTTATGGAAAGTTAGGTATAACGTCTTAAGAATGTTTTCTTGATTTTGGAAATCGAATGTGTATCGACAAACCATCGGCGTTAATAAAAGGAAATGTTTTTAATGATTAAGTATTATTAAAACCAGTAGAAACTTCCATCTGCATAGAAGCTAAGATGAGACAAAATGATATTTCCTAGATCATGGCTGCTGTAATAAGATTGTTATAAACAAGAATATCCTACTCACATAAGACTTATGTTTCTCAGATTGTTTAAAAGAGAATTATATTCTTAAATGAATAAGACTATGAACTACGAAACCTTTCTAAAATAAGAAACGTGAACATTTGAAATTAGGCAAACTTGGACGTTTGGAAAATAATGTTGTTACTTGATTTTACAAAGGTAAGTATTTTGGTTTACTTAAAAAGATAGTCACTCTATTTTTTATATACTACGGGTATTGTGTGACTTTTGACGTACCTTTTAAAAGAGTTATTGTATAAAGTACTTTGGGGATTAATTCCCGAACTTGTTAACTTAAAGTAGAAAGTACCTTGTGTGAATAACTTGATTGTATTGAATTGTGATAGCACAGTAATACTTTCGTTGCTTTGATAAGTAATCATGTTAGGATGCTACGGGTGATAGTATCTTGTGATGTTTGTGTAAAGGGGTTTTCCCTTGATTGTGCTTCTTAACTATCAGTCGTTATGATAGTATTGTGCCACTCATTGTGACATATTCCGGAGGTTAAGCTGCCCTCCGATGCGGGTAGACTCAGCGGTCGATGGACCTATGATTCGAGAATACCTTATGCGGTGCAGAGGGCCTATGCGAACCGCGGGAGTTCGAGTTAGTGTGCGGCCTTGTGGTCATACGGTCCTTGTGGCCCGCGGACGGCGAGTCCAGACGCTGCCGGGAGTAGCTACCTCGATGCGGGGTTATACCTCATGCGGGCCTATGAGTTTGGCCTATGCGAGTCGCGGGAGTTCTGTGGTTAGACGCGTACATTGATCTCGGGCAAGTGGCGGCTTTGATCATGTGACGGTCTAGACAGATCTTATGATCTGATTCATGACCTTGTTGGTGCGTGGGTTTTAGTAATCGGCTATGCCTTCGTACTTACCCCGTCTGCTTTATTATGACACGGTGGGACACGGTGTTCATGTGTTCCTTGGTGCTTTTGTATCATCGCCGTGATGAGGAAGGTATTCCACGCATGATTGATGTTGTGGGCACGAGACCCATTGTTATACTTGAGTGATGACTTGAGGCGTGAGTCCACGACTTGACATGATCGCTTTGTTGTAAATCGTAGTTTGGTTATCATACATGTCTCTCGCTTTATATGATCGCTATGATTTCATTTACTGATTTTCGATTTCCACATACTCGACTGTTATCGACCTCCTTCGGGGGGCTGCGTTCATGCCGCAGGTAAAGGTACACCAGTCGTTGATCCTCGCTCTTAGGGTCACAGTTCAGCGTTGGGAAGCTCCGTTCCTCCGGAGGCTTATCTTGGTATAGTCCCCTGTTGTTGTAGGTGCTTACATTCAGGGGTATGACGGGGCCCTGTCCCGTCGTTGTTGTCATATCATTCGTAGAGGTCTGTAGTACTGTTGTGGGCAGGGTTTGTAAAAAGGATTAAACTGTTCAGGTTGAAAGAGTTGTTGTTTCTATATATATATGCCAAAAGGCAAGTTTTCACGGGTTATCGTTTATACTTCCGTTATTTTTTTTATGTTATTGATTTATGTTCCGCTGATTTTTCTCTGATGTATGACTACTGGGGTGCCCGGGGTAAGGCACCAGTCACGGGCCCGGGTTCGGGTCGTGACAATAACATATTCACTTTATCAAGGCAACAAGAAAGTATTACAAGGCTATCACAAAACATAGGCATGTTACTACGTAGTACTTGCATTTCATGTCAACAAATTCGGGTTTTAACCCCAAGGTACTACATACCTTAACTCTTTAAAAGATCCATTTCTTTCACAAAAGGTCACACGATACCCGTAGTATCAAAATAGAGTAACTATCTTTTTAAGTAACCCAGAACAATTTCCATACCTTCTTTTTAAACCAACTTAAGACAACATCATGCCTTCTCTTTTAAACAAAACACTTCAATTTTTCTAGTCTCTCTCTTTTATAAATCAAGTCCCTTACTTTGGAATTTTTAAGAAAATCAAACTTGTTTTTAATGATCTTATTAAAGCAACCATGATCTAGGAAATGTAATACAATTTTGTCTTATCTTAGCTTCTATGCAGATGGAGGTTTCTACTTGTTTTAATAATATTAATTATTTGTCAATATATTTTCCTTTATTAGCATTGCGATGGTTTGTTCGATACTTATTCTCATTTCCGAAATCAATATAACATTATTATTCAAAACCAAGTACTCATTACTCACGAATGAGGTTCCACAACTTTCCACACAATTCAAGTTCTTCACATATCAAGTCAAGTCAAATATAAGTCAAGTCTCTTATCTTTTTAAAAATCAATAAACCATTCTTTTACCTACATAAAGTTGTTATAATTAACTTCTCATAAAGCCATTATAACACTTTATGTTTTAAATAAACCAAATTCATTTTACGCACGTACGTCTATCGTACTATATATATTTCACAAATATCATGCTAGAAAAGATAGGAAGAGGTTCACATACCTCGCGACGATTATCGACTATTTAGCAAAACGCTCCAAAGTACTATAACATTGCTAGTCCTTTTTCACCCTTCAAGTAGAATACGCTACTCATAGTACTTCCACCTATAATGGCCATGAAACGTCTATTAACCTCTAGATCTCTTCGTAGGATATTTCTAAGAACAAGGTTCCATTTCTTACGGAAAATTCGGCAGCACCTCCCCCGTTTCTACTCAATTTTCCACCTTTTTCAAGGCGATATCCGTAATTAACATACTATAATTAAGGTGCAATAATACCGAAATTTAAAGAAGGGGATAACACGCCCAAACGGAACGCGATTAACAATCTCTCCTTCATAACAACAATAACTAAAGAAGGGGATAATACGCCCAAACGGAACGCGATTAACAATCTCTCCTTCATAACAACAATAATTAAAGAAGGGGATAACACGCCCAAACGGAACGCGATTAACAATCTCTCCTTCATAACAATAATAACTAAAGAAGGGGATAACACGCCTAAACGGAACGCGATTAACAATCTCTCCTTCATAACAATAATGTAAATACAGTCCAAAGTAAATACGGTCCAAAGTAGATACGGTCCAAAGTAGATACGGTCCTTAAGTAGATATGGTCCTTAAGTTGGGGTCCTTGGCCAATTTTTACAATTTTACTTATCCACTTACCTCATTAGTCCTTCAACTTATATTCCAATCTTATTATAAGTTATAGTTCCTTTGTTGTTAACCTCTTAGTAAGTAATGAATACATTTTTACCATTTTAATGGATAACATGCCAATTCTCCTTTTAACATCTTAACAAGATCCAAATCTTTCTTTATATCTTATAGTCCATAATATACTTCCAATATATGTATAATATCCATATATACATAATAATCAACTTCACAAATAGGTTAAGGTTCATTACCTCAAAATAGCCCAAAAAAACGTGACTGTCCAGATTTTCAGCCACTGCTTCGTCAGCTTAACTTGTAACGTCGATAACTCTCTACTACAGTGTGCTATCGACGAGCGGTTTGTTGCGTTGGAAACTAGACTCGACGAACTTAATTTTAGGATTTTGAAACACCCAAAAACTCCTAATATTCTAGGATATATACCCTTCCAAACTAGACTGAAAATCTGACCAAAACAGTCCCGAAAATCTGCCCACTCTCGGCCAAGGGTTTTTTTTTTGAGGCTAGGGGTGTGAAATCTTGTCTAACTCTTGGTTAATAATCTTTCTAACACATTAAGGAAGGACACTTATAAGTTTAAGAATTTTTGGACAACATTTGGTTATGGGAGGGGGCAATTGGAGAGCAAGATAAGAAGGAGGGAGAGGGAAATGTTTTCAAGTCTTGAAATATACTAAGTGTGGAAGATTTTCATCAACTAAAGGGGTTTATATATTACAACCAAGGGTTAGGATTGAAACATGTGTATGGTATAGATTGTTTGGGTAGGTTCCTTTCCACACTTGTCCTACAAAAGCCATGCAAGACTTTGACCATTTGACTTTGCCCACTAACTAGCCAAAACCGTCCACCACCATGCAATACCATGCAAGACTTTTGGCCACTTGTCTTGCCCACTTGGGGTGACACATGTCGCCCTCCTATTGGTCCAAAATATTTTATCTCTCGGCAAAATTCCATAATCGTAAAAATATTGAAAACGTAAAATTTCCTTCACAAGGTTCGGAATATTTTCCGTCGGCAAACAATTCTTTCATTCTTACCTAATTAGAGGCGTATACATTAAATGTGCGTCCTCACATACATACTCCGGAACTACGGGGTATAACAAGAAAATCAAGAGGAAATCAAGGGTTTGAGAAAAATCTGAAAAAGGTAGCAAGAAGGAAATTTGTTGGCAAGCTTGTAGGAGCTTTTGTGGTGGTGATTGTGGAAAGAAGGCTAGTGAGCTTGTTGGATTATTTTGGGTAAGCTCTAAGGTAACAATTCCTTCTCTTTTTGCTAGTTTATGGTGTTTCATGTGAAGAAGAATGAACTTGTAGTTGAAAATATTGCTCTTAGATAAATTGCATGTAAGAAATATGGTTTGGATATGAAAGAATTGGATAAGAAGGTTATGTAAGCATGTTGTAGCCAAAATACTACCTTTAACTTATTAGTTTAGTTAATATGCATTGTGGGGCAGAATTTTACACATCCAAGATTAGGTGTGTAATCCCCTTTGAATTGTTTGGATTGTTGGGCCTTAAAAGTGGCGTTTGGATGTTGAATTCGGACCTTGAAAAGGTGGCAAAGTATGTAGAAACAAAGGAAATGCTGCCCGATTTTCCGTAGAAATTAGTGACTTTGCACTTGGAATATTCTACGTTGAAGCTAGAGGTTAATAAACGTATTATGATCATTATAGGTTGACGTACTACGTGCGGTATTTTGGACTTAGCAAGTGGATTGACCGAAGAGGTATGTGGAACTTTCCTATCTCTTGAGCATGAATAGTTTTATCTATATAATGCGGTGAGCGACAAGACCTTGGTATCCTTTACTCGTTTTTAAAGTGTCCAAGTCGGTGGAGTTAGGGGATTTACTCACTTCTTTAAAAGTAGTAAGGATGTTTTAAGATTTCAAGGTTAAGAGACTTGAAGTGTTTTTAAGTATATGATACTTGTTCCGTTTTAAATCTACAAGTCCCTTGGATATAGGAAAATGTAATTTACTTATAAGTATGAAGTTAATATAACGACTTTATGGGAAGTTGGTTATATTAGCCTTGTGGAAAGTTAAAAAGAGAGATTTACTCTAAGTAAAACAAGTAAGGATAAATGACATGAATTAATGGAAGGCAAATTGATTTTAAGGCATCAATTGCCTAAGGTTTTAAAAAGAGTAGAAGTACATAGTACTTGGGTTAAATTCCCGGATTTCATAAAGACATGTTAGTGCCTTAAGTAAACTAAAATGAGAATGTATATGAATAAGACTAATAAGAAGTTAGAGGATTTCTTAACTTGCTTGTATTATGTATGATAGCCGGTTTGTGCTAGTGATATATTATTATTTATTACGGGGTCATTCCCCGGGTTGTGGCATTTGCATATTCCGTGGATTTGCTACCCACGATGCGAGGAATACCTCATGCGAGTCCGTAGGGCTCATGCGGGTGAAATAGTCCCATGCGGTAGTACAACCTATGCGAGAATACCTCATGCGGGTCCACGCATGACCCGTGCGGGTGAAATAGTCCACTGGTAGGAGTGCTTAATGATCTGCGGGCGGATGACCTTGCTTTGATCATGAGCTTCCTATTTTCATGCGGTATAGTATATGCTTGATATTCTCATTATTAGTAAGGCACGGTGTTACGTAAGCGATTATCATACATGTCTCCATTATTTTAGACTTATGAGGTATTTTCGTATTTTCGATTGCATACTTAGTACATATTGTGTCTTGACCACTCCTCGGGGCTGCGTTAATGCCGCGGTAGGGAGTAGCGGTGGTGGATCCTCATTCTTAGGATCACCGGTGCAGTTTGAAGCTCCATTCCTCGGGAGGCTTGTTTTTGTTGATACGGTTTTCCACGATGCTATAGGTATTATGTACATTCGGGGTATGACGGTCTGTCATACGATTGTTATTCCTAAGTGCGTAGTCACGTTTGTGGTTTGAAATGTAAGGACAACTTATCTTGTTACTTTTGATTAAGTATATTCTATGGAAGGCGGCCTTATCGGCTAGCCAGGGATGTTTACCATCTACAGGTTTATGTGTTATGTATATTCATTGCTATTCTCGATGTATACGGCGGGTGCCGGTAGTGCACGATCGCGGCCGTGGGTGGTCGTGACAAAAGTGGTATCAAAGCGGTTAGTCCTCGGAAAGTGTCTACGACCAGGTCTAGTAAGTCTTGATTATAGATGTGGTGCACAACACATCTATAATCAGGAGGCTGCAGGATATTTAGGATTGGTTTCCATTCTTTCACTCTAAGATCGTGCAATAGAGCTGTGTTATAGGTTGAACTTCCTCTGATATTTTCCTTTATGTATCAGTTATGCCTCCACGCAAGGCAACCGCGGCCCAGAAGGGCAAGGCAGCTGAGGGAGCTGCTAGTAGGACGCGGAGGGTCACGAGGGCACAGGCCCAGTCTTTACCGGATATGATGTTTCAGGCGGCGAGTTCCACGACGTCGCCAGCCTCAGCGGAGTTCGAGGCAGCCGCGGCTCTTTGAGACCGCGGTACACGAGCCTCGATCCAGCGGCCGGTGAGTATAGAGAATATGGGGAGCAGATCCGGTTATTGACCTTTATAGTGGCGAGCGGCCGTGAGCGAGCGACAACCCAAGCCGACAGTTTACGGATTCGGGATTTCCTGGGTTGTCATCCACCCGAGTTCTATGGTTCGAGATCCGAGGAGGATCCTCAGGAGTTTGTTCGGCAGTTACAGCGGACTATGCAGGTGCTTAGGGCCTCGGAGACTGAGTCCGTCATGCTAGCCTCTTACCGGTTACGCGATATTGCGTTGAACTGGTTTGAGTCATGGGAGTTGTCTAGAGGTGAGAGTGCTCTTCCGGTGTTTGGGAGGAGTTCAGAGGCCTTCCGGATCACTTCTTGCTTCACGAGATGAGAGAGCCGCGTGGATAGATTCTTGACCTCGAGGCGTAACGAGAGGACTATCGAGAGTACACCGAGTTTGACTCATTGGCTAGGTATGCGCACCATTGTAGGCGACATGGCGCATGTGATTCATCGATATGTGATGGGGCTAGACCGTCATATGATTACTGCATGCTTGGGGGTGGCTCTTCAGCCAGGTATGGATATTGCCAGGATGCAGGCGTATGCGCAGAGGATAGAGGACAGAGAGAGGGAGGATCAGCTAGACTTAGGCCAGCCCAAGAAGGCCATGACCAGGTCTCGAGGCGATTTGAGGCGGGCGGCCTCGGCAGTGAACTAGGTCCACATTTCGGCCCGGCCACGAGTGCTCCTTCCGGTTTTACGGCGGGAGTCGATCACCGTTATTCGGGAAGCGGTCGTGGCTCGGGACTTTGGGGTTTCAGGGAAGCAAAGACCGCTACCGATCGAGACCACCCCCATCTCGGTGTGCTCGATGCGGTAGGTCTCACCCAGGCGAGTGTCGTGTTCCTCCAGGAGCTTATTATTCTTGTGGCCAGCAGGGACATTTGAAGAGAGATTGTCCGACCAGAGGTGGCGGGAGTGTTATGGTTCGTAAGCGAGGTCGATTCTTTGATCTTCATCTTCGACGGTTATGCGCCCGGAGGCGTGGTGTTCACGGGCGAGCCACGGCGGTCGTGGTGGGGGTCCCGATTCAGCGGTCCTCGAAACGCATTTATGCTATGTCGGCCGTCGGGACCGGGCGCCACGGATGTCGTCACAGGTACATTATTGGTTTCATGCTGTGATGTATATGCTTTGATAGATCCAGGTTCTACCTTGTCCTATATATCTCCTCATATTGCTGGTAGAATAGGGATAATGCCCGAGTCCATAAAACCTTTTGAGGTGGCTACGCCAGTAGGTAATTCAGTGGTAGCCGAGCGGGTATATAAGGCTTGCCCAGTGACTATATGCGGTCGTCAGACTCTAGCCGAATTGATAGAGTTGGATATGACGGACTTTGATGTGATTATAGGTATGGATTGGCTAACGTCTTGCTATGCCAATGTGGACTGTAGAGAGAGATTGGTACGGTTCGGTTTCTGGTGGCGGTTATCGAGTGGAAGGAATGCTGCGTCGTAGGGTAGGTTTATTTCTTACCTCAAGGCTAGGAAGATGGTGCGGAAGGGGTATATCTACCATATAGTTCAGGTATTCGATCATCGAGGCTAAGATCTGGACCTTGATCGATTCGGTCGTTAGAGAGTTTCAGGCGTATTCCCAGACGAGCTTAGGGTATCCTCACGAGAGGAGATTGAGTTTTGCATCGATATGTCGCCAGATACTCAACCGATATCTATTCCGCCATACAGGATGGCACCTGCTGAGTTGAGGGAATTGAAAGACCAGCTGCAAGATTTGCTGGAAAAAGGCTTTATCAGGCCAAGCGTTTCTCCCTGGGGAGCGCCAGTGTTATTCGTAAAGAAGAAGGATGGGACGCTGCGTATGTGTGTTGATTACAGGCAGCTGAATAAGGTAACTATCAAGAATAGATACCCCCTTCCCAGGATTGATGATTTGTTTGACCAGTTGCAGGGTGCGAGGTTTTTTTCTAAGATAGACCTGCGGTCTGGTTATCAACAGGTGCGAGTTAGAGAGGCAGATATCCCAAAGACTGCATTCCGGACCTGGTATGGGCACTGTGAGTTCAGGGTGATGTCTTTCTGTCACGACCCGACCCCGGGCCCGCGACTGGTGCCCTACCTGGGCACCCCTTTCGGTATACATCAGAGAATAGCATCGGAACATACACAACTTATAAAATGCTTAAACATAAAATAACAACAGGCTAGCCAATAAGGTCACCTTCCGTAAAATATACATAATAAAACAGTACATTTTTTTTCTTTACAACCCAATCCCCAAATGTGAATACAGACCTCTAAGAATAACAACTGTGATGGGACAGGACCCCATCATACCCCTGAATGTACAACAACCGACCATACCAGGGATAAGCCTCCGGAGTAATGGAGCTTCTCAACAGCTGAATCAGTGATCCTAAAATTGAGGATCAGCTACCTGTATACTCTACCTGCGGCATGAACGCAGCCCCCCGAAGGAGGTCAGTACAACATGTACCAAATATGTGAAACTGAAAGTACTGTAATGAAATCATAAGTCTATAATAAAACTGGAGACATGTATCATAACTCATATTACAGTACAATGTGCCTTACTAACAATGAGAGTAAACAAGAGTATAAAACGTCTTGGGGGTTTACCCCTCATTTAGGGTATGGCGGGGCCCTGTCCCGCCATAGTTGTTTACTTCCTTAGAGGTCTGTAGTCCTATTGTACAGTTGGGATGTAACTGCAAAACTATGTTTATGTATATATGCCGAAAGGCGACATTTTCTCACATAAAACTGTGTCTCTTTTTACAACTGTTTCATGTCTTGTTTTTATATTCCGCTGATTACTCTGATGTATGACTACTTGGGTGCCCGGGTAAGGCACCAGTCACGGGCCCCGGAACGGGTCGTGACAATAATAATTAATTAGTCAATACATTTTCCTTTATTAAAGATGCAGTGGTTTGTTCGATACTTATTCTCATTTCCGAAATCAATATAACTTATTCCTTTTAAAACACAATTACCCATTTCTCAAAAATGCGGTTTCACAACGTTTTAACACAAACCAAGTCATTTATAAGTCAAGTCTCTTACCTTTTAAAACCCACAAACCATTTCTTTACCTACATAAAGTTGTTATAACAAACTTCCCATAAAGCCGTTATAACACTTTATGTTTTAAACCAACCAATTACAACTATAAGCATTTACGAGACCAAGAGGGCTTATTCTTTAACAACCTAGTACCCATTACTAACGAATAAGATTTTACTACTTTTCCACACAATCAAGCCCTTTACACTTCATATCAAGTCAAGACACAAAAGGGAAATCAAATTCCTTTAACACGCGTCTACCACACTATATATTTCACAAATAATCATGCTCAAGAGGATAGGAAGAATCACATACCTCGGACGATTATCGACAAGTAGCAAACTGTTCCAAAGTACTATACTCTTGCTAGCCTTTTCCACCCTCCAAGTAGAATATGCTACTCGTAGCACTTCACCCTATAATGGTCATAATACGTCTATTAGCTCCTAGATTTAACGTATAATACTCTAATTGCAAAGTCCCTTATTCTAGGGAAATTCGGACAACACTTCCTTTGTTTCTACATACTATGCCACCTTTTTCAAGGCGGTCGGTAACCAACCACGCCACATTTAAGGCTCAACAAAGTAGTTAACAATAGGGGATTACACGCCTACAAGACGTGTAAAATTCTACCCCACAATACCAACAAGTCTAAACTACAATGTCAATTCGGCACATTTGAGGGACAACAACACAAAGTCTTCTTTCCAATTTATTTTCAATCCAAGTTATTTAGTATGACATGTAATCAAGCCGAAATCGATTAAAGCTACTACCATCCTCTAGTAGATAATATCGCGACTTTAGGTAACGACCAAATTGTAATTCAAATTCAAATGACTCAATCATGTCAATTTCGGATTTCTAGCCTTCAAAAATCCATAGTACTTACCAATCTCTAATACATGCTTCACGTGGTCTAAATCAACTATAACAAGTATTATAACTTATATCCAAGAGAAGGAAACTTTTACCTTTTGGAATAGCCCACAAAGCCATTTTTCTTCAACTTCTTTCCCACAAACTAGTCCACCGCGCTTCCCACAAGTTTACCCACACTTTGCCTTCTTGCCAGCCCAACAATTTCCTTAGGCTAGGTTTTCTTCAAAAACCTAGAGAGAAAAGGGAGAGGATTTCTTAGGAGGGTTTTAAGATGAAATGACCAAGTCTTCCAAGACTTGGCCCTAAAATAGGACCCTTTTCTAAGTCAAAAGGATGGGAGGGACACTTGTCACCCTCCCATGGGCCCTTTTCGAAAATATCCTCGATTTCAAATTTCATTCCACGACCAAAATCCCGCCATGGCCGCTGCCCGCCACGGGCGGCGCTTCCACTTCTGAGAATTTCCAGCATTCCGGCGCCGCGGCCCTGCATTCCGGCGCCGCGGCGCTGCAACCTCAGCGAACCCCCAGTACAACCGGCGCCGCGGCCCTGCCTCCGGCGCCGCGGCGCTGTGACCCCTGAACCGAAACTACTGCTTTGCCTGACTGCGCACCGAACTTGTAACTTCCATAACTTTCGACCCCGATGTCCTATCGACGAGCGGTTTGTTGCGTTGGGAACTAGATTTAACGGACTACACACTAGGCTTTTTAAACACCTAACAATACTTAACAACTGGGGTACAACACTCCAAGGTAGACTCAAAATCCGTCCAACACATGTTTGTCAACTTATCTTTCAAACTTTCAAATCTTATATTCCTTGGTATGTTCTTATCTTATCTTCTTGAATTTATGGGGTGTAACATTCTCCCCCCCTTAGAAACATTCGTCCCGAATGTTCCTTCTAAGTCTCCAACGCAGGCGCCGGTATAGTCTTCACTACTACGCCCACAAAAATCAATTATGCCTCCCATGGCCATAATATAACACATGCGCAAAACTCCCATCCATGCCAACAAGGAAATCACCGCTAACGTGCATAACATCACTATTTTCTCCACCCCCGGTCTAAAGGATACTCTCATCATATCCTTACTTCACCAAAAGATTGCTTCCATTCTCTTAACACCCGTTCGCTTCTCTCCTTACTCGTCGTACTCTCCTCGTACACCTGAACTCTTTCTATTATACATACCACAATTCAGTCGCCGCTTCAGTTTCCCCAACCTTGGAGTCACTACCTCCAAACTTGGTCATCTTACTAATCCACGTCATGAAGGCTACCACTTCCATCACACACTACCTATGGAATTATCCCACAATGTATTTCACGCATACCAAGTACTTCGACAAAGACCAACCGTAAATCTTTTACCCAAGACAGCCTTACATCTAGGTTTCAATTGTTATAATTTCTAAGGTTCAAAATTTTCTCATCCCCAGACTTACCCTTTTCACTAACCAGGCTTCTAAATCACATTTTAACACCAAGCTATCCGAACATAACACTTAACACATCACCATAACATCAATGCCTACTAGTCTCTAGAGGGTTAAGAATATACCTGTAACTATTGCTTCACTTTCCCTTTTGTCGTTCTAATCATGTTCCTTCCCTGCACGACGCACAAAAGAAGGAGATGAACCAGTCACTGATCCCGAAGGCTGAGTTTCTACATCCGCGCTACCTTTGGTTGGACAATTTCTCACAAAATGGCCCTGCTGGCCGCATGTAAAACAAACTCCCATACTAGCACGACACTCCCCATCATGGAGCCTACCACAATGTCCACAACGAGATAGGGGTGGTCCCATCTGACTAACATCCATGTTTCCCCAAAAACCTGAAACCTTGCTCGACCGCTCGAATCTCCCGAGCGTCCCGAAGGCGTGGTGGAGCACTCCGTCTTGGCGAGGCGCATAACTAGTGCGCCATCGAGGCCGCCGCCTCGAAGGTCACGGAAGGACCTGCCCCGCCCTTCTCGCGATCTTGGTTATTCCGTCGACCTCACGTTTCGCCGGTCTGCGCGATAGGCACGGATGCGGGCAATGTCCATGCGGTGAAGAGCTACTCTGTGCACCCTCCGCTAAATAATCATCGAGCGGTGACATAACGGTGCACTTATCCTCCATGTCCGCCACTAAAGCGGGGACATACCGCCAACGAGTCAAACTCTACATTGTATTCCCGAACATCGCGGTTCGCCTCAACATAAAAATCTATACGCTCGGCTCTCTCACCGCGAAGGCAAGAAGTGTGCAAGAAATGCCTCCGAGAACTCGTCCCAACCACCGGAGGTGCATGCTCCCCGGGACCTCCTATGAATCAAACCACGATCGCAGACACGGCCGATGGGAACCCAAAACCACCGACTCGGTCTCAAGCCTTGATCACTCATGATCCTAGAATCGCTTCGGATGAACTCCTGCGATCATCCTCGTGCCTCACCCGTAGAACTCGTGGGCCGCAACTCGTAAAATCCGAAGTCTCAACTATCTTACCTCGTGAACCTCGGGTACTCGAATCAGAATCGCATCCAAATTTATCTCGTGTCTCGCCATGATCTGGCTAATAATCGCCATCTCCTTATAACCCATCTCCTCTCGCGGTGTGGGATGGAGGCTCAGTGCCGTGGTCTCGATGAGAGACCGCCGCTTTACTCGCAGACTCCTCACGCTTTGCCTTCGGGCTCGTTGCCTTGCGTGGAGGCATCACTGGTATACAAAGAATACGTCAGAGGGAGTCCAACTTATAACACAGCTCTAAGGCACGATCTCAGAGTGAGAAGAATGGAAACCAATCCTAAATATCTTATAGCCTCCTGATTATAGATGTGGTGCACAACACACCGATAATCAAGACTCTACTAGATACGGTCTGTAGACACTTTCCGAGGACTAACTGCTCTGATACCACTTTTGTCACGACCTGACGTCGGGCCCGCGACTGGTGCCTTACCCCGGGCACCCTAGTGATACAACATCAGAGAAAATCAGCGAAAAATAAAAACTCATCGAAGATAAACAATGAAATAAGAAAACAGGCTAACCAAAACGGTTACCTTTCTGTAAATAAAAGAAAACTTGAACAGTTACATCCTTTACAACCCCGCCACACATGGCACTTCTGGACTCTAAGAATTTTATAACAATAATGACGGGACAGGGCCGCCGCCTGAATGTACAAAAGTCTACAACTTCAGGAAGTACCACAAGACAAGCTTAGGAGATATGGAGCTTTCCGAGAATCAACAACGATCCTAAGAGTGCGGATCGCCAAGCTATGTACCTCAACTGCGGCATGAACGCAGCCCGAAGGAGGTCGATAACAACGGTACCAAGTATGTGGCGAAAAAAATCGTAAATGAAATCATAATAGTCTATATAAAATAGGAGACATGTATGACAACCAAACTACGATTCTGATATATATTAGCGATCATGTCAAGTCGTGGACTCATGCGTAAAATCATCACTCAAATACAACACAGGAATTTAACGCACAATGGCGCGTGCCGGCATCTCACCTCGGTATAAGCGTGGCCCTGGGCGAGTCTAATGGGCCCATACCCGTGGACCATCCAACGTGTCGGTATGCCCAAAAGAGATAACAAGATAATAATCACTGTGGAAGCATACCCGTGGGCCACCCAACGTGCCAGTATGTCCAGACAAATAACAAGATAATACTCACTGTGGAAGCATACCCGTGGGCCACCCAACGTGTCAGTATGTCCAAACAAATAACAAGATAATACTCACTGTGGAAGCATACCCATGGGCCACCCAATGTGTCAGTATGTCCAAACAAATAACAAGATAATACCATTCGTGGAAGCATACGTGGGCCACCCAACGATGTCGGTATGTCCATCAATCAAGCGGATAGCATACTCCATCGAGGGACTCGGTAGCACAAAATCAAACACTGGTACAACAAGGGCTATCTCAACAAGCACATGCAAATTCAACGTACCCATAGACTTTCATTTTCTTACAATGAATCTGGGTGTTAACCCCAAGGTACTACGTATTTTAACTCTTTCAAAAAGATCCATTTCTTTCACAAACGCCACACGATACCCGTAGTATCAAAAATAGAGTAACTATATTTTTAAGAAAACCAAAACAATTTCCATACCTTCTTTTCGAATCAACCAAGACAATACCATGCCTTCTTTTTAAACCAACTTAAGACAAAACCATGACTTCCTTTTTAACAAAAACACTTCAAATTCTCAAGTCTCTCTCTTACAATTCAAGCTTCTTACTTTGGAATTTAGGAAAAACAAAACTTGTTATAATGTTCTTATTAAAGCGAACGTGATCTAGAAAATGTAATACAATTTTGTCTTATCTTAGCTTCTATGCAGATGGAGGTTTCTACTGGTTTTAATAATAATTAATTAGTCAATACATTTTCCTTTATTAACGCTGCAGTGGTTTGTTCGATACTTATTCTCATTTCCGAAATCAATATAACTTATTCCTTTTAAAACACAATTACCCATTTCTCAAAAATGTGGTTTCACAACTTTTTAACACAAACCAAGTCATTTATAAGTCAAGTCTCTTACCTTTTAAAGCCCACAAACCATTTCTTTACCTACATAAAGTTGTTATAACAAACTTCCCATAAAGCCGTTATAACACTTTATGTTTTAAACCAACCAATTACAACTATAAGCATTTACGAGACCAAGAGGGCTTATTCTTTAACAACCTAGTACCCATTACTAACGAATAAGATTTTACTACTTTTCCACACAATCAAGCCCTTTACACTTCATATCAAGTAAAGGCACAAAAAGGAAATCAAATTCCTTTAACACACGTGCGTCTACCGCACTATATATTTCACAAATAATCATGCTCAAGAGGATAGGAAGAATCACATACCTCGCGACGATTATCGACAAGTAGCAAACTGTTCCAAAGTACTATACTCTTGCTAGCCTTTTCCACCCTCCAAGTAGAATATGCTACTCGTAGCACTTCACCATATAATGGTCATAATACGTCTATTAGCTCCTAGCTTTAACGTATAATACTCTAATTGCAAAGTCCCTTATTCTAGGGAAATTCGGACAACACTTCCTTTGTTTCTACATACTATGCCACATTTTTCAAGGCCGAATTCAGTAACCAACCACGCCACATTTAAGGCTCAACAAAGTAGTTAACAATAGGGGATTACACGCCTACAAGACGTGTAAAATTCTGCCCCACAATACCAACAAGTCTAAACTACAATGTCAATTCGGCACATTTGAGGGACAACAACACAAAGTCTCCTTTCCAATTTCTTTTCAATCCAAGTTATTTAGTATGACATGTAATCAAGCCGAAATCGATTAAAGCTACTACCATCCTCTAGTAGATAACATGCGACGACTTTAGGTAACGACCAAATTGTAATTCAAATTCAAATGACTCAATCATGTCAATTTCGGATTTCTAGCCTTCAAAAATCCATAGTACTTACCAATCTCTAATACATGCTTCACGTCGTCTAAATCAACTATAACAAGTATTATAACTTATATCCAAGAGAAGGGGGAAACTTTTACCTTTTGGAATAGCCCACAAAAGCCCTTTTTCTTCAACTTCTTTCCCGTCAAACTCGTCCACCCGCGCTTCCCACAAGTTTACCCACACTTTGCCTTCTTTCCGCCGCTCCAACAATTTCCTTAGGCTAGGTTTTCTTCAAAAACCTAGAGAGAAAAGGGAGAGGATTTCTTAGGAGGGTTTTAAGATGAAATGACCAAGTCTTCCAAGACTTGGCCTTAAAATAAGACCCTTTTCTAAGTCAAAAGGATGGGAGGGACACTTGTCACCCTCCCATGGGCCATTTTCGAAAATATCCCCTGATTTCAGCCCATTCCGCTGACCAAAATCCCGCCTTGGCGCCGCAGCGCTTCCACTTTTGAGAATTTCCAGCATTCCGGCGCCGCGGCGCTACAAACTCAGCGAACCCCCAGTACAACCGGCGTCGCGCCACGCCTCGGCCAAGCTGGCATGACCCGAACGAAACTCGCTTTTCACATTGCGCACCGAACTTGTAACTTCCATAACTTTCGACCCCGATGTCCTATCGACGGGCGGTTTGTTGCGTTGGGAACTAGATTTAACGGACTACACACTAGGCTTTTTAAACACCTAACAATACTTAACAACTGGGGTACAACACTCCAAGGTAGACTCAAAATCCGTCCAACACATGTTTGTTAACTTATCTTTCAAACTTTCAAATCTTATATTCCTTGGTATGTTCTTATCTTATCTTCTTGAATTTACGGGGTGTAACAACCAGTCTCCTATCCTTCGTCTAACAATCATGGGTACACATAACCCCATAATACGTAAAACTGTCCTTACGTGGGGGAGAGAACTTATCTCCACTAAATAAACTTTCCTTGGAGTCGCAACCCTAATCACCGGGTCCTCTTGCGGTCCAGTAAATATCTAATCATCACGCACCGCCTTAAAGTCGTGTAGATTTTCAAAACCTACCAAAGATATCTTACATTTTCAGAGGCGACTCGTACTTATTGTCACGACCAAATCCGGGCGTGATCGTGCCTTACCGGGCACCCTAGTGACACAACATCGAGTAATCGGAACATAAACAACAACATGAGATAACGAAATATAAAACAATGATTCAGGAAAACTTGCCTTTCGGCATATATATAACCATCAACTCTTTTACAAATGAAGCTTAATCCTTTTACAACCCCGCCCACAAGATTACTGGACCTAAGAAATGATCGACAACTATGGCGGGGCGGGGCCCATGAAACCACGAATGTAAACACTTACTACGACAGGACTATACCACCGATAAGCCTCCGAGAAACGGAGCTTCCCAACCAAGCTGTGACCACGAGCTAGGATCAACGATCGGTGTACCTCAACTGCGGCATGAACGCGGCCCAAGGAGGTCGATCTGGCCAGTGCAGAGTATGTGAAACGAAAATACATAACGTAAATGAAATCATAGCGATCATATAAAGCGGGAGACATGTATGATAACCAAACTACGATTTACAACAAAGCGATCACGTAAGTCGGGGACTCACGCCTCAAGTCATCACTCAAGTATAACAATGGGTCTCGGGCCCACAACATCAATCATGCGGTGGGATACCTTCCGCCGGCTGATCATGATATAAAGCACGAGGAACACACTGAACACGAGGTCCCACGTGTCATAATAAAGCTGTGCGGGTGTAAGTACGAAGGCATAGCGACTACTAAAAACCCACGGTACCAACAAGGTCATGAATCGTATCATAAGATCTGTCTGCATCACATGATCAAAGCGGCCACTTGCGCGAGATCGATGTACGCGTCTAACCACGAACTCCGCGACTCGCATAGGCCAATCTCATCGGCCCGCATGAGGCATTCCCGCGTCGGTAGCTTCTCCCGGCATCGCCCCGACTTCGCAGCCGCGTAGCCAAGGACGCGTGCCCATAAAGGGCGACACTAACACGGAACTCGTAGTTCCGCATAGGCCGGGACTGCATGAGGTATTCTCGAATCATAGGTCCATCGACCGCTGAGTCTACCCGCGTCGGAGGCGGCTTAACCCGGAATCATCTCAAGAGATGAATGCCACAATACTATCATAACGACGATAGTTAATAAGCACAATCAAGAAACCCTTCACACAAACATCACAAGATACTAACACACGTAGCATCCCAACACGTTTACTTATCAACGCAATCAAGAAAGTATTACGTGCTATCACAAACCAATACAATCAAGTTGTTCACACAAAGTACCTTCTACTATATGATTAACAAAATCGGGTTTTTATCCCCAAAGTACTTCATACATCAACTCTTTAAAATATACGTTACTTTCACAATGTCACACAATACCCGTAGTATAAAATAGAGTGACTATCCTTTTAAAGTAAATCAATTACTTCTTTTTGTAAAATCAAGTAGCAACATTCTTTTCTAATGATCAAGTTTGCCTAATTTCCAATGTTCAAGTTTCTCATTTTAGAAAGGTTTCGTAGTTCATAGTCTTATTCATTTGAGAATATAATTCTCCTTAAAACTATCTGAGAAACATAAGTCTTATATGTGAGTAGGACATTCTTGTTTATAACAATCTTATTACAGCAGACATGATCTAGGAAATATCATTTTGTCTCATCTTAGCTTCTATGCAGATGGAAGTTTATACTGGTTTTAATAATACTTAATTAGTCAAAACATTTCCTTTTATTAACGCTGCAGTGGTTTGTCGATATAAATTATTATTTCCGAAATCAGTAAAACATTATTAAGGCGTTATACCTATCTTCCAATGAAGCTAGTATAACTCTTAAGTTTTCAAAAAACAAGTATTACTTCTTCTTTCAATATGATTCAAAAATCTTTTGAAATACTTCAAGTTCTTTATTAACACATAACAAGCCGCTTATAGTTCAAATCGGTACCTTTTAAAAACCACTGTATTTTCTTACCAACATAAAGTCATTATAACCAACTTCCCATAAAGTCGTTATAACACTTTATGTTTTAAACCAATCACATACATTTAGCACGTACGTCACTGCACTACATAGTTCACACATATCATGCTAGAAGAGATAGGAAGAGGTTCACATACCTCGCGACGATTATCGACTAATAGCAAAGCGCTCAAGTACCTCAAACCGCGGCTACTCCTAAGCCAAGTAGATCGCGCCACGCATAGTACTTCCACCTATAAGGCCACAAGTGACTTATTAACATAAGGTCTCTTCGTAGAACATTCTCTGAGAAAATTCGCAAAGACTCTCCCCATGCGGCGTAAATCTCCTCTATCGAGGCGGCTACCAAGCCAACCGGGGGTTATACATCTAACCTAACGGTACAATTCTACTCCACGGTACTACTTCACAAGTCTCATGTCTGACCTAAGTAATTCTGATTCGGTAATCTTCTTTAAATTCAGGCTTAAGTCGCAAGACATTGCCGTAAGTATTATTCAGGCTTAAGTCAAAAGACATTGCCAATAACTACGTTCAGTTCTATATATAGTATACTTCAACTATATATTCAAGCAATCATGTAATTTCCAATTACAATAGAGGGACAAGATAATTACCTCGATAAGCCCATAATTATCCTAGCTTAAAGTCGATCCTGGGCAATCGTTTAGCTCGACTCAGCGCCCAACCCGCTCTAAACCACCCTTAGAAGTTCTAACCAACTACACAATACTCCAACGGACTATGGAGATTTTCCTAGGGTTTCGGTTTTGTGACTGTCGGGAAGTATAATAGTATTTTCTGGGCTTTTCGTATAGGTATAACCTTAGAATACAACAAGGTATATGGCTAAGGTAATTTGGGCATTATAACAATACTTTTGAGAGTATTTCTACACCACAAAGGGGGGGTACATAATACGAGAACAACACCACAAGGAGGGGGGTGAAGTCTCGGCCACAAGGCCAACTCAAGGGGGAGGGGCTCTCGGCCAAGGGGGGAAAGGACGAGAACAAGGTGAAGGGAGGGAGGAAGAGCTCACAAGACTTAGGCATTTTTGGATGAAGAAGTCTTCAACCTTAAGGGGTATTTATAGGTCAAGGGATGGCCAACCAAAGGCCAAGATCAATCCATGTGTTAGGCAAGTGTAGGGCTAGGATTTACCAACACAAATATCCTACCAACTCCTTGACTTTTCCAAGGCACCAAAAGCGTGCTCTCTTTGTCCAATTCGTCCAAATGGACGTTCAAGTCCACCAATTGGAGGTGCCAAGTGTCGCCCTCCGTTGGTCCAAAATGTTTCGTCTCTCGGAAAAATCCGCAAAAATTAAAAATGACATAGCGGAAATTCCCTACGAAGTCGTGAAAACGTTTAGTCGAAGCGACTCTAAGCGGGTGTTGTGCACAAAAATTTTCGCCAAGCCAATATTAAAAGTTTCAAATTTTCACGTCGTCCTTACGCACATACTTTGAAATACGGGTATTACATTCTCCTCTTAGAAACATTCGTCCGAATGTTCCTTCTAAGTCTCAAACAAGCATGCGCCATATAGTCTTCACTACTATACTTACGAGAACAATCCTTGCCACATGGCCACGAAACAACTAGCGCAAAAAGCTTACATCCAGTCACGAGAAACACCTCTAACATCACCATAAAACACTTCTCAGGGTTTAAAATATACCTCCTTCGCACCTTCTCTTTACAAAAGAAATGATCACACCTATGCTCGCCATACATGCTCGCTTCTCTCTTTACTCGTCGTAGATACCACTTTGTCACTTTGCCTGAGGCATTAACCTTCTCAGGCGACCCAACAAATGGTACCCGCGCATCACGATCCCTGAGGATGTCGTATACTCGAACTCTTTCCACATTTCTGATACTGCTTCAGTTTCTAAAACTCGGGGTTACTATCTCTAACGTGGTCATCATTAACTGGGGACACTCTGGATGGATCTTCGATACTTCCCCGAACATCACAATACGGAAGACCGGACGCACTGCCTCCTACGTCGGACGACAAATGCTAACATATAGGCAACCTGGCCTATCCTTCACATGAACTCACAAAGGCCCAAAGTAACTCGGGCTAAGTTCCCTCTGTTTTCCAAAACTCGTCGCACCCAAACCCGGGGTGGTACTTTCAAGAAGACCGACCGTCGGCACGAACTCTAAGCGTCGTCGCCGATTATCCGCCACGATTCTCCGAGCTGCGGAACCTCTTCTAGACAAGCTTCTCACTATCCACGATCTGTGGAACAAGCTGAACAGTATGCGCTCAACCTTGCCAACATCGAACCAATCGACCGACAACTTACACTTCCGCCCTTACAAGGCTTCATAAGGCGATATCCGAACAGAAATGGTAGCTTAAACACTGCCTCCAGGAGACAACAATCCCAACGACTACCTCGAAATCCACGCCGGCGAGGCGAACGCGGTCTGAGACTCACTGAGTTCTTAACCTGCTGGTAAACTTTTAGAAGGCGAAAAATAGCCCTGACACGGGCTTCATGCGACATAAGGTGAAGGTAGGCACCGTCTTGACCTTACAACCTTTACGATAAAACAATCTGCCAGAAGTAAGCGATCTTTGCTAGAAGACAAGGCGGTGACCTCCTCGGTCGATCTTCGGTCGAATCGTCCACGAGTTAAATGCTGGTTAATTAAACTTGGGCCTAACACCCTCGTGACCCTACCTGGCGGGACCACCTGGCCCCACCACCAAACATGCGGCGGGTTGACGCAACGTGGACTCAACCCGACCCGCGCGCATAATACTAGCTCCCCGATCCAGAACAATCTCACTAATCACGTTTCGAAAACCTAGCGGTCTTCTTAGCTCAACTACCCCCTTTCATTCCACACTACTAGGGACCTATCCCAAACATAACTCACGTGCACTATGCACTTCCATAAGGATCAAACATAATACTACACCTTTACCTGAGATGGCGCACCTCTAAGGTCTTTACGTAAACATTCTAAGGCTCACACCTTTTCTATCCCCCAAAATCTTACTCGGTTAACCCACCATGATTTCTAATCACAACTAACACAAAGCACTTAAGGTATACCCACCTTATCACATAAACAAAACTCTAGAGGGTTAAAGATATATCTATATCTACTGCTTCACTCCCCTTAGTCGTTCTAATCAAACCTGCCCCGTAGGGCGCATAGCTAAGGAAAATGACGAACTACCCACCAATCCTGAAGGCTAAGTCCTCCTACTGAGGACACTCTCCGACACATGGCCACGGCGACCGCAGTACAACAAGTACCAACTAAAGGCGACATTCCGGGATGGCGTCTGTAATGAGCAGGAAGCCACAGGTTCGACCAACTCCTACACCCGAGCGCCACGAAATCGTGGAAGACCACTGCTGGCGGCGGAGGTGCATATCTAATCTGCTGGTGAGGCGACTCGCCTCGAAAGTTACTAAAGGACCTTGCTGCTCTGGCCCTCTTCTGGTGTCCTTCGTTAACCTGTCGATCTCTACACGTCTCGGCCTGCTGCGCATAAGCCCGTACACAGGCCATGCTCAAGCCTAACTGAAGAATTACTCTTGCACAACCCTCTTTTAGATAGTCCTCAAGACTCGCGGTACATCGGTATACTGCGGTAGCCAAATCTATAGCTAATGTGGTCGCCTCTTTGCAATCTAATTTCACTTGTTCGGTCGTGGAACTAAAGGTTCAAATGTCATGGCGCGATGGAATCGCCGCCGTGCTAAACTTTCTTGGGGCTAGTGGCGTCGCGAAATCCCGAATGAAGCATTACCTAGGTAATGATTGGGCTGTGCCACGTAACCCTCTCAATTCTACTCGCGGCTCCTGGTGCCTTGCCCTCTGGCCGGGTTGTCTACGCGAGGCATAACGATAAGGAAAGAATTTCGTCGGAGGGTCCAACTTACAACCTGACTCTAAGGCACGATCTCGAGTGAGAAGAATAGAAACCAATCCTAAATATCCTATAGCCTCACGATTATTGGCGTGGTGCACAACACACCGATAATCAAGACTCCATCGATACGGTGCGTAGACACTTCCAGGATTAAGCGCTCGATACCACTTTTGTCACGACCGGCGGGCGTGGTGGTGCCTACCGGGCACCCTAGTGACACAACATCGCAGTAATCAGTGAACATAAAACAACAACATGAGATAACGAAATATAAAACAATGATGCGTGAAAACTTGCCTTTGGCATATATATAACCATCAACTCTTTTACAAATGAGCGGCAATCCTTTTTACAACCCCGCCTACAGCGATTACTACGGACCTAAGAAATGATACGACAACTATGGCGGGACGGGGCCCGCCAAACCACGAATGTAAACACTTACTGACGGGGACTATACCGTGATAAGCCTCGGAGAAACGGAGCTTCCCAAAGCACTGTGACCACGAGCTAGGATCAACGGCGGTGTACCTCGACTGCGGCGTGAACGGCCCCGAAGGAGGTCGATCTGACAGTGCAGTATGTGGCGAAAATACATCGTAAATGAAATCATAGCGATCATATAAAGCGGGAGACATGTATGATAACCAAACTACGATTTACAACAAAGCGATCCACGTCAAGTCGGGACTCGCCCTCAAGTCATCACTCAAGTATAACAATGGGTCTCGTGCCCAACATCAATCATGCGGTGGGATACCTTCCTCCGCGGCGATCATGATATAAAAGCACCAAGGAACACACTGAACACCAGTCCCACTGTGTCATAATAAAGCGTGCGGGGTAAGTGCGAAGGCATAGCCGACTACTAAAAACCCACATGCCAACAAGGTCATGAATCGTATCATAAGATCTGTCTAGGCGTCACATGATCAAAGGCGGCCACTTGCCCGCGATATCGATACGCGCGTCTAACCTGGAACTCCGCGACTCCGCATAGGCCAATCTCATCGGCCCGCATGAGGCATTCCCGCATCGGTAGCTACTCCGGCATCGCCCCGGACTTCGATCCGCATGGCCACAAGGACGCGTGCCCGTAAAGCGACGACACTAACACGGAACTCGTAGTTCGCGCAGGCCGGGACTGCGTAGGTATTCTCGAATCATAGGTCCATCGACGCTGAGTCTACCCGCGTCGGAGGCGGCTTAACCCCCGGAATCATCTCAAGAGATGAATGCCACAATACTATCATAACGACTGATAGTTAATAAGCACAATCAAGGGAAACCCCTTCACACAAACATCACAAGATACTAACACACGTAGCATCCCAACACGTTTACTTATCAACGCAATCAAGAAAGTATTACCAGGCTATCACAAATCAATACAATCAAGTTGTTCACACAAGGTACCTTCTACTATATGATTAACAAAATCGGGTTTTTATCCCCAAAGTACTTCATACATTAACTCTTTAAAAGATACGTTACTTTCACAATGTCACACAATACCCGTAGTATAAAATAGAGTGACTATCCTTTTAAAGTAAATCAATTACTTCTCTTTGTAAAATCAAGTAGCAACATTCTTTTCTAATGATCAAGTTTGCCTAATTTCCAATGTTCAAGTTTCTCATTTTAGAAAGGTTTCGTAGTTCATAGTCTTATTCATTTGAGAATATAATTCTCCTTAAAACTATCTGAGAAACATAAGTCTTATATGTGAGTAGGATATTCTTGTTTATAACAATCTTATTACATGACCATGATCTAGGAAATATCATTTTGTCTCATCTTAGCTTCTGCGGATGGAAGTTTCTCTGGTTTTAATAATACTTAATTAGTCAAAACATTTCCTTTTATTAGCAGCGATGGTTTGTCGATACACATTACGATTTCAAATCAAGAAAACATTTTTAAGCCGTTATACCTAACTTCCCATAAAGCTAGTATAACTCTTAAGTTTTTCAAAAAAAACAAGTATTACTTCTTCTTTCAAAATGATTCAAAAATCTTTTGAAATACTTCAGATTCTTTATTAACACATAACAAGCCAGTTATAGTTCAAATCAGTACCTTTTAAAAACCACCTGTATTTTCTTACCAACATAAAGCTGTTATAACCAACTTCCCATAAAGTCGTTATAACACTTTATGTTTTAAACCAATCACATACATTTAGCACGTATGCGTCTCGTACTACATAGTTCACACATATCATGCTAGAAGAGATAGGAAGAGGTTCACATACCTCGCGACGATTATCGACTAATAGCAAAGCGCTCAGTACCTCAAACCGCCGGCTACTCCTAAGCCAAGTAGATCGCGCCACGCATAGTACTTCCACCTATAAGGCCACAAGGCGCTTATTAACATAAGGTCTCTTCGTAGAACATTCTCTGAAAATTCGGACACTCCCCATGGCAATGTAAATCTCTCCTCTATCGGTAGGCTACCAAGCCAACCGAGGGGTTATACATCTAACCCTAACGGTACAATTCTACTCCACGGTACTACTTCACAAGTCTCATGTCTGACCCTAAGTAATTACGATTCGAAGTAATCTTCTTTAAATTCAGCTTAAGTCGCAAGACATTGCAGTAAGTATTATTCAGGCTTAAGTCAAAAGACATTGCCAATAACTACGTTCAGTTCTATCTATAGTATACTTCAACTATATATTCAAGCAATCATGTAATTTCCAATTACAATAGAGGGACAAGATAATTACCTCGATAAGCCCATAATTATCCTAGCAAAGTCGATCACGGGCAATCGTTTAGCTCCAACTCCAGCGCTCGACCCGCTCTAAACCACCCTTAGAAGTTCTAACCAACTTCTACACAATACTCCAACGGACTATGGAGATTTTCCTAGGGTTTCGGTTTGTATTGGCGGGAAGTATAATAGTATTTTACGGGCTTTTCAGTATAGGTATAACCTTAGAATACAACAAGGTATATGGCTAAGGTAATTTGGGCATTATAACAATACTTTTGAGAGTATTTCTACACCACAAAGGGGGTACATGTCTGAGAACAACACCACAAGGAGGGGGTGAAGTCTCGCCACAAGGCCAACTCAAGGGAGGAGGCTGCCGGCGAGGGGAAAGGGCGAGAACAAGGTGAAGGAGGGAGGAAGAGCTCACAAGACTTAGGCATTTTTGGATGAAGAAGTCTTCAACCTTAAGGGGTATTTATAGGTCAAGGGATGGCCAACCAAAGGCCAAGATCAATCCATGTGTTAGGCAAGTGTAGGCTAGGATTTACCAACACAAATATCCTACCAACTCCTTGACTTTTCCAAGGCACCAAAACGTGCTCTCTTTGTCCAATTCGTCCAAATGGACGCTCAAGTCCACCAATTGGAGGTGCCAAGTGTCGCCCTCCGTTGGTCAAAATGTTTCGTCTCTCGGAAAAATCCAAAAATTAAAAATGACATAGCGGAAATTCCCTACGAAAGTTGGAAAACGTTTCGTCGAAAAACGACTCTAAGCGGGTGTTGTGCACAAAAATTTTCGGCCAAGCCAATATTAAAGTTTCAAATTTTCTCGTGCGCCCCACGCATACTTTGGAAATACGGTATTACACTTATCTTATTCTTACTTGCGCTATCCTGAACTTATCCGGAAGGTCGTGGCCCTGACCGCCACACCAACTCCAAGTACATCCAAGGGCATTTAGCATAAACTCCTTCAACCTCGAGTATTACTTACTTTCTGCATTAATATACCTCAAACGAACAAGTCACACAGACTTATTAAAATCAACAATGTCAAAGAAGGAAGGATAATTCACTGGTTACCACCACTTCTCTTCCTTTCCACTCGATGCAAACTGCCAGGCTGGTACCGAATCAATCTCTCTTCTGTAGTCCACGTTGGTACAACAAGAGGTCAACCAACTCGTACTCATAATGACCTCAACGTCCGTCATAACAGCTCTGCCAGGTCTGCTAGGGCCCAACGACTGTATCGTTACCGGTAATTATTATCTACCCGCTCAGCTACCACCCAACACTCACGGGTGTAGTCACCTCGAAAGGTCCTCATGGATTCAGGCTCCATTTCTTTACACTTGGTTGCTCTCTTTCTTCGGTCGTACTCTTCCCGTGCTTCAAACTTATTCTAGCGTCGTACATAGCGCTTCATATCGATCGGGCCTCCAATCTTTGGAGTTACTATTCTAAACAACTTAAGGCCATTTCCGGCTCTCTCAACCTGGTTCCGGTGGAACGCGTCCATGAACCCGTAAAATGATTAACTAAACTTGGGACTTGCACCCTCGTGACCCTGTCACGTAGCGGGACTACTACCAATTGATCCCATACCATTTCAGGCTATGGGGCGACCCTTAATAGGTCCTCAACTCGACTCGGCGTCGCACTTAACTCTTACCCTTGGTCTGACTTAACTTTTTACTACCCGAGAAGGCCTTATATACCTAATGTCTCGACGGTTATCACCATTCTTAGGCTCACAATTTCCATGCTCCACGCCTACCTTATCAGTCCCCCCGTAAACGGGTACAAAAACTTCTCGTAATACCATAATCGTGTTGTCTTGACCACAACAATCATACTTACTCCATACGGATCTTATCCGTACCATTTTCTTAATCATACCACGTAGCTCAATTTATTAACAAAGTCTTCCATTAATTCCCTTAATAAAAACTTCTTAAGGGTCCATTTTCTTCTCAGACAGGTCATCATTTCCTAATTATCTCAAATTAGTACGTAAAACCTTGATGAGAATTCATTAAACTGTTTCATACCTTCCCGGTATTTATTTGTCCTTACCAAATCCTGGTAACCTAAAACCATTCTAGGCAGCACACGTTCGACCCTCATACAAAAATTCGTATAGCTGTATGTCACAATACCAACTATATTACAAACATTACCAACCTGGATACGCAATCCACATCATCTTTTCTGGGTCACTGCTGCCTTTCTCGTAGCTGCAAACAACATAACCTGTTAGGGAGAGACGACCCTAACCACACAACTCTATCGCACGATCTTAGAGTGAGAAGAATGGAAACCAATCCTAAATGTCCTGTGACCTGATTATAGATGTGGTGCACAACACACCGATAATCAAGACTCTACTAGACACAGTCTGTAGACACTTTCCGAGGACTAACTGCTCTGATACCACTTTTGTCACGACCCGACCCCGGGCCCGCGATTGGTGCCCTACCTGGGCACCCCTTTCGGTATACATCAGAGAATAGCTGCGGAACATACACAACTTATAAAATGCTTAAACATAAAATAACAACAGGCTAGCCGATAAGGCCACCTTCCGTAAAATATACGTAATAGAATAGTACATTTTTTTTTCTTTACAACCCAATCCACAAATGTGACTACAGACCTCTAAGAATAACAACTTTGGCGGGACAGGGCCCCTCCATACCCCTGAATGTACAACAACCGACAATACCAGGGATAAGCCTCCAAAATAAATGAGCTTCTCAACAGCTGAACATTGATCCTAAGAGGGAGGATCAGCAACCTGTACTCTACCTGCGGCATGAACGCATCCCCCCGAAGGAGGTCAGTACAACATGTACCAAATTTGTGGAACTGAAAGTACTGTAATGAAATCATAAGTCTATAATAAAACTGGAGACATGTATGATAGCTCAATTAACAGTACACTGTGCCTTATTAACAATGAGAGTTGTTATACCCCGTATTTCCAGAGTATGTACGCGAGGGCATACGTACAAAAGTTTAGCCTTAAGGTTAGGCATTGGACGAAAAAATTGTGCACACCTACCAAAAAGAATCGTTTTCCGACGAAACGTTTTCCAAACTTTGCGTAGGGAAAATTACGGCTATGTCATTTATTATTTTTGCGGATTTTTCCGAGAGACGAAACATTTTGGACCAACGAGAGGGCGACACTTGTCACCCTCTAATTGGAGGAAGAATGGGCGGTAAAGGGGACGATTGGTAGCTTGTTTTGTCAAGGAGTTGGTAGGATATTTTTGTGTAGTAGATGGATAAGGACACTTGCCTAAATCCTCACCCTACACTTGCATAGCACTTGGCTTCATCTTGGCCATTGGTTGGCCTATAAATACCCCTCTAACTTGAAGGTTTTCTTCCTCCACAAATCCATTTCTCCAAGTCTTGAAAATCCTTCCCCCTCTCTTGTTGTGTTTCGTCCAACACTCCCCCTCCCCCTTGAGAAGGCCTTGGCCGAAACACCCCCCCTCTAGCCTAGTAGCTCTAGCCGAACCCCCTGGGTAGAAAGTTGTCTTCCAAGTTTAAGTTACTATTCCAAAATACCCTAGCCCAAATCCCTTATAGTATTTTAGTAGAAGTTGTGTAGAACTTCTAAGGGCTTCTTGGAGCTATCGGAGCGTACAAATTAGGAGCTAAACCTTGCTCATGATCGACATTTTTACTTGGATAATTTTGGGCTTATCGAGGTAAATACTCTTGTCCTTCTATTGTAATTGGATATTACACATAAGAATAGTTAAGACTTGAGTATAAGAATAGAATTGAACTGTAATTACACTGAAGGATATTACAGAATATAAGTGAACTGTTATCACAGTAGAAGGGTATAAAAGAAGAATAATTGAACTGTACTTACATAGGACTGTTTTCACAGTAGACTTGAGTAGCTTGACGGGTAGGGAAGTGCTGCCCAATTTTCCGTAGAATAAAGAACCCTCTTCTTAGAACTGTTTACAGAATAGTCTAGACGTTGATACACGTATTTGACTATTATAGGCTGATTCTCTGCGCGCGACATATTCGACTTGGCAGATGGATTTCGCCGAGAAGGTATGTGATTCTTCCTATACTCTTGAGCATGATATTTTAAAATATATATATAGTACGGTAGACGTACGTGTGTTAACTGAATAATAATTACGGCAATGTCTTTTGACTTAAGCCTGAATAATATTTACGGCAATGTCTTTTGACTTAAGCCTGAATAATAATTACAGCAATGTCTTTTGACTTAAGCCTGAATAATAAGAATCTTGAAGTATTTCAAAAAAATACTGAATCATTTTTAACAGAAGAAAAATATTTGGTTTTTAAACAAAAAGCTTAAGAGTTATACTAGCTTTATGGGAAGTTAGGTATAACAACTTAAGAAAGATAAAAGGAACGGTTTACTTATGTGTTTATAAAAGACTTATATTGATTTCTGGAAAGCATAATAAGATGATTTGATGAGTAGACATAATACTATGGGTGTTAGTGGCTTGTAACGTTTGTGTAAGAGGGTATTCTTGTTGTGCTTATGTTGTTTAACGATAAGCTGTTATGTTAGTATTATATCACTCACCTCTTGACATGATACCGGGGTTAAGTCGCCTCCGTCTGGGGTATACCTCGGGCAGTCTGTGTGACTATGATGCGAGGATACCTCATGCGGGTCCAGGGGACCTATGCGGAGCTACGAGAGTTCCAGGTTAGTGTGCGGGATTATACCTCATGCGGTCTATGTGGCCATGCGTACTACGAGTCCAGGACGATGCCGAGGAGTAGCTACCCTCGATGCGAGGTTATACCCCATGCGGGCTTATGTGAGTGGCCTATGCGGACTACTGAGTCGAGTTAGGCTTGCATAATGATACTATGGGCGATTGGCCTGCTCGATCATTCGCGGCCTAGAAAAGACACTATTCTGATTTACCTATTGTTGCTCTTGTTTATGATGTGGCACTATGTGCGATTACATTGGTTGTTTCGTGCATATTTGTAAAATTGGTTTTAAAATGATATGATTTCATTTAAGTACTTTCTGATTTCACATACTTAGTACTGTTATCGACCTCCTTCGGGGCTGCGTTCATCGCAGGTAAGGGCAGGTGCTAGATCCACATCCTTAGGATCTTTGCTTTGGTGTCAGGAGCTCCATCTTCTCCGGAGGCTCTACTTTTGGGTATGATCTCCCTGTTGTTGTAAATAGTTTTGCACATTCGGGGTATGGCGGGGCCTGTCGCCATAGTTGTTACTTCCTTAAGTGCGTAGTCTATTATACAGTTGGGATGTAGCGCAAAACTATGTTATATATATATGCCGAAGAAAGCGACATTTTCTCACGTAAAGCGTGTCTCATTTTACAAGCTGTTTCATGTCTTGTTTTTATATTCCGTGATTACTCGATGTATGACTACTTGGGTGCGGGTAAGGCACGATCCGAGCCGGGCAAGTCGTGACAAGTAAATAAGAGTATACTTACAACATAAAAATAGGAAGCTCACGATCAGCGGGACCACCCGCCCGCAGATATCATTAAGCAATCCTACTCGCAGGACTATTTCATCCGCATAGGCCGCGTGGACCCGCGTGAGGTATTCCTCGCATGGGACTATTTCACCCGCATAGGTCGTGTAGACCCGCATGAGGTATTCCTCGCATAGGCTGTATCCGCCCGCATGGGACTATTTCACCCGCATAAGCCCTTACGGACTCGCATGAGGTATTCCTCGCATCGTGGGTAGCAAATCCACGGAATATGCAAATTCCACAAACCCGGGGAATGACCCCGTAATGAATAACATACTACTAGCACAAACCGACTATCACACATAACATAAGCACTACCGGCTTATCATACATAACATAAGCACTACCGGCTTATCATACCATATATAAACAAGTTAAGAAATCCCCCAACTTCTTATTAGTCTTATACATATACACTCTCATTTTTAGTTTACTTAAGGCACTAACATGTCATTATAAAAATCCGGGAATTTAACCCAAAGTACTACGTACTTCTACTCTTTTAAAATGACTCTTTTTCATACAAAACTTCCAAGATACTAATAACCATAGTATCAAGGCATAACTACTTTTCAAGACAAGTCACAATACCTTTTAGAAATACAATTATAGGCTTCTAAATCAAGTGACTTCTTTCTTTTAAAACTTTAAGCAATTGATGCCTTTAAATCAATTTGCCTTTCATTATTTCAAGTCATTTATCATACTTAAATTACTTAGAGTAAATCACTCTTTTTAACCTTCCATAAAGCTATTATAACCAACTTCCCATAAAGCCGTTATACCAGCTTTATACCTTAGAAACTTACATTCTTCTTTATAACCAAGAGGCTTAAACTTTCCAACAAAACAAGTATCAAAAATACTTTCAACATATTTAAAGTCTCTTATCTTTTGAAAACCAAGATATCCTTAATATTTAAACAAGTGAGTTAATTCCCTAACTCAACCAACTTGGACATTCTTAAAATAAGCCAAGGATATCAAATGGACTAGATTGTCAAAATCTTGTACGTCTACCGTACTATACATTTTCAACTTATTCATGCTCAAGAGATAAGAAAGTTCCACATACCTCTTCGGTTTAATCCACTTGCTAAGTCCAATACGCCGTACGTAGTATGTCAACCTATAATGACCATAAATCGTCTATTAACTTCTTACTTCAAACGTAGAATATTCCAAGTGCAAAGTCACTAAATTCTACGGAAAATCGGACAACACTTCCTTTGTTTCTACATACTTTGCCATATTTTTCAAGGCCGAATTCAATAACCAAACACGCCACATTTAAGGCTCAACAAAGTAGTTAACAATAGGGGGTTATACGCTTAATCAAGACGTGTAAAATTCCGCCCCACAATAAATATTAAACTAGTCCAACATATAATGTCCATTCGGTAAAAAAAATAGGGACAACAATACAAATTCGTTTCCAATCCCTATTCAATCCAAGTGGTTTAATATAACATGTTATCTAGCCACAATTGATTATAACTACTACAATCCTCAAGTAGGTAAACATGCGACGATTCTAATTATCGACCAAATTGTATTTCAATTTCAAATGGCTTAACATGTCATTTTCGATTTGAGCTTCCAAATTTCCATAACACTTATCAATCTTCATAACACATATCACATGATCATTTCTAACTTATAATAACATGCAATCTTAAATTACAAAAGTAAGACGAAGATTATACCTCATTTAGCCCAAATATGATCCAAGATCACTAAGGGGGGTGACACGTGTCGCCCTCCCGTTCGTCGCAATATTTCATTTTCCGACATTTTGATAATTCTGATAAATTTTTACTCGTCTCAAATCTTAACATTTTTGAGTTCTTACGTACGTTCTTATAAACATATCCTGAAATTCCGGGGTGTAACAATATTTATGCACACCACAGGAGCCTCCAGTATATCTTCAGTCAGAGGCAGCTGAATGTGCGACAGAGACGGTGGTTAGAGTTACTCAAGGAATGTGATATTGATATCCTATACCACCAGGAGAAAGCCAAGAAAGTTACAGATGCTCTTGGTCGTGGATCTTTGGGTAGTCTGCCAGAAGGGCAGCCAGATAGACAGGACGTGATTCGTGAGATTCATCAGCTACCGAGCCGGGGGGTTCGATTATTTGTTTCCGAGGTGAATGAAGTTTGGATCCGAGAGGTTGCCGAGTCTTCTTTCGTCGAGGAGGTGAAGAGGCGACAATATGAGGATTCAGCGTTGTCAGGACCCGACCTCGGGCCCGCGACTGGTGCCTTACCCCGGGCACCCTAGTGATACAACATCAGAGAAAATCAACGGAAATAAAAACTTAAACATGAACAAGACATAAAATAAGCAATAGGCTAACCAAAACGGTTACCTTCCTGTATATATAAATCAAAATTGAACAGTTAAATCCCTTACAAACCCTTCCCACAACAGTACTACAGACCTCTACGAATTTTATAACAACTATGACGGGACAGGGCCCCGCCATACCCCTGAATGTACAAGAACCTACAAACTCAGGGAATCATACCAAAAGATAAGCCTCCGGAGAAACGGAGCTTCCCAAAATCTTGAACTGTGATCCATGGCGAGGATCAACAACCGGTGTACCTCTACTGCGGCGTGAATGCATCCCGAAGGAGGTCGATCTACAGTACCAAGTATGTGGCCGAAAATCACGTAAATGAAATCATAATAGTCTATATAAACAGAGACATGTATGATAACCAAACTACGATTCACAATATATATTAGCGATCA
Organism: Przewalskia tangutica; assembly: GCA_029844215.1. Lineage (NCBI taxonomy): Eukaryota > Viridiplantae > Streptophyta > Magnoliopsida > Solanales > Solanaceae > Przewalskia > Przewalskia tangutica. The sequence continues at coordinate 75,037,057 of CM056720.1, read as the reverse complement.
TGTCAAGTCGGGGACTCACGCCGTAAAGTCATCACTCAAATATAACGGGAATTTAACCGCAACGGCCGCGTGCCCGACATCTTACCTCGGTATAAGCATGGCCATGGAACCATCCTAATGGAAGCATACCGTGGGCACCCATCGTGTCGGTATGTCGAAAGGAAATAACAAGATAACAATCATAATGGAAGCGTACTCGTGGACCACCAATCGTGTCGGTATGTCCAAAGCAAATAACGAATAACACTCACAATGGAAGCATACGAGTGGGCCACCCATCGTGTCGGTATGTCGAAAGGAATTAACAAGATAACAATCATAGTGGAAGCGTACTCGTGGGCCACCCATCGTGTCGGTATGTCCAAAGAAAATATGAATAACACTCACAATGGAAGCATACGTGGGCCACCCATCGTGTCGGTATGTCAAGGAAATAACAAGATAACAATCATAGTGGAAGCATACTCGTGGGCCACCCGTGTCGATATGTCCAAAGCAAATAACGAATAACACTCTAATGGAAGCATACCGTGGGCCACCCATCGTGTCGATGTCCAAAGGATCGATATAGTGGAAGCATACCGTGGGCCATCGTGTCGGTATGTCCATCAATCAACGGATAGCGGCCCAACGAGAGGCGGTACGTAAACACAACACTTGCACAACAAAAGCTATCACCACAAGCATAAGCAAGTTCAACATACTTTTAGACATTCTTTTTATGAACACAAATCCGGGTTTTAACCCCAAGGTACTACGTATTTTAACTCTTTAAAAGATCCATTTCTTTCACACAAAGTCACACGATACCCGTAGTATCAAAAATGAAATGCTTGTCTTTGTAAGTAAACCAAAACAATTTTCATACTTTCTTTTTAAACCAAATCATTTCTCCCTTTAAAGTCCAGTTACCATTTTAAATCCAATAATAAAACCATCCTTTTGTTTTCATAAAGTCATTATAACTAACTTCCCATAAAGCTGTTATAACACTTTATGTTTTAAACCAATTTAAGACAAAACCATGCCTTTCTTTTAAACCAAAACACTTCAAATTACTCAAGTCTCATTTCTTTTAGAAAACAAGTTCCTTACTTTGGAATTTAAGAAAAATCAATACTTGTTATTAATGATCTTATTAAAGCAGCCATAATCTAGGAAATGTAATACAATTTTGTCTGATACCACTTTTGTCACGACCCGTTCCGGGGCCCGTGACTGGTGCCTTACCCGGGCACCCAAGTAGTCATACATCAGAGTAATCAGCGGAACATAAAAACAATACATGAAACAAAATGTGAAATGAGACACATTTTACCTGAGAGAAAATCGCCTTACGGCATATATATATAATTACCAAAGTTGAACAGTTTAATCCTTACAACCACCGCCACATGTGCTCTGGACCTCTAAGATTTATACAACAACTATGACGGGACAGGGCCCCGCCATACCCCTGAATGTACAAGAACCTACAGACTCAGGGTAACATACCAAAAGATAAGCCTCCGAAGGAACGGAGCTTCCCAATACGCTGAAAAGTGATCCTAAACGCGGGGATTGACAAATGTACCTCTACTGCGGCATGAACGCGGCCAAGGAGGTCAAGACAGTACCAAGTATGTGGCGTAAATCAGAACGTAAATGAAATCATAATAGTCTATATAAAGCGGAGACATGTATGATAACCAAACTACGATACACATATACTTGATTATATCAAGCGGGGACTCACGCCTCAGTGATTACTCAAATATAAATATTGGGTCTCACGCCCACAACATCAATCATGCCCGTGGAATACCTTCCTCACTGCCGACAGTCTATGATATGATAACACCAAGAAGTACACCTGAACACCAAGTCCTACCTGATGCCAAAGCCGTATTAACAATACAATACAACCAAACCACGAAGGCGACCGGGGCAAGTCACGAAGGCGACTACGGATACCAAGGCCGACCACGTGGTGGCGGGCAAGTCACGAGGCTAACTACCGTGTACCAGTCGTATCACGAGACCGTCACTACTGAGCGGCAAGTGCGAGGGCTAACTACAGTACGAAGGCCGAATCACCACGAGATGGGGCAAGTATGAAAGCCGACCACGGTACAGGCGAACGAAGAAACCTCGTGGAGAGCTAGTCCGTGGAATAACACTATCAGCGAGCGCACTGCGGAATTCTCCGTCGCTGACGCTGCGTCAAGTAAGTTCTCAACAAGTCAACCGCCCTCCATGAGAGACGTGGTAGTATAGAAACACAATTCTTGCACAACAAAGGCTATCACAACAAGCATAGACAAGTTTCACAACAACAAGCATGCAAGTTATACACAACTCAAGGTACTTTCATTTTATGTCAAAGTCAGGGTTTTAACTGTTATACCCGTATTTCAGTATGCGTGGGGCGTGCGTAGAAAAGTTTGAACTTTAAAGTAGGCTTGGCGAAATATTTTTGTGCACAACACGATTAGAGTTGTTTTTCGGCGAAGCGTTTTACACAACTCGCGTAGGGTAAATTCGGCTATGTCATTTTTAATTTTGCGGATTTTTCCGAGAGGCGAAACATTTTGGACCAGCGGGAGGGTGACAAGTGTCACCTCATATTGAAGCGTTGTGGTGGCGGCAACTTGCACGATTTGCAAGTCAAGTGGGTAGATATTTTTGTAGATATTTGTGAGGTTTTAAGGAGTAGGGACTAGGGGCACTTGGGCAAATCTTGGCCTCCACTTGCCCCCACTTGGCTAGATCATGACCATTGGTTTCCTATAAATACCCTCCTTTGTGAAGCTTTCTTCATCCACTCACTTCCTTAAGTCTTGAAAGCCCTCCCATTTTTCGTGAGGCCACTGGCGAGAGTGAGCACCCACTCCTTATGGTGTGGCGAGACCACCCCCTTCCTAGTAGTTCTAAGTAGGGTACCCCACTTGCCTAGTTGTTCTCATAAAATACACCCCCTCTTGGTAGAAATACTCTCAAAGTATTGTTACTATACCCAATTACCTTAGCCAGTATACCTTGTAGTATTCCAAAGATACCTCTATCGTAGAGCAGGAAATACTACCTTATGTCCTTTTAGTCTCAAACCGAAACCCTAAGGAAAATCTCCATAGTTGGTTGGAGTATTAAGAAGAAGTTGTGTAGAACTTCTAAGGGTTGTTTGGAGCGGGTTGGAGCGCACGGAGTAGGAGCTAAACCTTGCTCAGGATCGACATTATAACTTGGATAATTTTGGGCTTATCGAGGTAAATATTCTTGTCCCCTTGTTGTAATTGGAAATTACATGTTGTAGGATTATATAGTTGAAGTATACTATATATAGATCTGAACATAGCTTTGCGGCAATGTCTTTTGACTTAAGCCTGAATAAAGAAGAGAACTGAACTGTAATTACATAGGACTGTATTACAGTAGAATTGTGTAGTATTACTGTGTAGTAGAATTGTATACGTCCGGTAAGACGTATAAACCCCCCCCCGGTTGGCTTGGTAGCCGGCCTCGATAGAGGAGGAGATTTACGCTGTTGGGGGAATCTTCTTAGAATTTTCTGTAGAATATGGAACCGAGTAGTCTAGACTTTGATAAACTTGTATAAACGTATAGGTGGAAGTACTACGAGTAGCGTATTCTACTTGAGGAGTGGAAAAGACTAGAAGAGGTACAGTACTGTGGAGCGTATTGCTTATTGTCGATAATCGTCGCGAGGTATGTGAACCTCTTCCTATCCTTTCTAGCATGATGTTTTATAAACTATGTAAATCTGATGAAGCGTACATGTGCTAAATGAGTTTGGTTGGTTCAAAACATAGGGTGTTATAATAGCTTTATGGGAAGTTAGTTATAACGACTCTATGTAGGTAACAGAATGATTTATTTATTGTAAAAGTTAAGAGACTTGATCTTGAAAGATAAGAGACTTAACCTAATTGACTTGATATGTAACATTTTGCTAAAAATGTTGTAAACCCTCATTCGCGAGTAATGAGTACTTGATTTTAAAAGAATAATGTTTTAATGAATTCGGAATTGAGAATAAGTATCGAACGAACCACAGCAGCGCTAATAAAGGGAAATGTATTGACTAATCAAGTATTATTAAAACCAGTAGAAACCTCCATCTGCATAGAAGCTAAGATGAGACAAAATGATATTACATTTCCTAGATCATGGCTGCTGTTATAAGATTGTTATAAACAAGAATAACCTACTCACATATAAGGTATATGTTTCTCAAATTGTTTTAAAGGAGAATTATATTATTAAGGGGTTAATACTATGAACTACGAAACCTTTCGAAACGAGAAACTTGAGTAATTGAAATTAGGCAAACTTGAACGTTTGGAAAAGAATGTTGTTACTTGAAGTTACAAAGAGTAGTGTTTTGAATTACTTAAAAGGATAGTCACTCTATTTTTATACTACGGGTATGGTGTGACTTTTTTGAAAGGAACGGATCTTTAAAGAGTTAATGTGTGAAGTACTTTGGGGATAAAAACCCAGACTTGTTAACATAAAGAAGAAAGTACCTTGTGTGAATAACTTGATTGTATTGGTTTGTGATAGCCTTGTAATACCTTCTTGTTGATTTGTTAAGTAAACGTATTAGGATGCTACGTGTGTTAGTATTTTGTGATATTTGTGTAAAGGGGTTTCCCTTGTTGTGCTTATGTTGTTTAACGGTAAGCCGTTGTGCTAGTATTACATCACTCACCTCTTGACATGTTTAGGGGTTGGTGCCCTCCGTCGCGGTAGACTCGGTGATGCAGGACCATGATTCGAGAATACCTCATGCGGGTCCTGGGGGCCTATGCGGAGCTACGAGAGTTCCAGGTTAGTGTGCGGCCTTTATGGTCATGCGGTCTATGTGGCCATGCGGACTGCGAGTCCAGGACGTTGTCGGGGAGTAGCTACCCTCGATGCGGGGAATACCTCATGCGGGCCATTGGAGTGGCCTATGCGGAGCTGCGGGAAGTTCCAGGGCTAGACGCGCACATTTGATACTGCGGGCGAGTGACCAGCTTTGATCATGTGACGGTCTAGACAAATATCATGATACAGTTTATGACCTTGTTAGTACTGTGGGTGTTAGTAGTCGGCTATGCCTTCGTACTTACCCTGTACTGTTTTATTTGGACACAGGTGGGACCTGGTGTTCATGTGTATTCCTTGGTGCCTTTATATCATAGACTGCCGGCAGTGAGGAAGGTATTCCACGGGCATGACTGATGTTGTGGGCGTGAGACCCATGGTTATATTTGAGTGATGACTTTGAGGGCGTGAGTCCCTGACTTGACATATCGCTATTTATTATAAATCGTAGTTTGGTTATCATACATGTCTCTGTTTTATATAGATGCTATGATTTCATTTACAATATTTTGATTTCACATACTTGGTACTGTTATCGACCTTCTTGAGATTTGCGTTCATGCCGCAGTTGAGGTACACGATCGTTGATCCTAGCTCTCGGTCACGATTCGGCGTTTGGGAAGCTCCGTTTCTCGAGGCTTATCGATGGTATAGTCCTGTCGTAGTAGGTGCTTACATTCGAGGTATGGCGGGGCCCTGTCCCGCCATTGTTGTCATGTCACTCTTAGAAGTGCAGAAAATCTTGTTGTGGGCAGATTTGTAATGGGATGTAGCTTCGGTTTAAGTTGATTTATATATATCTTGGGCAAGTTTTCTCAGATTATTATTTCATACTTCATGTTATTTCATGTCTTGTTTTATGTTCCGCTGATTACTCTGATGTTGTATCACTAGGGTGCCCGGGGTAAGGCACCAGTCACGGGCCCGGGTTCGGGTCGTGACAAAAGTGGTATCAGAGCAGTTAATCCTCGGAAAGTGTCTACAGACCGTATCCAGTAGAGTCTTGATTATCGATGTGTTGTGCACCACACCATGTCGAGAGGCTATAGGATATTTAGGATTGGTTTCCATTCTTCTCACTCTGAGATCGTGCCTTCGAGCTGTGTTATAAGTTGGACCCCTCTAACGTATTTCTTTCCCTTACCGTTATGCCTCCGTGTAAGGCAACCCGAGCCCAGGAGGGCAAGGCAGCCGAGGGAGCTGCGAGAAGAGCACAGAGGGTTACTAGGGCACATGCCCAATCATCACCTGGGGTGGTGTTTCATTCAGGGAGTTCTGCTACGTCACGGCCCCAGTGAGTTTAGCCGCGGCAGATTCCTCTGCGGCCATGACATTTTGAACCTTCAGTTCCACGACCGGGAACAGAGAATATAGATTGCAAAGAGGCGACCCTGTTACTAGCTACAGATTTAGCAACCGAGAGTATATTATCTACCGATGTACCGCGAGTCTTGATGAATATCTAAGAGAGGGTCGTGCAGGAGAAATTCTTGATTAGGCGAGCATGGCACGTATGCGGGCTTATGCACGCAGCCGAGAAACGTAGAGATCAGCGGGTTAACCAAGGCGAGAAGAGGGCGAAAGCAAGGTCCTTTGGTAACTTTCGAGTCGAGTCACCTCGCGGCAGATTAGATTATGCATCCACGGTGCGAGAGGTCCTCGCGGGGTTCGGGGCGTTCGGGGTATGCGGGAGTTGGTCAGAGCTCCAGAGCTTCCGGTTCACAGCTACACGTAGGTTCCCGGCCCGGATTGATTTTTCCCCGTGTTCACGCGATGTGCGTCATCCCGGGGAATGTCGTCTTTTAGTTGGTATTTGATTTACCTGCGGCCGTCAGGGCCATGTGTCGAAAGGATGTCCTAGTAGGAGGACTCAGCCTTCAGGATCGGTGGTTAGTTCGTCATCTTCCCTAGCTATGCGCCCTACGGGGCAGGTTTGACTAGAACGACTAAGGGGAGTGAAGCCGTAGATACAGGTATATCCTTAACCCTCTAGAGATTAGTACGTTTGATGAGATAAGTGTATCTTAAGTGTTATGTTCAGATAACATAAGTGAGAAATTGTGATTAGAAATCATGGTTAGGAACCGGGAAAGATTGGGGGATAAGAAAAAGTGTAAGCCTTAGAGCTTTATACGTAGAGACCTTAGAAGCAAGGCCATCTCGAGTAAAAGATTTATATTTTTACATTTAAACCTTGTCGGAGTGCATGGTGCACGTGAGCTATGTTTATGGGATAAGTCCCTGAGTAGTGTGGAATGAAAGAGGGTAGTTGAGCTAAGAAGACCGCTAGGTTTTCATAACGTGATTAGTGAGATTGTTCCGGATTGGGGAGCAAGTATTTTACGCGAGAGTGGGTCGGGTTGAGGCCATGCCGCAGGTCAACCCGCGACCTGTTTGGTGATGGGGTCAGTTTGTGGCGGTCCCGCCTTGTGGTAGGGTCACGAGGGTGTTGGACCCAAGTTTAGTTAACCAGCGTACGAGTTCGTGGATGCGTTCGACCAGTAGTCGGGCCGATGGGGGCAGCCCATCGTGTTTTCGATCGGGGCATTTACTCGGCGGTGTTGATATATCGAAGGTTGTAAGGTGCACGGGGTGCCTACCTTTGTCACGACCGTTCGGGGCGTGGTAGTGCCTTCGGGGCACCCAAGTAGCCATACATCAGAGTAACCAGCGGAAATATAAACCAAGACAGGAAACAGTTTATAAAATAAGACACAGCTTATGTAAGAAAACGTCGCCTTTCGGCATATATAAATAATCAAGTTTTGCAGTTACATCCCAACTGTACAATAGTACTACAGACCTCTAAGGAAGTAGACAACTATGGCGGGACAGGGCCCCGCCATACCCTGACTGTACAAAACTATCTACAATACAGGGAGATCATACCCAACAGTAGAGCCTCCGGAGAAGATGGAGCTCCTGACACCAACGCAAAAGATCCTAAGGATGCGGATCTAGCACCTGCTTGCCTTTACCTGCGGCATGAACGCAGCCCCCCGAAGGAGGTCAGTACAACAGGTACCAAGTATGTGAAACTATAAAGAACTGAAATGAAATCAAAGTATTTAAAACCTTTTCACAAATACAATCAGTTCAATTGCACATAGTGCCACATCACAAACAACAACAGTAATAGGGAAAGCAGATGAGTCTATTCTAGGCGCGAATGATCGAAGCAAGGCCAATCGCCCATAGTATCGTTCTGCGTGCCTAGTCTGACTTTCGCAGCCGCATAGGTCACGCGCACCGCGTGAGGTATCCCTCGCATCGGGGCAGCCAACCCCGGCATCCGCTAGGCTCCGCAGCCGCGCATAGCCTCGAAAAGACGCGTAGTCTCGGCGGACCGCATAGGGAATCCGCGTCAGGCTAAACACCGGAATGATCAATCACGGAGCATACCGCTGCTCGCATAGTCTCGCGGACCGCATAGGCCGTATAGACCGCGTCGAGGGGGCAAGCCCTCGGTATAACGATCGAGGGTAGGTGATACAATAACGATACAACGGACTTAGGTTAGCAACGTAAGCACGCAAGAATGACCCTTTACACAACATTTCAAGACACTAACCCAGTAGCATCATAATATGTCTACTTATCACACAAATCTTACTACACTTGAGAAATCAATACAAGGCTTTTATAAACAAATAAGTAAACAGTTCCTTTTTATCTTCTTAAGTTGTTATACCTAACTTCCCATAAAGCTAGTATAACTCTTAAGCTTTCGTTTTAAAAACCAAATATTTATCTTCTGTTAAAAATGATCGATATTCTTTTGAAATGTTTTGGTTCTTTGTTATTGGGCTTAAGCCGTGAGGCATTGCCGTAAGTATTATTCAGGCTTAAGCCGTGAGGCATTGCCGTAAGTATTATTCAGGCTTAAGTCAAAGACATTGCCGTAGTTATTATTCAGTTAACATATGTACGTCTACCGTACTATATATTGTAAAATATCATGCTTTAGGAAGAATCACATACCTTGTGAAAACCACCGCCAAGTTGAATATGTCGCGAGAGTCAACCTATAATAGTCACAGACATCTATCAAAGACTACTCGAAGGTCATTCTAAGCGGAGGGTTCACAACTCTACGGAAAGTCGGGCAGACTTCCCTACCGGTGAGCTATATAAGTCTCTGTGAAAGCAGTCTATGTGAGTCTGATTTTGATTATTCTTCTTTAAACCCTTCTCTGTAGTAGCAGTTCAATTCTTCGTGATATTCTTCTAAGTATTTAATACTTATTCTAATACTACTACAGTAAGTATTCTCTAATTCAAAGAGGTTAGGATTAGTTACCTCGGTAAGCACAATAGTATCCTAGATAAAGTCGCGCATGAGCAAGGTTTAGCTCCTAAGTTGTAAGCTCCGGTAGCTCCAAGAAACCATAGAAGATCTTTACAACTCCTACAAAGGACTAAGGGATTTGGTCTAGGGTATTTGGGCATTATAACAATACTAGAAGACAACTTTTCTACCAAGGGAGGGGTAGATTTAGGCTAGGCTAGGGGGTAGGCCCTCGGCCAACTCACTCGAGGGAGGTGTTGGACGAAGGCTAAGGAGAGGAGAGGATTTTTAGACTTGGAAGACAACTTTGTGGATGAAGAATTCTTCATCTAAAGGGTATTTATAGCTCAAGCCTTGGCCAACCAATGGCCAAGATGAAGACAAGTGCAAGGCAAGTGTAGGGTGAGGATTAACTAAACACAAATATCCTACCAACACATTGACTTTGTGCAAGGCACAAAAAACGTGCCCAAACTCTCCATGTTCGTCGATGGACGATTCAAGTCCATCAATGGGAGGGTGCCAAGTGTCGCCCTCCCGTTGGTCCAAAATGTTTCGTCTCTCGGAAAAATCCGCAAAAAATAGTAATGGCATAGCCGGAATTTTCCCTACGAAAGTTGTGGAAACGTTTACGAAAGCGATTCTTTAAGCGAGTTGTGCACAATTTCGAACTTGGCCTAATCTTTAAGGCTAGACTTTATGCGTATTCCCTTACGCATACTCGAAATCTGAGGTATAACAACCTTCACCTTATGACGACAGTGGAGCCAGTGCAGTATTTCTTTTGGAAGTTTTACGAGCGGGGTTAGGAACTCGGGTGAGTCTCGAATCGCATTCGCCCTCGGGCGGTGTTTTGATTTCGTGGTATTGTGAGGATTGTTGCCTCTGTTGAAGTGTTGTAGCTACCATTTCAGTGATCGGATATCGCCTTATGAATCCTTAGGGGAGGAAGTGAAAGTTGTCGGTCGATTGGTTCGATGTTGGCGAGATTGAGTTGTTGGTTCATCTGGTTTCATTGAGAATGTGGGTGAGGTGTGACGAGTTTTGGAAAACGAGGAAACTTAGCGAGTTACTTTGGGCCTTTCTGATCATGTGAAGAATAGGCCAGATTGCCTATATGTTAGCTTTTGCCGTCCGACTTAGGAGGCAGTATGTCCGGTCCTTCATGTTGTTAGGTTCGGAAAAGTATCGGAAATCCATCCAGAGTGTTCCCAGTTAATGATGACCAAGTTGGAGATAGTAACCTAGAGATTTCGGAAACGGAAGCAGTAACAGAAATGTGGTAAGTTATGAGAAAGAGTTCGAGTGTACGAGAAGAGTACGACGCGTAAGGGAAGAAGCGAGCATGTATTGCGAGCTTAGGGGTGATCATTTCTTTTGTAAGGAGAAGGTGCGAAGGAAGTACATTTTAGACCACGGGTAAGGGCTTTTGTGTCGCTAGAGGTGTTTCCTCGTGGACTTGGATGTAAGTATTTGCGCAGGTGTTTCTGTGGCCAGGTGTGGCAGGATTGTTTTCGTAAGTATAGCAGTGAAGACTATACTGGCGCATGTTTGTTTGAGACTTAGAAGGAACATTCGGGACGAATGTTTCTAAGGAGGGGAGAATGTTATACCCCGTATTTCTAGAGTATGTACGTAAGGACGTACGTAGAAAAGTTTGAACTTTAAAGTAGGCTTGGCCGAAATATTTTTTGTGCACAACACCCGATTAGAGTCGTTTTTCGACGAAACGTTTTACACAACTCGCGTAGGGTAAATTCCGGCTATGTCATTTTTAATTTTTGCGGATTTTTCCGAGAGACGAAACATTTTGGACCAACGGGAGGGTGACAAGTGTCACCCTCATATTGGGCATTGTGGTGGGCGGCAACTTGCACGATTTGCAAGTCAAGTGGGTAGATATTTTTGTAGATATTTGTGAGGGTTTTAAGGAGTAGGGACTAGGGGGCACTTGGGCAAATCTTGGCCCTCCACTTGCCCCCCACTTGGCTAGATCATGACCATTGGTTTCCCTATAAATACCCCTCCCTTTGTGAAGCTTTCTTCATCCACTCCTCACTTCCTTAAGTCTTGAAAGCCCTCCCCATTTTTCGTGAGGCCCAGCTGGCGAGTGAGCACCCACTCCTTATGGTGTGGCGAGACCACCCCTTCCTAGTAGGGCTAAGCGTGGTACCCACTTGCCTAGTTGTTCTCATAAAATACACCCCCCTCTTGGTAGAAATACTCTCCAAAGTATTGTTACTATACCCAAATTACCTTAGCCAGTATACCTTGTAGTATTCCAAAGATACCTCTATCGTAGAGCAGGAAATACTACCTTATGTCCTTTTAGTCTCAAACCGAAACCCTAAGGAAAATCTCCATAGTTGGTTGGAGTATTAAGAAGAAGTTGTGTAGAACTTCTAAGGGTTGTTTGGAGCGGGTTGGAGCGCACGGAGTAGGAGCTAAACCTTGCTCAGGATCGACATTATAACTTGGATAATTTTGGGCTTATCGAGGTAAATATTCTTGTCCCCTTGTTGTAATTGGGAATTACATGTTGTAGGATTATATAGTTGAAGTATACTATATATAGATCTGAACATAGCTGCGGCAATGTCTTTTGACTTAAGCTGAATAAAGAAGAGAAGCGAGCTGTAATTACATAGATGTATTCTGTGGGGTGTGTAGTATTCTTGTGTAGTATTGTATCGTCCAGAAGGCGTATAAACCCCAGGTTGGCTTGGTAGCGGCCTCGATAGAGGAGGAGATTTCTGTTGTTGCGGGGAGGTCTTGCAATTTTGTAGAATATGGAACCGAGTAGTCTAGACTTTGATAAACTTGTATAAGCGTATGGGTGGAAGTACTACGAGTAGCGTATTCTACGAGGAGTGGAAAAGACTAGAGAGTGCGATCTTGTGGAGTGTATTGCTTATCGATAATCGTCGCGAGGTATGTGAACCTCTTACTATCCTTTCTAGCATGATGTTTTATAAACTATGTAGTCTGATGAGCGTACATGTGCTAAATGAGTTTGGTTGGTTCAAAACATAGGGTGTTATAATAGCTTTATGGGAAGTTAGTTATAACGACTCTATGTAGGTAACAGAATGGTTTATTTATTGTAAAAGTTAAGAGACTTGATCTTGAAAGATAAGAGACTTAACCTAATTGACTTGATATGTAACATTTTGCTAAAAATGTTGTAAACTCTCATTCGCGAGTAATGAGTACTTGATTTTAAAAGAATAATATTTTACTGAATTCGGAAATGAGAATAAGTATCGAACGAACCACAGCAGCGCTAATAAAGGGAAATGTATTGACTAATCAAGTATTATTAAAACCAGTAGAAACCTCCATCTGCATAGAAGCTAAGATGAGACAAAATGATATTACATTTCCTAGATCATGGCTGCTGTTATAAGATTGTTATAAACAAGAATAACCTACTCACATATAAGGTATATGTTTCTCAAATTGTTTTAAAGGAGAATTATATTATTAAGGGGTTAATACTATGAACTACGAAACCTTTCGAAACGAGAAACTTGAGTAATTGAAATTAGGCAAACTTGAACGTTTGGAAAAGAATGTTGTTACTTGAAGTTACAAAGAGTAGTGTTTTGAATTACTTAAAAGGATAGTCACTCTATTTTTATACTACGGGTATGGTGTGACTTTTGTGAAAGGAACGGATCTTTAAAGAGTTAATGTGTGAAGTACTTTGGGGATAAAAACCCAGACTTGTTAACATAAAGAAGAAGATACCTTGTGTGAATAACTTGATTGTATTGGTTTGTGATAGCCTTGTAATACCTTCTTGTTGATTTGTTAAGTAAACGTATTAGGATGCTACGTGTGTTAGTATTTTGTGATATTTGTGTAAAGGGGTTTCCCTTGTTGTGCTTATGTTGTTTAACGGTAAGCCGTTGTGCTAGTATTACATCACTCACCTCTTGACATGTTTAGGGGTTGGCGCCCTCCGTCTGGGGTAGACTCGGTGATGCAGGACCGTGATTCGAGAATACCTCATGCGGGTCACAGGGGCCTATGCGGGCTACGAGTTCGAGTTAGTGTGCGGCCTTTATGGTCATGCGGTCTATGTGGCCATGCGATGCGAGTCGGGGCGTTGCGGGAGTAGCTACCCTCGATGCGGGGATACCTCATGCGGGCCATTGGGTGGCCTATGCGAGTGCGGGAAGTTCGAGGCTAGACGCGCACATTTGATCTGCGGCGAGTGACCGGCTTTGATCATGTGACGTCTGCAGACGGATATCATAATCTGATTTATGACCTTGTTAGTCTTGTAGGTGTTAGTAGTCGGCTATGCCTTCGTACTTACTGTCTTGTTTTAGTTGGACACAGTGGGACACGGTGTTCATGTATTCCTTGGTGCCTTTATATCATAGGCAGCGGTGAGGAAGGTATTCCACGGGCATGGTGATGTTGTGGGCGTGAGACCCATGTTTATATTTGAGTGATGACTTTGGCGTGAGTCACGACTTGACATATTTGCTTATTTATTGTAAGCGTAGTTTGGTTATCATACATGTCTCTCTGTTTTATATAGCGCTATGATTTCATTCTGATATTTTCACTTTCACATACTTGGTACTGTTGTCTTGACCTCCTTGGCTGCGTTCATCCGCGAGTTGAGGTACACGATCGTTGATCCTAGCTCGTGGTCACGATTCAGCGTTTGGGAAGCTCCGTTTCTCCGGAGGCTTATCAGTGGTATAGTCCCCTGTCGTAGTAGGTGCTTACATTCAGGGGTATGGCGGGGCCCTGTCCCGCCATTGTTGTCATGTCACTCTTAGAGGTATGTAGTACTGTTGTGGGCAGAGTTGTAATGGGATGTAACTGTTCGGTTTTAAGTTGATTTATATATATGCCGGAGGGCAAGTTTTCTCAGATTATTATTTCATACTTCATGTTATTTCATGTCTTGTTTTATGTTCCGCTGATTACTCTGATGTTGTATCACTAGGGTGCCCGGGGTAAGGCACCAGTCACGGGCCCGGGTTCGGGTCGTGACATAACCCTAAAGTACTACGTACGTTAAATTCCTTTTAAGAGATCCATTCCTTTTATAAAAGTCACCCGATACCCTTAGTATAAAAATAGAGTGACTTACATCTTTTTAAGTAAACCAAAACAACTTCCATAATTTCCTTTTTAAAACCAAATTAAGGCAATACCATGCCTTCTTTTTGGACCAAAACACTTCTCTTTTTAAAGTCAAGTTACCACATTAAAACCAATGATAAAACCCTTCTTTTGTTCTCATAAAGTCGTTATAACTAACTTCCCATAAAGGTTATAACACTTTATGTTTTAAACAATTTAAGACAAAACAATGCATTTCTTTTCCTAAAGTTCCAGTTTGCCTAATTTCAATTACTCAAGTCTCTTTATTTTAGAAAAGTTTCATAGTTCAATGTCTTAATCTCTTTTAAAACAATTGAGTAACATATGCCATATGTGTGAGCAGTTTTATTCTTGTTTATAACCATCTTATTAAAGCAGCCATGATCTAGAAAATGTAATATCATTTTGTCTCATCTTAGCTTCTATGCAGATGGAGGTTTCTACTGGTTTTAATAATACTTCATTAGTCATTACATTTCCCTTTATTAACGATGCAGTGGTTTGTCGATACTCATTCTGATTTCCGAAATCAGTAAAACATTATTCCTTTTAAAAACCAAGTACTCATTACTCACGAATGAGGTTTCACACAAAGTTCATATTAATTCTTTTAAGTCAAGTCTCTTATCTTTTAAGATCAAGTCTCTTAACTTCTAAAAATCAGTAAACCATTCTCTTTATCTCTCTCTTAAGACGTTATACCTATCTTCCCATAAAGCTAGTATAACTCTTATGTTTTCAAAACCAAGTATTACTCTTCTTTCAAAACGGTTTATTAATCTTTTGAAATACTTCAAGATTCTTTATTATTCAGGCTTAAGTCAAAAGACATTGCCGTAACACTACATTCAGTTAACACACGTACGTCTACTATATATATATACCTTTAAAATATTTCAAGGTTCTTATTATTCAGGCTTAAGTCAAAAGACATTGCCGTACAACTATATTCAGTTAGCACACGTACGTCTACCATACTATATATATATGTTATTCAGGCTTAAGTCAAAAGACATTGCCACACGTACGTCTACCGTACTATATATATATTCTTTTAAAATACTTCATGCTCAAGAGTATAGGAAGAATCACATACCTCGCGACGATTATCGACTATAAGCAAAACGCTCAACGGCTATAACGCTAGCCTTGTCCACCTTCCAAGTAGTTCATGCTACTCGCGAACATTCAACCAATAAAGGTTATTAGTCTACGTAAATACGGTCTATGTAAATGATTAATCTTCTACTTTAATATTCTTACGATGTGATTTGGTTCAAGTCTTTTCTGTAATATCCTTCTATTACAGTTCAATTCTCTTCTATGAATCTTATATTCATTTCAATACTACTACAGTATGTAATTTCCAATTACACTAGAAGGATAGGATTATTTACCTCGGTAAGCCCAAAATTATCCAAGTTTAAAGTCGATCCTGAGCAACGTTTAGCTCCTACTCCGAGTGCTCCAATCCGCTCCAAACAACCCTTAGAAGTTCTACGCAACTTCTACTTAACACTTCACTCGACTATGAAGGTTTTTCTTAGGGTTTCGTTTAGTGACTAAAGGAAGTATAATAGTATTTTCCGGGCTCTACGTATAGAGGTAACTTTGGAAAGTACTACAAGGTATATGGGCTAAAGTATTTGGGCATTATAACAATACTTGGAGAGTATTTCTATACCACAAAAGGGGGGGTATTTGTTATACCCCGTATTTCCAGAGTATGTACGTGAGGGCGTACGTATAAAATTTGAGCCTTAAAGATTTGGCAAGTTCGAAATTTGGGCACAAGTGCCGAAAAGAATCGTTTTTAAATGAAGCGTTTTACTAAACTTGCGAAGGAAAATTCGGCTATGTCATTTATAATTTTTGCGGATTTTTAGAGGCGAAACATTTTGGACTAACGGGAGGGTGACAAGTGTCACCCTCACATTGGCCGTGACTTTGGGCGGTATTGGACGAAATAGGTGGCATGGTTAGGTAGGATATTTTGTGCAAGTTGGTGTGGTAGATGGATAAGGTGCACATGGCTTAATCCTAGCCCTACACTTGCCTAACACTTGGAAGAATCTTGGCCATTGGTTGACCATTTCTTGACCTATAAATACCCCCCCTTGTTGAAGAGTTATTTCATCCAAACTTGAGCAATCTTTCTAAGTCTCACAATACTCCCTCCCTCTTGATATTTCGTCCAAGAGCACCTCCCCCCCCTCTTTTGAAGCCTTGGCCGAGAGCCTTTCCCCCCCCCCCTTTTGAGAAGCTTGGCCGAGAGGGTCTCCCCCCCCTAGCCTAGTTGTTTTCGTATAATACCCCTTGTTGTGGTATAGAAATACTCTCCTAGTATTGTTATAATGCCCAAATACCTTGGCCCAAATACCTTTTAGTATTCCCAAGGTTACACTTATACAAAAGCCGAAAATACTATTATACTTTCTTTGCCACTAAACGAAACCCTAAGGAAAATCTTCATTGATAGTTGAAGTATTTAAGTAGAAGTTGGTTAGAACTTCTAAGGGTTGTTTGGAGCGGATTGGAGCACTCGGGTAGGAGCTAGCGTTGCTCGGAGCGACTTTAAACTCGGATAATTTTGGGCTCATCGAGGTAAATACTCATCCTTCTATTGTAATTGGAAATTACATCTTGTCATAGTAGAAATGAATATAAGATTCATAGAAGAGAATTGAACTGTAATAGAAGGATATTATAGAATAGACTTGAACTGAAATCACATCAGAAGAATATAAGTAGAAGTTTAACTGTACTTACATAGGACTGTATTACAGTAGACTGATAACCTTTATTGGTTGAATGTTTTGCAAGTAGCATGTGCTACTTAGAAGGTGGTCAAGGCTAGCCGGGTTATAAGCGTGGGCGTTTGCTTATAGTCGATAATCGTCGCGGTATGTGATTCTTCCTATACTCTTGAGCATGATATTTTAAAGGAAGATATATATAGTGCGGCAATGTCTTTTGACTTAATCACGAATAATATGTAATGCGGTAAGCGTCGTGTGCTAATTGAGCGTAGTTATGCGGCAATGTCTTTTGACTTAAGCCTGAATAATAAGAAACTTGAAGTATGTCACAAGAGTTAAGAAACCATTTTTGAAAGAAGAGTAACACTTGGTTTTAAAGGTTTTAAAAAGAGTTATACTAGCTTTATGGAGAGTTAGGTGTAACGTCTTAAGAGAGGTAAAGAAAATGGTTTACTGATTTTAGAAGTTAAGAGACTTGATCTTATAAGATAAGAGACTTAACTTAAATGAATTAATATGAGTTTTGTGTGAAACCTCATTCGTGAGTAATGAGTCGTGGTTTTAAAAGGAATAATGTTTCTTGATTTGAAATCAGAATGTGTATCGACAAACCACTGCAGCGTTAATAAAGGAAAATGTATTGAATAATGAAGTATTATTAAAACCAGTAGAAACCTCCATCTGCATAGAAGCTAAGATGAGACAAAATGATATTACATTTCCTAGATCATGGCTGCTTAATAAGATTTATGAACAAGAATAACCTACTCGCCTATGGCATATGTTACTCAATTGTTTTAAAAGAGAGTAAGACATTGAACTATGAAACTTTTTTTAAAAGAGACTTGAGTAATTGAAATTAGGCAAACTGGAACTTTAGGGAAAAGAAAGGCGTTGTTGTGTCTTAAATTGGTTTAAAACATAAAGTGTTATAACAAGCTTTATGGGAAGTGAGTTATAACGATTTTATGAAAAAGGGTTTTATCACTGGCTTAAAATGTGGTAACTTGACTTTAAAAAGAGAAGTGTTTTGGTCTAAAAAGAAGGCATGGTATTGCCTTGATTGGTTTTAAAAAGGAAAGTATGGAAGTTTTTTTGCTTTACTTGAAAGATGTAAGTCACTCTATTTGTATACTACGGGTATCGGGTGACTTTTATAAAAGGAATGGATCTCTTTAAAAGAAATTTAACGTACGTAGTACTTTAGGGTTAAAACCCGGACTTTGACATAAAATGAAAGTACCTTGAGTTATGTATAACTTGCCTATGCTTATTGTGAAACTTGCCTATGCTTGTTGTTGTGAAACTTGCCTATGTTTGTTGTGATAGCCTTTGTTGTGCAAGAATTGTGTTTCTATACTACCGCGTCTCTCGATGGAGTAGGTTGACTTATTGAGAACTTATTGGGGCGTCTTGGCAGTGTGGAGAAATTCCGCAGTGCGGTCCTCTTGATAGTGTTATTTTTGCTAATCGCTTTGGACATCCGACCGCGATCGTAGCGCGCGGGTATGCTTCCATTTTGATTCTTTGTCTGGTTGTTCCTTTTTGGACACGGCGACCGCGATCGTAGCGCGGGTAGTATGTTTCCATTTTGGATTGATGTCTTCTTGTTTCCATTTTGGATTCTTTGTCTTCTTGTTTCCATTTTGGATTCTTGCCTTATTGTTCCTTTGGGCATCTTGACCGCGATCGTAGCGCTGCGGGTATGTTTCCATTTTGGATTCTTTGTCTTCTTGTTTCCATTTTGATTCTTTGTCTTGTTGTTCCCTTTTGGACATCTCGACACGATCGTAAGCGCACAGGTATGCTTCCATTTTGGATTGTTAGTACGACTTTGGCATCAGGTAGGACTTGGTGTGCAGGTGTACTTCTTGGTGTTATCATATCATAGATGCCGCGATGAGGAAGGTATTCACGGCATGATTGATGTGGAGGTGTGAGACCGACTTGATATAAGCGTTATATGGGTGTCTTGTAGTTTGGTTATCATACATGTCTCTGCTTTATTAAATTGCTATGATTTCATTTATAGTACTTCTGATTTCACATACTTGGTACTGTTGTCTTGACCTCCTTGAAGCTGCGTTCATGCCGCAGTAGAGGTATATCGGTATCGATCCGCTTTTAGGATCACCTTTCGGCGTCTTGGGAAGCTCGTTCCTTGGAGGCTTATCTTTGGTATGTTACCACGAGTGCAGTAGGTTCTTGTACATTCGAGGTATGGCGGGGCCTGTCCGTCATAGTTGTTGTATAAATCTTAAGTGCATGCTTGGTGTGGGCGGGGTTGTAAGGATTATGCCCATTCAAAATGTCTTTGTATATATATATGCTAAAAGGCAATCGTTTTGGTTAGCCTATTTTCTTTCATCTTGATCCATGTCTATTTGCATGTCTAAGTTTTTATTTCGCTGGTTTTCTCGATGTTGTATCACTAGGGTGCCGGGGTAAGACAGTCACGGGCCGGTTGGTCGTGGCATGTTATCTGAAAACAACTAGGCTAGGGGTGGTGTTCTCGGCCAGGCTTCTCAAGAGGGCTTTGGGCGAACTCAACTACAAAGGGAAGGGATTTTAAGACTTGGAAAATGATTTTAGGATGAAGAAGTTCATCAACTTAGAGGGTATTTATAGGTCAAGCAATGGCCAACCAATGGCCAAGATCAAGCCAAGTGCCTTGCAGTGTAGGGCTAGGATTAAGCCAAGTGCACCTTATCCATCTACCACACCAACTGCACAAAATATCCCACCTAACCACAAGCTCCAAATCGTCCCATTGCCGCTGACCTCTTCCAATGTGAGGGTGACACATGTCACCCTCCGTTGGTCCAAAATGTTTAGTCTCTCGGAAAAATCCGCCAAAAATAATAAATGGCATAGCGGAATTTTCCCTTCGAAGTCTTGTAAAGCGTTTAGTCGAAAACGATTCTTTCGCACTTGTGCCCCAAATTTTGAACCATGCCAACTTAAGGCTTAAATTTTTATACGTACGCCCTCACGTACATACTCTGGAAATACGGGGTATAACAGTAACCGTTTTGGTTGGCCTATTTTCTTTTATCTTGATCCATAACTATTTGTATGTTTAAGTTTTTATTTCCGCTGGTTTTTCTCTGATGTTGTATCACTAGGGTGCGAGTAGGGCACGATCCACGGGCGGTTTGGGTCGTGACAAAAGTGGTATCGAAGCGATTAGTCCTCGGAAAGTGTCTGACCGTGTCTAGTAGAGTCTTGATTATCGATGTCGTGCACCACATCTATAATCGGAGGTGCGAGACATTTAGGATTGGTTTCCATTCTTCTCATTACGAGATCGTGCCTTAGAGTCTGTGTGATAAGTTGGACCCTCGGCGTATTTTGTTTTTACGATTATGCCTCGCGCCGAGCAACCGGGCGAGAAGGCAAGGCAACAGAGGAGGCTGCGAGTAGAGCAACAGCGATCTCTGAGACCCAAGATACCTACGCCTCGATCCCGATGGAGGCGGAGGAGATGGTTCTGAGGAGTTGGCGATTATTGGCGAGTTGTGGCGACACGAGGATAGGGCTGGGCCAGCAGTTCCGATGCACCGATGGTTCACCCCAGATCAGATAGTTTGAGGCTACGGGATTTTATGAGTTGTAGCGCTTGAGTTATCTGGTCGAGGCACGAGGATGATCCGCGAGTTCATCCGGCGATTCTGACGGATCATGAGTGATCAAGGCATCGGAGACCGAGTCGGTGGTCCTAGGTTCGCATCGGTGCGTGATACATTTGTCGTAGTTTTGATCGTGGGAGCTGTCGGGAGAGAATGCACTTCGACTATATGGGGCGAGTTCGGAGGCATTTCTTGCACATTTCTTGCCTCCACAGATGAGGAGGGCTCGGGCCGACAGATTTTTGGAGTTGCGGCAGAACGGGCGTACGATTCGGGAGTACAATGTGGAGTTCGACTCATTGGCTCGATACGTCCCCGTGTTAGTAGCTAGTATGGAGGATCGAGTGCACCGATATGTTACATGGCTCGATGATTGCCTAGCAGAGAGTTGTTCGGGTGTAGCCGCCCGGTAGGGCATGGACATTGCTCGCATGCAGGCTTATGCACTTGGATGTGAGGAGCGGAGAAATCGACGGAATGACCAAGATCAGCAGAAGAGGGCCAAAACAGCAGGGTCCTTTGGTGACTTTCGAGGCGGACCACCTCGGCGAGCCGGTTTTGCGCCTCGCCCGATGCAAGTGGTCCCCACCGTCGTCGGGGCGTTTGGGACATTCGAGGCGGTCGGGGCTCCTGTGTTTCAGATTTTGGGAGTAGAAGTGCTCGCCGGATGAGGCCACCCGTATCTCAGTGTGGCTGTTGTGGTAAAGCCCATAGGGGGGAATGTCGTACTGGTTTGGGAGATTGCTATACTTGCGGCCGACAGGGCCATTTGATGGGAGACTGTCCAGGCCGGGGTAGCAATGGTGGGATAGCACAGCTACTAGATCGATTCTTGGGTTCTTCACCTTCCATAGCTAGGCGGGATATTCATACACCGTGAGCCACGGCAGGTCGCGGTGGAAGTTCCCGATTTAGCGGTCTTTTGACCGCCTATTTTGTGTATATCCTTAACCCTCAGAGACTTGTATGTATTGATGTTATGATAATGTTTTAAGTGTTATGTTCGGATAGCTTTGTGCTAAAATGTGATTTAGAAACACAGTTAGTGAAAAAGGGTAAGCACGGGGTGAGAAAATGATGAACCTTAGAATATTACAGTTGAGACCTTAGATGTAAGGCCGTCTTGAGTACAAGATTTTTGCGGGTGATCTTTGTCAGAAGGTATAAGTATACGTGGAGTAATTGTGGGAAAATTCCTTGGGTGGTGTAAAATGGAAGTGGTAGCTTTCAGGACCTGTATAGGTAAGATTGTTCCGGATCGGGAAACAAGAGCTTGATGCGTTAAGTGGGTCGGGTTGGGGCCATGTTGCGGGCCAACCCGCGGCCTGTTTCGAGGTGGGGTCAGCTCTGGGTGGTCCCGCCAGGTGGTAGGGTCACGAGGGTGCTAGGCCCAAGTTTAGATGACCATCGTATGAGTTCGTGGATGCGTTCGACCAGAATCGGTTCGTGAAGGCCGGGAATGGCCTTAGAGGAAGGTGAAGCTAGTAAGATGACCAAGTTTGGATGTAGTGACTCCAAAGTTTCGGCAACAGAATTGTTGACTGAAGTGTGGTACGTGTACTAAGAAGAGTTCGAGTGTTCGAGAAGGGTACGACGAGAAAGGAAAGAAGTGAACTTGTCTTAGAAAGATGGAGTAATCTTTTTGTGAAATGAATGCGAAGGAGTATCCTTTGGACCGAGCGAGAGTTAGTCTTGTTTTACATCGCCGAGGTGATTCCTCGTTGGCTTGGATTTAAGTATTTGCGCGTGTTATTACGTGACCATATGCGGCATTTGCAAGCGGTTAAGCTATGAGAACTTGATCGTTATCTGTCTTGAAAAGGAGCATTCGACGAATGTTTCTAAGGAAGGGAGAATGTTATACCGTATTTCCGGTAGTATGCGTGAGGGTATGCGTATAAAAATTTAAGCCTTAAGGTTGGCAAGGTTCGAAATTTGTACACAAGTGCGAAAGAATCGTTTTTCGAAGCGTTTTACAAGACTTGCGAAGGAAAAATACGGCTATGTCAGAACGACTCGCCCCGGGGCATCGTGCCTTATCCCGCACCCTAGTGACACAACATCGGAGAAAACCAATGGAAAATAAAACTTTAAACAAGAAACAAGATATATGATCATAAAGCCAACCCAGCGGTTACCTTCCAATAACATATATAAATACAACTCTTACAAAACGAGCAGTTTAATCCTTTTTACAAACCACACTTGCGTGATTACATGCACCTCTAAGATTTACAACAACTATGACGGGACGGGGCCCATACCCCGAATGTACAAGAACCTCTGACTCGGGAACACATACCAAAAGATAAGCCTCGGAGAAACGGAGCTTCCCAAAATGGCCCGAGATCCTAAGAGCGAGGATCCACGGCCGATGTACCTCTACTGCGGCATGAACGCAGCCCGAAGGAGGTCGACAGGTACCAAGTATGTGGCTGTAAAAATCGTAATGAAATCATACTAGTCTATATAAAGCGGGAGACATGTATGATAACCAAACTCTGATTCACAACATAAGCGGTCATGTCGATCGAGGACTCACGCCTCAAGTCATCACTCAAATATAACTATGGGTCTCACGCCCACAACATCAATCATGTTCGCATCATGGCGCGTGCCGGAATCTGCGCCGGTGTAGACATGTCCATGATGCAACAATAATACCAATGCCCAGGCGCGTGCCCCGAATTCTACCTCGGTGTAGACACGTCCATGTGACATCAACAATAATATCTTGGGTGATCAACCACGCGCGTAGCCACATGCCCGAAATTCTACCTCGGTGTAGACATGTCCATGTAACCACAATAACAATATATCGGTAATCAACCCGGCGCGTGGCGCGTGCCGGAATCTGCGTCGGTGTAGACATGTCCATGTGACATCAACAACAAGCGATAATCAAAATGGAAACATACGTGGAATTCTCCATCACCGCCAAAGACGTCCAGTAAGTTCTCAACAAGTCGTAGGCCTCTATCGAGAGCGGTAACGAGAAATACCACACTTGCACAACAAAGGCTATCATCACAAGCATAGGCAAGTTTCACAACAACAAGCATAGGCAAGTTTCACAACAACAAGCATAGGCAAGTTTCACCTGACTCAAAGTACTTTCATTTTATGCCAAAGTCGGGTTTTAACCCCAAAGTACTACATCGTTAAGTTCTTTTAAAGAGATCCATTACTTTTATAAAAGTCACCCTATACCCGTAGTATTAGAATGACCAACCCACATTCCTTTTCAAAATCAAGTAACAACATTCTTTTCCTAAGTTCGGTTTGCTAGTTTCAATTACTCAAGCTTCTCATTTTCAAATGCTCAAGTCACTTATTTTAGAAAGGTTTCATAACTCATAGTCTTAATCTCTTTTAAAACAATTGAGTAACATATGTCATATATGTGAGTAGTTTATTCTTGTTTATAACGATCTTATTACGGCAGCCATGATCTAGAAAATGTAATATCATTTTGTCTCATCTTAGCTTCATGCGGATGGAGGTTTCTCCGGTTTTAATACAACACATCATTATTCAATACATTTTCCTTTATTAACAACTGCGGTGGTGCTGTCGATACACATTCGATTTCAAATCGGTAAAACATTATCCCTTTAAAAACCAAGTACTCATTACTCACGAATGAGGTTTCACACAAACATCCACATTAAAACAAATAAGTTAAGTCTCTTATCTTATAAGATCAAGTCTCTTAACTTCTAACATCGATAAACCATTTTCTTACCTACATAAAGTCGTTATAACCAACTTCCCATAAAGCCGTTATAACACTTTATGTTTAAACAAACAAATACACTTAGCACTGTCGTCCACCGTACTACATACTACACACATATCATGCTAGAACAGGATAGGAAGAGGTTCACATACCTCGCGGCAGTATCGACAATAAGCAAAATGCTCCAAGTACTACAACGCTAGCCCTTTCCACTCCTCAAGTAGAATACGCTACTCTTAGTACTTCCACCTAGAAAGGTCACAAACGTCTATTAACTTCAAAACACAAGGTTCCATTTCTCTCTGAGAAAATTCGGAAGACCTCCCCATGCAGCGTAAATCTCCTCTCTATCGGCGGGCCATCAAGCCAACCGGGGGTTTACGTCTAACGGGCGTGTACAATTCTACTCAAGAATACTACACAAGTCTCTGCAATCTGTCTATGTAAATACGATGCGATTCTTTTCTTTATTCTTGGGCTTAAGTCAAAAGACATTGCGAAGATTAAGCTTAGTTCTATATATAGTATACTTCAACTATATATTCTAATAACATGTAATTTCCAATTACAAATAGAGGACAAGATAATTACCTCGATAAGCCCATAATTATCCAAGTTAAATGTCGATCCTTAGCGTTTAGCTCGACTCCGGTGCTCCGTCCCGCTCCAAACAACCCAGAAGTTCTAACCAACTTCTACTTAAATACTTCAATCAATCAATGAAGATTTTCTTAGGGTTTGGTTTTAGACTAAAGGGACAAAAGGGTAGTATTTTCGGGCTCTACGTATAGAGGTATCTTTGGAATACTTCAAGGTACAAGGCTAAGGTATTTTGGGCATTATAACAATACTTGGAAGACAACTTTCTACCAAGGGGGGGGGGTAGGCTCGGCTAGCACACGAGGCTAGGGGGAGGGGGTTTTCTCGGCCAAAGGCCACGAAAAGGGGAGGGGAAGGCTCTCGGTTTAGAGCTCACAAAGGGGAGGAGAGGGTTTCAAGACTTGGAAGTTTTGGAATGGATGAAGTCTTCACATTTAGGGGTATTTATAGCAAAACCAAAGGCCAACGAGGGCCAAGATCCTTCCAAGTGTATAGCAAGTGTAAGGACAAGATTAAGCCAAGTGCACCCTAAACCCTACTCCACAAAACAAGGCACAAAACATGGCACCAAACAAGCCACAAAACAAGGCCAAAACAAGGAGCGATAGGCCATAGAAGCGTGACCCAATCGGCAACCTAGCGCCCGGCAGGGTGACAAGTGTCACCCTCCCGTTGATCCAAAACATTTAGTCTCTCGGAAAAATTCGCAAAAATACTAAATGACATAGCGGAATTTTCCCAGCGTAGGCGTGGAAGCGTTTCGTCGGAAGCGACTCTATTCGGCACTTGTGCCCAAATTTCGAACCAAAGCCTAACCAAGGCTCAAATTCTCCACGTCGTCCTTACGTACATACTGCGGAAATACTGGGGTATAACATTCTCCTCGCAGAAACATTCGTCCGAATGTTCCTTCTCAAGTCTCAACACAAACATGCGCTAGTATAGCCTTCTGCTATCTGCGAAAACAATCATGCCACACTGGCCATAAAATAACAAGCGCACAATACTTAAGCCAGGTCAACGAGGAAACACCTCTAATCATCACAAAACCCACACGAGGTCTAAAATATACTCCCTTCACGCGCCGTTTCACGAAAGAAACGATCACACACGTTCACTTTACCTATCTTGTTGTACCGCTTCTCGAATACTCAAAATCTTTCTAGTATCATGTACCACACCGTCAACGCTTGTTTCCAACCCTTGGAGTCACTACCTCAAACTTGGTCATCTTACTAACGATCTTTTCTAAGGCCGTTCGGCCTCGCGATCCGCACGGTCGAACATATCCACCAACTCATACGATGGTCAAACAAACTTGGGCCTAGCATCCTCGTGACCCTACCACTGGAGGACCACTGAAGCCCACCCGCAAACCGGGTTCTGGGTTGACCATAAATGGTCCTCAACCCGACCCCGACGCGCCAAACTCTTGTTCCCGATCGGAACAATCTTACTAATTCACGTCATGAAAGTACCACTTCCATCTCACACTACCCACGGACTTATCACACAAATAAATCCCGTATACTACTACTCGATAAGGTCAAACATAAAATAAATCTTTAACTCGAGCGACCTTACCACAGGTCTCGGTCGTGACATAGTCTAAGGTTCACACTTACCATGCCCCGTCGTATCCTCCCAACTAAGCATGTTTTCTAACTCACAATTAACACAACGC
The DNA here is from genome assembly GCA_029844215.1 of Przewalskia tangutica. NCBI lineage: Eukaryota > Viridiplantae > Streptophyta > Magnoliopsida > Solanales > Solanaceae > Przewalskia > Przewalskia tangutica. The sequence goes on along the minus strand of CM056720.1, from coordinate 75,010,359 downwards.
TATTCGTACATAGCACATAATAATGAGACCATCATAACAAGCATACCAAAACTCTAGAGGTTAAGGATATACAGAAGCTCCGGCTCTCACTCTAATCATAGGCACGCCTGCAGTGGCGCTATGAAAGGCGATGAACCAGCCAACGATCCGTGGTGAGTCGTAACATCCGTGCTACCCTTGGTGGACAGTTCCTCGCAAAATGGCCTGCTGGCCGCAAAAATAACAAGCTCCTGGCACCACGACACTCGAAATGCGGTCTACCACATCGACCACCGAGGTAGGGGTGACGCGTCCAGCAACACCGCCACTTCCTCGAAACTGAACCCTTGGAGCCACGACCGCTCCGAATACTCTGAAGGTTGTGGAGGACCACTCTGCGGCGGAGGTACAAAACTAGTATCTTCTTGAGGCGGTCCGCCTCGAAAGTCACCAAGGACCACTGTTGTTACAGCCTCCTGCGATCTTGGTCATTCGTCGACCTCTCGTGCCTCACATCCCGGTGCATGAGCTGCGTGCGGGCAATGTCCATGCGGTGAAGAGCTACTCACGAACATGCCTCGACATGTAATCATCGAGCCTGTAACATATCGGTGCACTCGATCCTCCATACTAGCTTCTGTGGCCGGGGCGTCAAGGCCGATGAGTCGAACTCCATTGTACTCCGAACCGTCGCGCTCTGTCTAAGCATCAAAATCTGCCGGCGTGCCTCGCCATCTGCGGAGGCAAGAAGTGAGTGAGAAAGCCCGAAAACTCATCCCATCTGCTGGAGTGCATGCTCTCCGGAAAGCTCGTGAATCAAACCAATCATTGCGGTATCACGCGGCGATGCGAACCAAAGGTCACGATTCGGTCTCGAAGCCTTGATCACCCGCGTGATCGTAGCTGCCGGATGAACTCTGCGGATCATCCTCGTGCCTCGACCCATAAAACTCTGGCGAGCTCTGACTCGAGAAAGTCCGTAGCCTCAAACTATCGCTCGGGGTGAACCGGCGGTGCTCTGGGCCCCAGGCTGCTGCGTCGGCCTATCCTCATATCGGCCCACGACCACGGCGGCCAAGCGCCATCTCCGTAACCCATCTCTCCTGCCCTGGTGTGGGGTGGAGGCTCAGTATGCTGCGGTCTCGGCGGCCATTCTTGCGGCTCCCAACCTCTGCTTGGGTGGCGGCTTCAAACCCGCCGTCGAAGCCTGACCTCAGTCTTGCGGGCTGCGCCTCGTACTCCTCTGTATCTCACTAGCGGTTCCTCATTTGTCTTGCCCTTGGGGCTCTGGTTGCCTGCGCGGAGGCATAGCGGTAAAAGCGAGATACGTCGGAGGGTCCAACTTACAACCTGACTCTAAGGCACGATCTCGGAATGAGAAGAATGGAAACCAATCCTAAATGTCCTGCGACCTCACGATTATAGATGTGGTGCACAACACATCGATAATCAAGACTCTACTAGAACGCGATGCGTAGACACTTTCAGAGGATTAGCGCTCACGATACCACTTTTGTAACGACGTCCGGGGCGTTCTTGGTGCCTTATCGGGCACCTGGTGACACAACATCGAGAGAAAACCGGCGGAAAATAAAACTTTAAACAAGAAACAAGATATATGATCATAAAGCAGGCCAACCCAGCGGTTACCTTCAATAACATATATAAATACAACTCTTACAAAGCGAGCAGTTTAATCCTTTTTACAAACCACACTTGGCAGTACTACGGACCTCTAAGATTTACAACTATGGCGGGACGGGGCCGCCATACCACAGATGTACAGAACCTCTGACTCGAGGGAACACATACAAAAGATAAGCCTCGAGAAGCGGAGCTTCCAGCAATGGCGAGATCTAGGCGAGGATCCACGGCCGATGTACCTCTACTGCGGCATGAACGCGGCCGAAGGAGAGTCGATGCAACAGTACAGTATGTGAAGCGTAAAAATCGTAATGAAATCATACTAGTCTATATAAAGCGGGAGACATGTATGATAACCAACTCTGATTCACGACATAAAAGCGATCATGTCGATCGGGGACTCGCGCCTCAGTCATCACTCGAATATAACTATGGGTCTCACGCCCAGCATCAATCATGTTCGCGTCATGGCGCGTGCCGATTCTGCATCGGTGTAGACATGTCCATGATGCAACAATAATACGATGCCCGTAGCGCGTGCCGGAATTCTACCTCGGTGTAGACGCGTCCGTATGACATCAACAATAATATCTTGGGTGATCAACCTGCGCGTATGGCCACGTGCCCCGAAATTCTACCTCGGTGTAGACATGTCCATGTAACCACAATATGATATATCGGGTAATCAACGGCCGCGTGGCGCGTGCCCCGAATCTGCGTCGGTGTAGACATGTCCATGTGACATCAACAACAAGGCGATAATCAAAATGGAAACATACGTGGAATTCTCCATCATTTGCCGGACGTCAGTAAGTTCTCGACAAGTCGGCCAGGCCTACATCGAGAGGCGGTAACCTGAAATACCACACTTGCAACAAAGGCTATCATCACAAGCATAGGCAAGTTTCACAACAACAAGCATAGGCAAGTTTCACAACAACAAGCATAGGCAAGTTTCACACAACTCAAAGTACTTTCATTTTATGCCAAAGTCGGGTTTTAACCCCAGTACTACATCGTTAAGTTCTTTTAAAGAGATCCATTACTTTTATAAAAGTCACCTATACAGTAGTATTAGAATGACCAACCCATTCCTTTTCAAAATCAAGTAACAACATTCTTTTCTAAGTTCGGTTTGCCTAGTTTGATTACTCAAGCTTACCGTTTTCAAATGCTCAAGTCACTTATTTTAGAAAGGTTTCATAACTCATAGTCTTAATCTCTTTTAAAACAATTGAGTAACATATGTCATATATGTGAGTAGTTTATTCTTGTTTATAACGATCTTATTACGTGACCGTGATCTAGAAAATGTAATATCATTTTGTCTCATCTTAGCTTCTATGCGGATGGAGGTTTCTCTTGGTTTTAATACAACACATCATTATTCAATACATTTTCCTTTATTACTTTGCGGTGGTGCGCCGATACGTTCGATTTCGAAATCGGTAAAACATTATCCTTTAAAACCAAGTACTCATTACTCACGAATGAGGTTTCACACAAACATCCACATTAAAACAAATAAGTTAAGTCTCTTATCTTATAAGATCAAGTCTCTTAACTTCTAACATCGATAAACCATTTTCTTACCTACGTAAAGTTGTATAACCAACTTCCCATAAAGCGTTATAACACTTTATGTTTAAACAAACAAATACACTTAGCACTTTGTCGTCCACCGTCTTACATAGCTACACGTATCATGCTAGAAACGGATAGGAAGAGGTTCGCGTACCTCGCGGCAGTATCGACGATAAGCAAAATGCTCCAAGTACTACAACGCGCTAGCCCTTTCCACTCGCCAGTAGAATACGCTACTCTTAGTACTTTCACCTAGAAAGGTCACAAGCGTCTATTAACTTCAAAACACAAGGTTCCATTTCTCTCTGAGAAAATTCGGCACCTCCACATGACAGCGTAAATCTCTCCTCTATCGAGGCGGGCCATCAAGACAACGGGGGTTTACCGTCTAACGGGCGTGTACAATTCTACTCGATAATACTACACAAGTCTCTTGCAATACGATCCTATGTAAATACTGATGCGATTCTTTTCTTTATTCTTGGGCTTAAGTCAAAGACATTGCGCGATACTAAGCTTAGTTCTATATATAGTATACTTCAACTATATATTCTAATAACATGTAATTTCCAATTACAAATAGAGGACAAGATAATTACCTCGATAAGCCCATAATTATCCAAGTTAAATGTCGATCCTTAGCAGCGTTTAGCTCGACTCGGGTGCTCCGTCGCTCAAACAACCTTAGAAGTTAACCAACTTCTACTTAAATACTTGATCAATCAATGAAGATTTTCTTAGGGTTTCGGTTTGAGACTAAAGGGACAAAGGGTAGTATTTTGGGCTCTACGTATAGAGGTATCTTTGGAATACTACAAGGTACAAGGCTAAGGTATTTTGGGCATTATAACAATACTTGGAAGACAACTTTCTACCAAGGGGTAGGCTCGGCTAGCACACTAGGCTAGGGGAGGGTGTTCTCGGCCAAGGCCACACGAAAGGGGAGGGAAGGCTCTCGGTTTAGAGCTCACAAAGGGGAGGAGAGGGTTTGAGACTTGGAAGTTTTGGAATGGATGAAGTCTTCACATTTAGGGTATTTATAGCAAAACCAAAGGCCAACGAGGCGAAGATCCTTCAAGTGTATAGCAAGTGTAAGGACAAGATTAAGCCAAGTGCACCTAAACCCTACTCCAAAACAAGGCCTGAAACATGGCACCAAACAAGCCACAAAACAAGGCCAAAACAAAGAGCGATAGGCCGTAGGCGTGACGATCGGCCCAACGCCCGGCAGGGTGACAAGTGTCACCACTCCGTTGATCCAAAACATTTAGTCTCTCGGAAAAATTCGCAAAAATACTAAATGACATAGCGGAATTTTCCCAACGTAAGCTGTGGAAAGCGTTTCGTCGGAAGCGACTCTATTCGCACTTGTGCCCAAATTTCGAACAAAGCCTAACTTAAGGCTCAAATTCTCCACGTCGTCCTTACGTACATACTCTGAAATACGGGGTATATGATGTCATTTTTAATTTTGCGGATTTTTAGAGGCGAAACATTTTGGACCAACGGGAGGGTGACATGTGTCACCTCATTGGAAGAGATTGTGGCGGCTTGGGCGATTTGGGGTCAAGGAGTTGGTAGGATATTTTGTGATATTTTGGTGGTAGATGGATAAGGTCCACGTGGTTAAATCCTAGCCCTACACTTTAACACTTGGATTGATCTTGGCCATTGGTTGGCCATTGCTTGACCTATAAATACCCCTTAGTTGATGAACTTCTTCATCCAAAATTGTTCTAAGTGTTAAAATCCTCCCCTCTTAGAAAGGTTCTCGTCCAACCCTTGGAGAGACCTTGGCGAAACCCCTTTGTGAGCCACTGGCCAGGCAAACCCCTTTTGCCTAGTTGGTTTCGTATAATACCCCCCTTTTGTGGTATAGAAATACTTCTCCAAGTATTGTTATAATGCCAAAATACTCTAGCCCAAAACCTTTGTAGTATTTCCAAGTACCCTCTATACGAAAAGCCCGGAAAATACTATTATACTTCCTTTAGCCACTAAACGAAACCCTAAGGAAAACCTTCATAGTCGGTTGAAGTGTTAAGTAGAAGTTGCGTAGAACTTCTAAGGGTTGTTCGGAGCTGATTGGAGCACTCGGAGTAGGAGCTAAACGTTGCTCAGGTTCGACATTAAACTTGGATAATTTTGGGCTTACCGAGGTAAATAATCCTATCCTTCTAGTATAATTGGAAATTACATACTGTAGTAGTATAGAAATGAATATAAGATTCATAGAAGAGATTTGAACTGTAATAGAAGGATATTACAGATAAGACTTGAACTGAAATCACATCAGAAGAATATTTAAGTAGAAGATTAAATTGTACTTACATAGGACCGTATTTACAGTAGTCTTATAACCTTTATTGGTTGACTGTTCTGCGAGTAGCATGTACTACTTGGAAGGTGGACAAGGCTAGCCGGGTTATAGCCGAGGAGCGTTTTGCTAATAGTCGATAATCGTCGCAAAGTATGTGATTCTTCCTATACTCTTGAGCATGATATTTTAAAGGAATATATATAGTACGGTAGACGTACGTGTGTTAACTGAACGTAATTGTACGACAATGTCTTTTGACTTAAGCCTGAATAATATACATATATATAGTACGGTAGACGTACGTGTGTTAACTGAACGTAATTGTACGGCAATGTCTTTTGACTTAAGCCTGAATAATATATATATATATATATAGTACGGTGAAGCGTCGTGTGTTAAGCGAACGTAATTATGCGGCAATGTCTTTTGACTTAAGCCTGAATAATAAGAATCTTGAAGTATTTCAAAAGAATTAAGAAACCTTGTTGAAAGAAGAATAATGCTTGGTTTTAAAAGCTTAAGAGTTATACTAGCTTTATGGGAAGTTTGGTATAACGACTTAAGAAAGATAAAAAGAATGGTTTATTGATTTTAAAGGTTAAGAGACTTGATCTTAAAAGATAAGAGACCTGACTTAAATGAATTAATATGAATTTTGTGTGAAACCTCATTCGTGAGTAATGAGTACTTGGTTTTTAAAAAGGAATAATGTTTTACTGATTTCGGAAATCAGAATGAGTATCGACAAACCACTGCAGCGTTAATAAAGGGAAATGTAATGACTAATGAAGTATTATTAAAACCAGTAGAAACCTCCATCTGCATAGAAGCTAAGATGAGACAAAATGATATTACATTTTCTAGATCATGGCTGCTTTAATGGTTATAAACAAGAATAAACTGCTCACACATATGGCATATGTTACTCAATTGTTTTAAAAGAGATTAAGACATTGAACTATGAAACTTTTCTAAAATAAAGAGACTTGAGTAATTGAAATTAGGCAAACTGGAACTTTAGGAAAAGAATATCGTTACTTGATTTTAGAAAAAAAGGAAGTGTTCTGGTTTACTTAAAAATGTGAGTCACTCTAATTTTATACTACGGGTATCGGGTGACTTTTATAAAAGGAATGGATCTCTTTAAAAGGAAGTTAACGTACGTAGTACTTTAGGGTTAAAACCCGGACTTTGGCATAAAATGAAAGTACCTTGAGTTGTGTATAACTTGCCTATGCTTGTTGTTGTGTAACTTTCCTATGCTTGTTGTTGTGTAACTTGCCTATGCTTGTTGTGGTAGCCTTTGTTGTGCAAAAAGTGTGTTTCTATACTCTGGCGTCTCGAGGGAGGGCCGGTTGACTTGTTGAGAGCTTACTTGGACGTACCGGCAGTGACGGAAGATTCCACGGGTATGTTTCCATTATTATTGTTACATGGGCATGTCTACAACGATGATGGATTCTGTGGACATGTGACCATTTTGGTTATTTATGGCGAAGTATCGTGACTTACGGTTGTGATCGGGTGCGTGCTTTGTTTACCGCCCCATCATTTCGTGGCGCGGTGGATCCGGTATAGGTTATTGCACTTGCACGCGTGTCGACTTCGCGCGAAGTATCGTGACTTACGGTTGTGATCTGGTGCTTAGCCGATTCACTTGCCCCGTCGCCTACGTGGCGCGAGGAGGAAGCGGTGGAGGCTAGTGCACTTGCCACGTGTCGACCGCGAGTCGGTGTTTGGATGGAGCCGTGACTTACGGTTGTGATGCAGTGCGTGGCGATTCACTTGCCCCGTCGCCATTGGCGCGGGAGGAGCCGGTGGAGGCTATTGCACTTGCCACGTGTCGACTTCATGATATGGTTATGCAGTATTATTAGTGCGGTCGGATCGGTAGTTATACTTGCCGTCACGGTTTTATAACACAGTGGGACACGGTGTTCATATATACTCCTTGGTGTTGTTATATCATATTCTTGGCGGTGAGGAAGGAATTCCACGCACAGTGATAATTTGGAGGCGTGAGTCCACGACTTGTTATGATTGGTTATATGTTGTATCTTGTAGTTTGGTTATCATACATGTCTCGCTTTTATAGACTATTATGATTTCATTTGATATTTTGATTTCACATACTTGGTACTGTTGTCGACCTCCTTCGGTGCGTTCATCTGCATGAGGTAAGTACATCAGTCGATCCGCTTAGGATCACCTTCGGTGTATTGGGAAGCTCAGTTCCTTCGAGGCTTATCTTTGGTATATTACCACAGTGCAGTAGGTTCTTGTACATTCAGGGGTATGGCGGGGCCTGTCGTCATAGTTGTTGTAAAAATCTTAGAGGTCTGCATAATTGTTGTGGCGAATTTGTAAGGATTATATGTTCAAATGTCGATATATATATATATATATCTTGAGAGGTAACCGTTTTGGTTGCTATTTTCTTTTATCTTGATCCATATCTATTTGTATGTTTAAGTTTTTATTTCCATTGGTTTTCTCGATGTTGTATCACTAGGGTGCAGGGTAAGGCACGATCACGGGCCGGTTCGGGTCGTGATACCTCACCTCATAAATCTATCTGCGAGCTCTCACCATGCGAGGCGAAAGTGTGTAAGAAATGCCTCGAGGTCTTGATCACTTTCATGATCATTTGAATCGCCGAATAAACTCTTGATGATCTTCTCGCCTCAATCCATAGGACTCGGGTGGATCAGACTCAAGAAGTCGAAGTCTCAAAACTATCGGATCTAGGGTGAACTCACGATGCTGCCGGAACCGGCTCCGTCGTCCTCATTCCAGCCACCGACTAGCTAGTGGCGGGCCATCTCCTTGTAACTCATATCCTTTGTTCGCCGTGGATCAAGACTCGGTATCGTGGTCTCGTAGCTCCGCCGCTGCTCTAAACTCTCACGCTAGCGGCGTCGCCGAACTCCCTGAATGAAGCACTATCACAGGTAAAGACCAGCCCTGTGCCCTCGTAACCCTCCGTGTTTTACTCGTAGCTCCCTCCGCTGCCTTGCCCATCTGGGCCCTGGTTGCCTTGCGTGGAGGCATAACTAGCACAAACGAATACGCAAGAGGGAGTCCAACTTATAACACAGCTCTAAGGCACGATCTCAGAGTGAGAAGAATGGAAACCAATCCTAAATATCCTGCAGCCTCCTGATTATAGGTGTGGTGCACAACACACCGATAATCAAGACTCTACTAGATACGGTGCAGAGACACTTTCCGAGGATTAAGCGCTCGATACCACTTTTGTCACGACCCGACCTCGGGGCCGCGACTGGTGCCTTACCCCGGGCACCCTAGTGATACAACATCAGAGAAAATCAGCGGAAATAAAAACTTAAACATGAACAAGACATAAAATAAGCAATAGGCTAACCAAAACGGTTACCTTCCTGTATATATAAATAAAAATTGAACAGTTAAATCCCTTACAAACCACGCCCACAGATTACTACAGACCTCTACGAATTTTATAACAACTATGACGGAATGAGCCTCGCCATACCTGAATGTACAAGAACCTACAAACTCGTGGAATCATACCAAAAGATAAGCCTCGGAAACGGAGCTTCCCAAAATCTTTTTGTGATCCCATGGCGAGGATCAACAACCGGTGTACCTCTACTGCGGCATGAACGCAGGCCGAAGGAGGTCGATCTGCAGTACCAAGTATGTGGCTGAAAATCTTGTAAATGAAATCATAATAGTCTATATAAAGCAGGCGTGTATGATAACCAAACTACGATTCACAATATATATTAGCGATGTCAAGTCGTGGACTCACGCGTAAAGTCATCACTCAAATATAACCGGGAATTTAACCCGCTGGCGGCCGCATGCCGGCATCTTACCTCGGTATAAGCATGGCCATGGAACCATCCTAATGGAAGCATACGTGGGCGCCCATCGTGTCGGTATGTCCAAGGAAATAACAAGATAACAATCATAATGGAAGATACTCGTGGGCCACCCATCGTGTCGGTATGTCCAAAGCAAATAACGAATAACACTCTAATGGAAGCATACCGTGGGCCACCCATCGTGTCGGTATGTCCAAAAGAAAATAACAAGATAACAATCATAGTGGAAGCATACTCGTGGGCGCCCATCGTGTCGGTATGTCCAAAGCAATTAACTGAATAACACTCCTAATGGAAGCATACCCGTGGGCCACCCATCGTGTCAGTATGTCCAAAAGGAAATAACAAGATAACAATCATAGTGGAAGCATACTCGTGGGCCACCCATCGTGTCAGTATGTCCAAAGCACATAACCGACTAACACTTACAATGGAGCATACAGTGGGCGCATCGTGTCGGTATGTCCAAAGGATCGATATAGTGGAAGCATACGTGGGCCACCCATCGTGTCGGTATGTCCATCAATCAACGGATAGCCGCCCTCCAACGAGAGGCGGTATACGAAACACAACACTTGCACAACAAAAGCTATCACCACAAGCATAGGCAAGTTCAACATACTTTTAGACATTCTTTTTATGAACACAAATTCGGGTTTTAACCCCAAGGTACTACGTATTTTAACTCTTTAAAAGATCCATTCCTTTCACACAAAGTCACACGATACGTAGTATCAAAAATAGAGTAATGCTTTGTAAGTAAACCAAAACAATTTTCATACTTTCTTTTAAACCAAATCATTTCTCCCTTTAAAGTCCGGTTACTATTTTAAATCCAATAATAAAACCATCCTTTTGTTTTCATAAAGTCATTATAACTAACTTCCATAAAATTTGTTATAACACTTTATGTTTTAAACCAATTTAAGACAAAACCATGTCTTTCTTTTAAACCAAAACACTTCAAATTCCTCAAGTCTCATTTCTTTTAGAAAACAAGTTCCTTACTTTGGAATTTAAGAAAAATCAATACTTGTTATTAATGATCTTATTAAAGCAGCCATGATCTAGGAAATGTAATACAATTTTGTCTTATCTTAGCTTCATGCGGATGAAGGTTTCTCTTGGTTTTAATATAATTAATTATTTGTCAATACATTTTCCTTTATTAACGCTGCAGTGGTTTGTTCGATACTTATTCTCATTTCCGAAATCAATATAACTTATTCCTTTTAAAACTCAATTACCCATTTATCATAAATGCGGTTTCACAACTTTTTAACACAAACCAAGTCCTTAATATTTCACATCAAGTCATTTATAAGTCAAGTCTCTTATCTTTTAAAAATCACAGACCATTTCTTTACCTACATAAAGTTGTTATAACAAACTTCCCATAAAGTCGTTATAACACTTTATGTTTTAAACCAATCAAATTCGTTTAGCACACGTACGTCTACCGTACTACATAGTTCACACAATCATGCTAGAAAATATAGGAAGAGGTTCACATACCTCGCGACGATTATCGACAATTAGCAAAACGCTCCAAAGTACTATCACTCTGCTAGCCTTTTCCACCCTTCAGTAGAATACTACTCGTAGTACTTCCACTCGATAAGCCCAAAATTATCCAAGATATAAGTCGATCTGAGCAACGTTTAGCTCGATTCCTTACGCTTCAACCCGCTCCAAGCAACCCTTAGAAGTTTCTAAACAACTTCTCTTAACACTTCATCTAAGCTATGAAGATTTTCTAGGGCTTCATTTTGCGACTATGGAATAAAGTAGTATTTCCGGGCTCTTATGTTGGGATTTCTTTGGAATACCACAAGGGATTTAGGCTAAAGTATTTGGAATAACAACAATACTTGAAGAATTCTACTCAAGGTGTGGGGGAGGGGGGGGGGGGTTTGGACGAGAACTCACTAAGGTAGGGAGGGGAATTTTTTTGCCTTGGAAACTTTCTAATGTGGATGAAATAAAGTCTTGCACACAAGGGGTATTTATAGGGAAATCAATGGCCAAGATCTAGGCAAGTGGATGGTGAGGATGGGGTACATGTGTGTGGGTAGTTGGCCAACCATTTGGCTACCACAAAAATGGGACAAGTGGCCACCACAAAAATGGGCCACTTGTCCACCAAAAAAATGTCCCACTTGTCCTTCTCCAATTCGGCCAACATGGCCACACGGGGGTGACACGTGTCGCCCCCTACCCGTCCAAAATATTTCATCTCCCGAAAATATCCGTAATGCCAAAAATCCGAAAATAAAGTGGGCCACAGCAGTAAATTTTCGTGGGCCCCACGTGACCAATTTCGGAAATAAAATTTCATAATTCTCAAATATTCCAAAAAGTCCAAATACCAAATCTGGGAATCCAATTCCCTTTAACGAACATTTTTCCTTCAGAATCGGAAACTTTTAGTCGAAAACAATCACATCTTTCTTCCTTTCCAATTTTACTGTCGTATTCTCGTACGTACGTCCTCGTATACATATTCTGGAACTACGGGGTGTAACAAATGTTAGTATGTGATCGAGATACGGCTCTCCGAGAAGAGAAGAGCCTGTATGGGTAGCACCGGATAGGGTGTTGTGATATGAGGAAAGATTGTGTGTGCTTGATGTTGCGAGGACTTGTCGGAGTTTAGGGAGGCCGCAATACTTCTTGCTTTATTTTGTTGAGTCGACTAAGATGTATCATGACCTCGGATGAATGTATTGGTAAGATGGCACGAAGGGCGTGCGAGTTTGTTGCTTAGTGTCCAAATTAGTAGAAGGTCAAGGTTGAGCACCAGAAGCCCAGTGGGCAATTACAGGCGATTGAGATCCCGACTTAGAAATGGGAGGTGATTAATAAGGATCTTGTTACAGGATTGCATCATACTTCGAGGAAGTGCGACTCCTTATGGGTTATGGTAAACAGGCTGACGACAACAGCCCATTTTCTTCCGGTCAGGACCACTTACTCGGCTGAGGTTTATGCTAGATTATATAGCAGGGAGATTGTGAGACTTCACGGGGTTCCTACATTTATGATGTCAGACAGATGAGCTCAGTTTACGGCTAACTTCTGGAGGTTTTCCAGAAGGTATTAGGGACACAGGTGAGTCTCAGTGTGGCATTTCACCCTCAGACCGACGGACAGGCAGGGCATGATATCCAGACACTTGAGGATAGGTTGCGGGCCTGTGTTATTGTCTTCAGGGGTAGCTGGGAGGATTATTTACCTCTTGTTGAGTTTGCGTATAACAAAAGCTACCATTCCAGTATTCAGATGGCCCTGTATGAGGCTTTGTATGATGAAAGTGTAGACTCGCCAATTGGTTGGTTCAACGTAGGCGAGGTTCAGGTAATTAGCCCGGACTTGATTCAGCGGGCTGTGGATAAGGCGAAACTTATTTAGGAAAGATTATTAGCAAGCTCAGAGTCGATAAAAGATTTATGCAGATAACCGACGTCGACACTAGGAGTTCAGGTTGACGTTTTAGCATAAATATTGTTATGTGGCCAGGTGTGGCAAGTGTGATTATGTTGGGTGTAGTCAAGGGACTATGCCAATATCCGTTTAGATTGGACTTCGAAAGAACATTCGGGGATGAATGTTTCTAAGGGGGGAAGAATGTTACACCCCGTAAGTCCAGGTCATGTATTGAGAACGTACGAAAGGAAATACGATTCGAATTAGGAACAAAAGAAAAAGTTGTTGGCAGAATATTTTTTTTGGACAGTTTTTCAGTAAACTTTGGAGCAGTATATATCCTAGTATATTGGGAGTTTTTAGGTGTTTTAAAAGCCTAATATGAATTTCATTGAGTCTAGTTTCCAACGCAACAAACCGCTCGTCGATAGGACATCGGAGTAGAAAGTTATGGACGTTACAAGATCAGCTGACAGAAGAGACAGGGGCAGGCGCCGCGGCTGACACGCGAGCAGGCGGAAAGCATGAAATTGTCCGAAGTTGTAGCGCCTGGCGCCGCTGCAGGGCCGCGGCGCCGAGGCGGAATTATTTGCGGAAATAGGGTAAAAATAGAAGATATTTGTTGTAGAGGACCCATGGGTGGGTGACAAGTGTCCCCCCAACTTGTGGATCAAGATAAGACTTATATATTGGCCAAGTCTTGCAAGACTTGGCCATTCTACACTAAAATATCATCCAAACACTTGATCTCCTCTATCAAAATTTTATAAAATCCTAAGCCAAATGAGATTTTTGGAAAGGCAACAAGAAGGAAAAATGTTGGCGATCTTGTAGGGGGTTCTTAGAGGTGATTTTAGCGGGAAGAAGAAATTCGGAAAGAGGGCTAAAGTGGGCGAGATTGTTGGACTATTTTGGGCTTATCAAGGTAACCACTTTGTCCTCTTAAGTGATTAAAGGTACTTATTGTTATACCCCGTATTTCCAGAGTATGTACGTAAGGGCGTACGTACAAAAGTTCAAGCCTTAAGTAGGCATAAGGGACGAAATTGTGCACAACTAACGAAAAGAATTGTTTTCCGACGAAAAGTTTTCCGAACCTTGCGAAGGGAAAATTACGGTTGCGACATTTATTATTTTTGCGGATTTTTCCGAGAGATAAAATATTTTGGACCAACGGGAGGGCGACATGTGTCACCCTCAAAGTGGACGGCATTGTGGTCTTTTGTTGGCACGTTTTTGGTGTTAAAAATTTGGTCAAGGTTAGGTAGGATATTTGTGTAGTAGATGGATAAGGTACACGTGCCCAAATCCCCACCCTCCACTTGCCCTCCACTTGCCTTAATCAGGGCCATTGAAGGCCCTATAAATACCCCCAGTTGAAGACTTCTTCATCCACAAAACATTTTCCAAGTCTTAAAATCCTCCCGCTCTTAGTTGTAGTTTTCGTCCAGCCTCCCCCTCGAGAAGGCCCTCGGAAGTAACCCTCTTGATAGTTCTCGTGAAATACCCCACCACTTGGTAGAAAAGTATTCTCCAAGTATTGTTACAATTCCAAAATACCTTCGCCCAAATACCTTGTAGTATTCCAAAGTCACTCTATACTAAAAGCCCAGAAATACTACTTTATATCCATTAGTCACAAAACGAAACCCTGGGGAAAATCTTCATAGTTGGTTGAAGTTATTAGTAGAAGTGGTGTAGAACTTCTAAGGGTTTCTTGGAGCGAATTGGAGCGTTCAGAATAAGAGCTAAACCTTGCTCAGGATCGACATATATCTTGGATAATTTTGGGCTTATCGAGGTAAATAATCTTGTGCTTCTATTGTAATTGGAGATTACATATTGTAGTAGTGTAGAATTGAGTATAAGTTATATACACGGAAGGTATATAATAAGATAATTGAACTGTACTTACATAAGGCGTATTCAGATGAGACTTGTGTATTTTGTGGGTAGGAAGTGGTGCGATTTTACGTAGAATAAGGAATCTTGTATCTAGAATTATTCTCTTGAGTAGTCTAGACGTTGATAGACTTTGACCGTTATAGGTTGAAGTTCTTGAGTAGCGTGGTCTACTGAAAGGGTGGAAAAGGCGAGCAAGGTTAGAATACTTTGGAGCGTTTTGCTAATTGTCGATAATCGTCGCGAGGTATGTGATTCTTTCTATCCTCTGGAGCATGATATTTTAAAAGAATATATATATAGTACGGTAGACGTACGTGTGTTAACTGAACGTGGTTTTACTTCGATGTCTTTTGACTTGAGTTTTAAATAATAAGAATCTTGAAGTATTTCAAAGGAATTAAGAATCGTTTTTAAAAGAAGAGTAATACTTGGTTTTGAAAGCTTAAGAGTTATACTAGCTTTATGGGGAGTTAGGTATAACGACTTAAGAGAGATAAAAAGAATGGTTTATTGATTTTAGAAGTTAAGAGACTTGATCTTAAAAGATAAGAGACTTGACTTAATTGAATTGATATTAATTTTGTTAAAAAGTGTGAAACCTCATTCGTGAGTAATGAGTACTTGGTTTTAAAGAATAATGTTTTCTGATTTGAAACGAGAATAAGTATCGAACTAACCACTGCGAGCGTTAATAAAGGAAAATGTATTGACAATAATTAATTTATATTAAAACCAAGAGAAACCTCCATCCGCATAGAAGCTAAGATAAGACAAAATTGTATTACATTTCTAGATCATGGTGCTTTAATAAGATTGTTATAAACAAGAATAACCTACTCACATAAGGCATCGTTATTCAATTGTTTTAAAAGATTCTCACACGACCGATTCGGGCGTGATCGTGCCTTACCCGCACCCTAGTGATACAACATCGAGTAATCGGAACATAAACGATACAAGACATATTATGAAATATGAAACAATAACTGAGAAAACTTGCCTTTGGCGTATATATAAATAACAACTTTTTCCAACATGAGCAGTTTTAATCCTTTTTACAAACCACCTTGCCAAAGATACTCTGGACCTAAGAAATGATACGACAACAATGGCGGACGGGGCCGCCATACCACGAATGTAAACACCTACAACAACGGGGACTATACCGATAAGCCTCGGAGAAGCGGAGCTTTCCCATGTGTGACTGTGACCACTAGAGCGAGGATCAATGGCGGTGTACCTTTACTGCGGCATGAACGGCCCCGAAGAGTCGATCTGCAGTGCAGAGTATGTGAAACTAAAAATCGTAAATGAAATCATAATAGTCTATAAAGAAGGAGACATGTATGATAACCAAACTACGATTCACAATAATAAGCGATCGTATGTCGGGGACTCACGCCTCAAGTCATCACTCAAATATAACAATGGGTCTCACGCCCACAACATCAATCATGCCCGTGGAATACCTTCCTCACCGCCGTGATTTATGATATAAAAGCACCAAGGAACACACATGAACACCGGTCCCACGTGCCATAATAACACGTCTGAGGGTAACGAAGGCATAGCCGACTACTAACACCCCAGCGTACCAACAAGGTCATGAATCGTATCATAAGATCTGTCTAGGCCGTCACATGATCAAAGCGACCACTTGCCCGATATCTAATGTGCGCGTCTAGCCTCGAACTTTCCGCGACTCGCGTAGGCAATCGGATCGGCCGCATGAGGTATAACCCGCATCGGTAGCTACTCCCGGCGGCGTCTGGACTCGCCGTCCGCGTAGCGCAAGGACCGTATGACCACAAGGCGCGTCTAACACGGAACTCCGCGATTCGCGCCGACCTGGACGCGTAGGTAGTCTCGAATCATAGGTCCATCGACCACTGAGTCTACCGCGTCGGAGGCGACAACCGGAATCATCTCAAGAGATGGTGATGTATAATACTATCATAACGACTTATCGTTAAACAACATAAGCACAACAAAGGAAAAACCCCTTTACACAAACATCACAAGATACTAACACACGCGTAGCATCCTAGCATGTTTACTTATCAAATCAACAAGAAGGTATTACAAGGCTATCACAAACCAACACAATCAAGTTATACACACGGTACTTTCTACTATATGCTAACAAGTTGGGGTTTTATCCCCAAAGTACTTCATACATTAATTCTTTAAAAGATCGTTACTTTCGCAAAAGTCACCTGATACGTAGTATATGAAAATATAGTGATTATCTTTTGAAGTAAATCAAAACACTTCTCTTTGTAAAACTCAAGTAACAACATTATTTTCCAAGCGTCCAAGTTTGCCTAATTTCAAATGTTCATGTTTCTTATTTAGAAAGGTTTCAGTAGTTCATAGTCTTATTCATTTAAGAATATAATTCTCCTTTAAACTATCGAAACATAAGTCTTATATGTGAGTAGGATATTCTTGTTTACAACAATCTTATTACAATGACCATGATCTAGAAATATCATTTTGTCTCATCTTAGCTTACATGCGGATGGAAGTTTCTCTGGTTTTAATAATACTTAATCTGTCAAAACATTTCCTTTTATTAACGCGGTGGTTTGTCGATACATTCGATTTCCAAAATCGAGAAAACATTCTTAAGGCGTTATACCTAACTTTCCATAAAGCTAGTATAACTCTTAAGTTTTCAAAACAAATCAAGTATTACTTACTCTCAAAATGATTCAAAACTCTTTTGAAATACTTCAAGTTCTTTATTAACACATAACAAGCGATTATAGTTCAAATCGATTACCTTTTAAAAACCACATGTATTTTCTTACCAACATAAAGCCGTTATAACCAACTTCCCATAAAGCGTTATAACACTTTATGTTTTACACCAATCAAATACATTTAGTACATGTACGTCTGCCGTACTACATAGTTCACACATATCATGCTAGAAGAGATAGGAAGAGGTTCACATACCTCGCGGCGAGTATCGACTAATAGCAAAACGCTCAAGTACTCCCATTAGGCTACTCCTAAAGCCAAGTAGAGCGCCACACGTAGTACTTCACCTATAAGGCCATGGCGCATTAACATTAAGATCTTATCGTAGAACATTCTGAGAAAATTGGCGCCTCCCCACATGGCGGCGTAAATCTCCTCTCTAGCGGGCGGCTACCAAGCCAACGGGGGTTATACATCTAACGACGGGTACAATTCTACTCCACGGTACTACTACACAAGTCTCATGTCTGATTCGATTCGATTCTTGAGCTTAAGTCAAAAGACATTGCCAACTAACCACGTTGATTCTATATATGGTATACTTTAACTATATATTCTAACAACATGTAATTTCCAATTACAATAGAGGACAAGATATTTACCTCGATAAGCCCATAATTATCCAAGTATAAAGTCGATCTGGGCAATCGTTTAGCTCGACTCGGCGCTCAACCCGCTCTAAACCACCTAGAAGTTCTAACCAACTTACACAATACTCCAATGACTATGGAGATTTTCCTAGGGTTTCGGTGTTGGGACTGACGGGACGTATACTAGTATTTCCGGGCGTTTCGTCTAGGTATACCCTTAGAATACTACAAGGTATACGGCTAAGGTAATTTGGGCATTATCACAATACTTTGAGAGTATTTCTACACCTGAGGGGGTATTATACGAAACAACTTGGCTGGGGTACCCGGCCACACTACTAGGAGGGGGTGTACCTGCCCAAGGCCTCTAGAGAGGGAGGCCTCTTGGCGAACTCAACACTAAGGGAGGGAGAAGATTTAACACTTAGAAACATTTAGGAAAGGATGAAGAATTCATCAAAGGGAGAGGGTATTTATAGCCTGAGCCAAGGCCAACCGATGGCCAAGATTGAGCCAAGTGCTACACAAGTGTAGGGCGAGATATGCCCAGTGCCCCAGTCCTACTCCTTAAAACCCTGCAAATATCTACCAAAATATCTACCACTTGACCTCCCGATTCGTCCGTGTGCGCCCGCGCCCGCTGATGAGAGGGTGCCAAGTGCGCCTCTCGTTGGTCCAAAATGTTAGTCTCTCGGAAAAATCCATAAAAATAAGAAAAGACATAGCGGAATTTTCCGCCCATGAAGTTATGTAAAGCGTTTAGTCGAAAAGCGACTCTAGCAGGGTGTTGTGCACAAATGCCATTCGGCCCGAGCCACTAGGCGGGGTGACACGTGTCACCTCTCATTATTGCCAAAATAAAACATCTTAGAAAATATCCTGATGGCCAAAATCTCAAAACAAAGTGGGCCCCAAAAAGTAAATTTCTCCGTGGGCCCGGCGTGACCATTCAGAAAATAAAATTCCATAATTCTCTAATATTCGGAAGTCAGAATACCAAATCTGGGAATCAATTCCCGTTAACGAACCTTTTCCTTCACAAAAACCGGAAACTTTTAGTGGAAAAATCGCCTCTTTCTTCCTTTCCAATCTTTACGCATTGTGATTCTCGTGCGTGCGTCCTCGCATACATACCGGGAACTACGGGGTATAACATTCTTCCTTAGAAACATTCGTCGAATGTTCCTTCTAAATCTCAAGCGAGCAGCGTGCGGTATAGTCTTCACTACTATACTTACGAAACAATCCTGCCACAGCTGGCCACAGAAATACCCACGCACAATACCTCCATCCCAGTCCACGAGGAAACACCTCTAACATCACCACACATAATACTACTTTTGTCACTTTGTCGCGAGCGTTGCTCCAACGACCCAACACCTGGTACCGGGCGTGCGATCAACGAAGTTGTCGTGCACTCAATTCTTACCATATTTACGATCGCTTTAGTATCCAAAACTCGGGGTTACTATCTCTAACGTGGTCATCATTAATCGGGAACATTCGGATGGATCTTCGATACTTTCGAACATAACAATCTGAAAGGCGGACGTCCTTCCTCCTAAGTCGGACGGCAAATGCTAACATATAGGCAACGCGGCCTATTCTTCACATGAACTCACAAGGCCCAAGTAACTCGGGCTAAGTTCATACATTTCCAAAACTCGTCACACCACATCGGGGTGGTACTTTCAAGAAGACCGACCGTCGGCACGAACTCTGGCGTCGTCGCCGATTATCCGCACGATTCCTGCGAGTGCGAACTTCTTCTAGACAAGCTTCACTATCCACGATCTGTGGAACAAGTGAACCAACTATCGAACCACCGCCAACATCGAACCAATCGGCCGGCTTACACTTCCGCCTGCAAGGTCATAAGCGACATCAGAACAACGAAATGGTAGCTCAACGCTCCTCCACAGAGACAACAATCCTCGCAACTACCGCGAAATCCACGCCCGGCGGCGAATGCGGTCGAGACTCACTGAGTTCTTAACACATGCTTGGTAAAACTTCCGGAAACAAAAGCAGTCGTAACACGGGCTCCAGCATGCGTCATAAGGTGAAGGTAGGCACCTGCAGCCTTACAACCTTTACGATAAATCAACAACGCCAAGTGAGCGGTCCGACAGAAGAACACGATGGGCTGCCCCGTCGCCCGACCACCGGTCGACGCATCCACGAACTCGACGTTGGTTAACTAAACTTGGGCCTAGCACCTCGTGACCTACCACGGCGGGACCACCACGCGGACCACCGCCATACATGCGCGGGTTGACCCGGCGTGGCCTCAACCCGACCGGCAGCGCGCTGATACTAGCTCCGATCGAACAATCTCACTAATCACGTTACGAAAACCTAGCGGTCTTCTTAGCTCAACTACCTCTTCATTTCACACTGCTAGGGACTATCCCAAACCACGGCTCACGTGCACTATGCACTCTATAAGGGTCAAACATAAACATACGTCTCTACAGAGATGGCCTTACCTCTAAGGTCTTTGCGTATAAAGCTCTAAGGCTCACACTTTCTCTATCCTCCAAAAACTTACTCGGTTAACCCATGATTTCTAATCACAACTAACACCTTGCTATCGAACATAGCACTTAAGGTATACTCACGAAAGTTACAGAAGGACACTTGCTTTCGGCCTCTTCTCGCCTTGGTTAACGTCGATCTCTACGTTTCTCGGCTGCGCATAAGCGTACGAGGCCATGCTCAAGCCCAATGAAGAATTACTCTTGCACAACCCTTTCTTAGGTAGTCATCAAGACTCGCGATGCATCGGTATACTCGGTAGCCAAATCCATGGCTAATGCGGTCGCCTCTTTGCAATCTAAATTCTCTGTTCGATCGTGGGCCCGAAGGTTCAAATATCATGGCGCGGTAGAAGGCTGCCGTCGTAGTGCTAAACTCACGGGCTAGTAACGTCGCGAAATCCCGAATGAAGCACTACCTAGGTAATGATTGGGCTGCGCCCTCGCGACCCTACG
The DNA here is from genome assembly GCA_029844215.1 of Przewalskia tangutica. Classification (NCBI taxonomy): domain Eukaryota; kingdom Viridiplantae; phylum Streptophyta; class Magnoliopsida; order Solanales; family Solanaceae; genus Przewalskia; species Przewalskia tangutica. The sequence continues at coordinate 74,989,283 of CM056720.1, read as the reverse complement.
TATTCTACCGCAGCTCCGCCATTGCCTTGCCCTCACGGGCGGGTTGCCTACGCGGAGGCATAGCGGTAAGGAAAGAAATACGTTTAGAGGTCCAACTTAAAACATGGCTCTAAGGCACGACCTCAGTGAGAAGAATAGAAATCAATCCTAAATATCCTATAGCCTCACGATTATTGGCGTGGTGCACAACACACCGATAATCAAGACTCTCTTGGATACGATGCGTAGACACTTTCAGGATTAATCGCTCGATACCACTTTGTCACGACCGATTAGGGCGTGGTCGTGCCTTACCGGGCACCCTAGTGATACAACATCGAGTAATCGGCGGAACATAAACGATACAAGACATATTATGAAATATGAAACAATAATCGAGAACGGAGTTACTTGTCGTCTGCTCTCGCAGGCTCGCCTTCTTTATACGCTCAGTTAAGTTCTGTTTCGAAGGAGAGTCGATCTGACAGTCCGCAAGTATGTGAAACTAAAAATCGTAAATGAAATCATAATAGTCTATAAAGCGGAGACGTGTATGATAACCAAACTAAGATTCATGATAATAAGCGATCGTGTCAAGTCGTGGACTCGCGCCAGTCATCACTCAAATATAACAATGGGTCTCACGCCCGCAACATCAATCATGCGTGGAATACCTTCGCCGGCTGCGGCGGTTTATGATATAAAAGCACGAACACACATGAACACGGGTCCCACGTGCCATAATAACTGCGTCACGGGGTAAGTGCGAAGGCATAGCCGACTACTAACACCCATGCATCAACAAGGTCATGAAGCGTATCATAAGATCTGTCTGGACCGTCACATGATCAAAGGCGACCACTTGCGCGATATCTAATGTGCGCGTCTAGCCCCGGAACTTTCCGCAGACTCGCGTAGGCCAATCAGATCGGCCCGCGTGAGGTATAACCGCGTCGGTAGCTACTCCCGGCGGCGTCTGGACTCGCCGTCGCATGGCCACAAGGACCGCATGACCACAAGGGCGCGTCTAACACGGAACTCCCGGATTCCGCAGGCCCCCTGGACCCGCGTGAGGTAGTCTCGAATCATAGGTCCATCGACCGCTGAGTCTACCCGCGTCGGAGGCGCTTAACCGGAATCATCTCGAGATGAGTGATGTATAATACTATCATAACGACTTATCGTTAAACAACATAAGCACAACAAAGGAAAAACCCCTTTACACAAGCATCACAAGATACTAACACGCGTGGCATCCTAGCATGTTTACTTATCAAATCAACAAGAAGGTATTACAAGGCTATCACAAACCAACACAATCAAGTTATACACACGGTGTACTTTCTACTATATGCTAACAAGTTCGGGTTTTATCCCCAAAGTACTTCATACATTAATTCTTTAAAGATACGTTACTTTCAAAAGTCACACAATACGTAGTATATGAAAATATAGTGATTATCTTTTGAAGTAAATCAAAACACTTCTCTTTGTAAAACTCAGTATGACATTATTTTCCAAGCGTCCAAGTTTGCCTAATTTCAAATGTTCATGTTTCTTATTTAGAAAGGTTTCAGTAGTTCATAGTCTTATTCATTTAAGAATATAATTCTCCTTTAAACTATCGAGAAACATAAGTCTTATATGTGAGTAGGATATTCTTGTTTACAACAATCTTATTACAGACCATGATGCAGGAAATATCATTTTGTCTCATCTTACATGCGGATGGAAGTTTCTCTGGTTTTAATAATACTTAATCTGTCAAAACATTTCCTTTTATTAACTGCGGTGGTTTGTCGATACACATTCGATTTCCAAAATCAGTAAAACATTCTTAAGACGTTATACCTAACTTTCCATAAAGCTAGTATAACTCTTAAGTTTTCAAAACAAATCAAGTATTACTTCTTCTCTCAAAATGATTCAAAACTCTTTTGAAATACTTCAAGTTCTTTATTAACACATAACAAGCCAGTTATAGTTCAAATCGATTACCTTTTAAAAACCACATGTATTTTCTTACCAACATAAAGCCGTTATAACCAACTTCCCATAAAGCGTTATAACACTTTATGTTTTACACCAATCAAATACATTTAGTGCGTATGCGTCTACCGTACTACATAGTTCACACGTATCATGCTTTAGAAGAGATAGGAAGAGGTTCACATACCTCGCGACAGTATCGACTAATAGCAAAACGCTCAGTACTCCCAGTGTCCGCTACTCCTAAAGCCAAGTAGAACGCGCCACGTAGTACTTCAACCTATAAGGCCACAAGGCGCTTATTAACATTAAGATCTTATCGTAGAACATTCTCTGAGAAAATTCGGCGACTCCCCACATGGCAGCGTAAATCTCTCTCTAAAGCGGGGCTACCAAGCCAACGGGGTTATACATCTAACCCGACGGGTACAATTCTACTCCACGGTACTACTACACAAGTCTATGTCTGATTCGATTGATTCTTGAGCTTAAGTCAAAAGACATTGCCAACTAACCACGTTGATTCTATATATGGTATACTTTAACTATATATTCTAACAACATGTAATTTCCAATTACAATAGAGGACAAGATATTTACCTCGATAAGCCCATAATTATCCAAGTATAAAGTCGATCTGGGCAATCGTTTAGCTCGACTCAGCGCTCCAACCCGCTCTAAACCACCCAGAAGTTCTAACCAACTTACACAATACTCCAACGGTATGGAGATTTTCTAGGGTTTGGTTTTGTGGTAGTGGGAAGTATAATAGTATTCGGGCTTTTAGATAGGTATACCCTTAGAATACTACAAGGTATATGGCTAAGGTAATTTGGGCATTATAACAATACTTTAGAGAGTATTTCTACACCACAAAGGGGGGTATTATTCGAAAACAACTTGGCTGGGGGTACCCAGACCACACTACTAGGAGGGGGTGTACCCTCCAAGGCCTCTAGGAGAGGAGGCCTCTTGGCGAACTCAACACTAAGGGAGGAGAAGATTTAACACTTAGAAACATTTAGGAAAGGATGAAGAATTCATCAAAGGGAGAGGGTATTTATAGCCTGCCAAGGCCAACCAATGGCCAAGATTGAGCCAAGTGCTACACAAGTGTAGGGCAAGATATGCTCAAGTGCCCGCAGTCCCTACTCCTTAAAACCCTCACAAATATCTACCAAAATATCTACCACCGACCTCCGATTGGTCCCGTATGCGCCCTTGCCCGCTGATGAGAGGGTGCCAAGTCGCCTCTCGTTGGTCCAAAATGTTCGTCTCTCGGAAAAATCCAAAAATAAGAAAAGACATAGCGGAATTTTCCGCCGAAGTTATGTAAAGCGTTTAGTCAAAAACGACTCTAACGGGTGTTGTGCACAAATGCCATTCGGCTAAGCCACTAGGCGGGGTGACACGTGTCACCCTCCTATTGGCCCAAAATAAAACATCTTAGAAAATATCCACAATGGCCAAAATCTAGAAAACAAAGTGGGCCCACAAAAAGTAAATTTCTCAGTGGGCCCACGTGACCATTTCCGAAAATAAAATTCCATAATTCTCTAATATTCCAAGAAGTCAGAATACCAAATCTGGGAATCGATTCCGTTAACGAACCTTTTTCCTTCACAAAACCGGAAACTTTTCCGTGGAAAAAATCGCCTCTTTCTTCCTTTCCAATCTTTCTGTCGTATTCTCGTACGTACGTCCTCGCATACATACCCAGGAACTACGGGGTATAACAATTACGTTATTTGATTAAGACTATGAACTATGAAATCTTTCGAAACTAAAAGACTTGAGTATTTGAAATTAGGCAACTTGAACTTTTGGAAAAGAATGTTGTTACTTGACTTTAAAAGGAAAGTGTTTTGGTTTAAAAGGAGGGCATAATATTGCCTTAGTTGATTTAAAGGAAAGCATTGTATTATCTTAATCTGTCTTAAAGAAGCGTTTAAATGTTATGGTCGATTCGACACGCGTTAAGTAGGATGAGCGGGAATGTATTCCACTCGACACGGCGTTCGTGGGATGAGCGGAATGTATTTCACTCGACACCGCGTTCATGGGATGAGCAGGAATGTATTCACTCGACACCGCGTTCGTGGGATGAGCGGGAATGTATTCCACTCGACACGCGTTCATGGGATGAACGGGAATGTATTCCACTCGACCGCGCGTTCGTAGGATGAGCAGAATGTATTTCACTCGACACGCGTTCATAGGATGAGCGGGAATGTATTTCACTCGACACCGCGTTCGTGGATGAGCGGGAATGTATTTCACTCGACACCGCGTTCGTAGGATGAGCGGGAATGTATTTCACTCGACACCGCGTTAATGGGATGAGCGAGAATGTATTTCACTCGACACCGCGTTCACGGGATGAGCCGGGAATGTATTCACTCGACACGCGTTCATGGGATGAGCGGGAATGTATTTCACGACACGCGTTCACGGGATGAGCAGGAATGTATTCTGCGATCACGAGTTCATGGGATGAGCAGGAATGTATTCCACACGATTCTATACCGAGTCCATGAGATGGGCGGGAATGTATTTCATACGATTTATACCTAGGCTGGTGAGGAAGAAGTTCCACGGCGCATGAGGATGACTTTGAGGCGTGAGTCACGACTTGACATGTTGCTTTTATGTTGTGGCTGTAGTTTTGTTATCATACATGTCTCGTTTTATTTTAGCGTATGATTTACGTTCTGATATTTTGATTTCACATACTTGTACTGTTATCTTGACCTCCTTGAGGCTGCGTTCATCTGCGAGTAGAGGTACACGGTTGTCGATCCTCGCTCATAGGATCACGGTTGACGTATTGGGAAGCTCCGTTTCTCGGAGGCTTATCTTTTAGTATGTTTCCTAAGTTGTAGGTTCTTGTACATTGAGGTATGGCGGGGCCTGTCCGTCATAGTTGTTATAACATTCTTAGAGTGCGTAGTAATCTTTATTGTGGCGAGTTTGTAAAGGATATAGCTATTCAAACTTGTTTATATACATGCTAGAAAGCGATCTTTACTTGGATAAATTTCTCATTCTATATTGTTTCATGTCTTGTTTTATATTCCAGTTACTCGATGTATGTCTACTTGGGTGCAGGGTAGGCACGATCCACGGGCAGGTTGGTCGTGACAAAGTATCGAGCGATTAATCCTCGGAAAGTGTCTACGTGTCTAGTGAAGTCTTGATTATCGATGTGTTGTGCACATCTATAATAAGGAGAGGTGCAGACATTTAGGGTTAGTTTCCATTCTTCTCATTACGAGATCGTGCCTTAGAGTTGTGTTATAAGTTGGACCCTGCAGCGTATTTCGTTTTACGATTATGCCTCCGCGCCAAGGCAACCGGGCCTAGATGGGCAAGGCAATGAGGAGGCGCTAGTAGGTTCTGAGAGAATGCGAAGCGCGACAGGTCATTACGAGATAGTGCTTGAGACGGCGAGTTTTGCGGCGCCGCCCGATGAGAGTTTAGGCGCGGCGATGGCTGCTAAGACCACAATACACGATCCTCCGTCCGCGGCTGGAGGCGGAGTTGGGGTACAAATAGATAGCGATTCGCCGGGATCGTGGCGAACATGAGGATAAGTGGGCGCGGCGGTTCCGTCGTACCCATGGTTCACCAGAGATCGAATAGTTTGAGGCTACGGGACTTCTGAGTTGTAGCCGCTTGAGTTCTGGTCGAGGCACGAGGATGATCGCGAGGAGTTCATCAAACGATTCATCGGATCATGAGAGTGATCAAGGCTTGAGACCGAGTCGATGGTCTTAGGTTCGCATCGTTGCGTGATCTGCCCGATCGTTGGTTTGATTCGTGGGAGCTGTCACGAGTGTATGCACTTCCAGCGGTATGGAACGAGTTCTCGAGGCATTTCTTGCACATTTCTTGCCTCCACGGATGAGAAGGGCTGGGCCGGCAGATTTTTAGCGTTGAGGCGGACGGTGTCTGGTTGGGAGTACAGCGTGGAGTTCGACTCATTGGCTCGGTATGTCCCAGCGTTAGTAGATGATATGGAGGGCGAGTACACCATTCGTCATCGGACTCGATGACTACTTAGCGAGGCTTGTTGGTGTAGCTCTTGTAGGGCATGGACATTGCCCGCACGCGACTTATGCACAGGTGTGAGGCGGAGAGGTCGGCGGAATGGCCGAGATCCGCGAAGAAGACGGGGGCAGAGGTCCTTTGGAAACTTTCTCGAGGCGCCTCGGCATTCTAGTTATGTACCTCCACCGGGGCCAGTGGTCCTCCACCGTTATTACACCGGAAGTTCGGATACGTTTCTAAGAGCGTGCGTAAGAACTCAAACGTTAAGATTTGAGGCGTGTAAAAATTTATCCGAATTATGGAATTATCGGAAAGCGAAATATTGCGACGAGCGGGTGGGCACGTGTCACCCCCTTTATGGACATGGACGAAATGTGCAAGGGTGGAATGGTCAATTGACCATAATTTATGATGAAGTCTTGCAAGACAAATAAGCGACAACATTGACCAAGTCAATGACCCCAAGCTTGTTATTTAATTAAAATGAATCCAAACCACCCATTTGTTCTAATCTTGACCCTCCATATTTTTATATAAGCTCCTGTAGTGCAAGACTTTGTCATTCACTACACTTAGAATTTTGAAACTTGTTCTTGCACTAGAGAGAGGGCTCGCGGTTTAGGGGTTTTCAAGAAGGAAAAATTTCACTTTTGTCCAATAATTCCCCACTAAACCAAGGTACCTAAGGGTATTATAAGTGTTTCTCAATAGAAAGATCAGGAAAAATGGTGGTTTCATATTAGTCATGGCGAAAACCTAAAGGGTTATTCAACTTTGAAGTTGAAACTTGAAGATGAGTTTTCATAAGCTTCAGGGTGGCTTGGAGTGGATTGGAATGTCGGAAGGAGGAGCTAAAGGTGCTAGGATCGACTTGTACTCTTGGAGCATATTTGGGCTAATTGAGGTATACTCTTCGTTTTACTTTTGTAATTGAAGATTTCATGTTATGATAAGTTATAAGTGGTCATGTGATATGTGTTATGAAGTTTGTTAAGTGTTATGGAATTGGAAGCTAAAAATCAGTAAATGTCATATTTAGCCATTTGAAATTAAAATCCAATTTGATCGATAAATTGAATTGTCGCATATTACCTACTTGGCTAATGTAGTAGCTAGAATCTATTGATGCTTGATATGTTATTATGCTACCAATTTGGATTGAAATGGAATTTTAATAAGTATTGGTATTTTTATATTATTTTTAGACAATTGTGGATGTTTGGTTATTCATTTGCATTGGATTACATACATATTATTGTGAGCCAATTGGGGCTGTTTGGTTATTCATTTGCATTGGATTACCTTATTTTGTTGTGAGCCAATTGGGGCTGTTTGGTTATTGTATTTCGACCTTGGAAAAGGTGGCAAAGTTAGTAAAAACAAAGGAAGTCTTTGTCAGATTTTCCGTAGAATTTAGTGACTGCACTTGGAATATTCACGTTTGAAACTAGAAGTTAATAGGCGTACTATGGTCATTATAGGTTGACATACTACGTCGCGATTGGACTTAGCAAGTGGATTAAACCAAGAGGTATGTGGAACTTTCTTATCTCTTGAGCATGATTAAGTTGTAAATGTATAGTACGGTGAGCGTCTGAGAGTTTGACAAATCTAGTCTATTTGATATCCTTGGCTTATTTTAAGAATGCCCAAGTTGTTTGAGTTAGGGAATTAACTCACTTGTTTATATTATAAGGATATCTTGGTTTTCAAAAGTTAAGAGACTTTAAGTATGTTGAAAGTATTTTGATACTTGTTTTTATGGAAAGTTTAAAGAGTGGTTTACTTAAGTAACTTAAGTATGTTAAGGGACTTGAAGAGTTTTAAAGAATGTGATACTTGTTTCATTTTAAACGTATAAGTCCCTTGGAAAGGAAATTGTACTCGACTAAGTGTCACGACCCGTTCCGGGGCCCTTGACTGGTGCCTTACCGGGGCACCCAAGTAGTCATACATCAGAGTAATCAGCGGAAATATAAAGCAAGACATGAAACAGTTTATAAAATAAGACACAGTTTATGTGAGAAAACATCGCCTTTCGGCATATATATATAAACATGGTTTAGCGATTACATCCGAAACCTTTGCATGTGACTACAAACCTCTAAGGAAATATACAACTATGGCGGGAGGCCCGCCATACCACTATACAAAACTATCTACAACGGGAGATCATACAAAAGTAGAGCCTCGGAAAGATGGAGCTCAGCACCAACGTAGAGATCCTAAGAATGTGGATCTAGCACTTTGCTTTGCCTGCGGCATGAAACGCAACGTCCCAGAAGGAGGTCGATCTACAGTACTAAGTATATGAAAGCGTAAAATACTTAAATGAAACATATCATTTTAAAAAGCAGTTTTGCAAGTATGTATGAAACAACGAGAAACGCGCATAGTGCCACATCACAAACAAGAGCGTGATAGGTAAAGCGAGTCTTTTCTAGGCTGCGAATGATCAGCGAGGCCAATTGCGTAGTATCACCATGCAAGCCTAATCTTGGACTCCGTAGTCGCGTAGGCCAATCACGTAGGCGCGTAGGGTATATAACCGCGTCGGTAGCTACTCCTCGGCATCGTCTGGACTCGTAGTCCGCATGGCCACATAGACCGCGTGAGGTATAACCCGCACTAACACGGAACTCCGTAGCTCCGCATAGGTCCCTTGGACCGCATGAGGTATTCTCGAATCATGGTCCCGGACGCTGAGTCTACCCGCGTCGGATGACTTAACCCGGTAATATGTCAAGAGGTGAGTGATGTTACACTAACCTAACGACTTATCGTTAAACAACATAAGCACAACAAGAATACTCTTTTACACAAGCGTTACAAGACACTAACACCGTAGCATCATATCGTGTCTACTTATCAAACCATCTTATTATTCTTTTCACGATTGATATAAGTGCATTATAAACACATAGGCAAGCTGTTTCTTTTATCAATCTTAAGTGGTTATACTTAACTTCCCGTAAAGCTAGTATAACTCTTAAGCTTCATTTAAAACCAATTAGTTCTCTTACATTAAAAATGATTGATATTCTTTTGAAATGCTTTCAGATCTTTATTATTGAGGCTTAAGCGTGGCATTCGTAAGTGTTATTGAGCTTAAGCGTGAGGCATTAGTAAGTGTTATTGAGCTTAAGTCAAAGACATTGCCGTAGTTATTATTCAGTTAACACGTATCGTCTACCGTACTATATATATTGTAAAATATCATGCTTTAGGAAGAATCACACATACCGTGAAAACCACTGCGAGTTGAATATGTCGCAGAGTCGACTATAAAGTCACAGACATCTATCAAAGACTACTGCGAAGGTCATTCTAAGCAGAGGTTCACAATTCATGGAAAGTTGGGCACTTCCTACCGGTGAGCTATATAAGTCTCTTGTGAAAACGATCTATGTAAATCTGAGTTTGATTATTCTTCTTTTAAACCCCTACTGCGTAGTAGATTCAATTCTAATACGTGATATTCTTCTAAGTATTTAATACTTATTCTAATACTACTACAGTATGTATTCTCTAATTCAAAAGAGGGTTAGGATTAGTTACCTCGGTAACCCCAATAATATCCTAGAAAAGTCGCGCTGAGCAAGGTTTTGCTCTAAGTTGTATGCTCGAGAAACCTTAGAAGTTCTTCACAACCACACTAAGTACTAAGGTATTTGGGCTAGGGTATTTTGGGCATTATAACAATACAAGAAGGCAACTTTTCTACCAAGGGAGGAGTAGATTTTGGCTAGGCTAGGGGTATTCGGCGAGGGCCTTCACGAGGAGGGGAGGGATTTGGGCGAAAAGGCTACAAAGGGAGAGGAGAGGATTTTCAAGACTTGGAAAGATTTGTGGATGAAGAACTCTTCATCTCTAAGGGGGTATTTATAGGTCAAGAAGTGGCCAACCAATGGCCAAGATTAAGACAAGTGCAAGGCAAGTGTAGGGTGAAGATTTACTCCACACAAATATCCTACCAACTCCTTGACTTGTGCACAAGGCACAAAAAACGTGCCAATGCTCTCCAATTTCGTCCAATGGACGATTCAAGTCCACCAATTGGAGAGTGCCAAGTGTCGCCCTCCCGTTGGTCCAAAATGTTTCGTCTCTCGGAAAAATCCGCAAAAATTAGAAATGGCATAGCCGGAATTTACCCTACGAAAGCTGTGGAAACGTTTCGTCGGAAAACGATTCTTTTAGTGAGTTGTGCACAAATAAAAAACGTCCAAGTCTTATCTTTAAGGCTAGACTTTTGTACGTATTCCCTTACGTACATACTCTGGAAATACGGGGTATAACACTAAGGTATAAAGTGAATATAACGACTTTATGGGGAGTTGGTTATATTGGCTTTATGGAAAGATAAATGGCTTGATTTATTGAAAGGCAATTTGATTTAAGGCATCAATTGCCTAAGGTTTTAAAAGAAAGAAGTCACTTGATTTAGAAGCCTAAATGTATTTCTAAAAGGTATCGTGACTTGTCTTGAAAAGTAGTTATGACTTGATACTACGGTTATTAGTATCTTGGAAGTTATATATGAAAAAGAGTCATTTTTAAAAGAATAGAAGTACGTAGTACTTTGGGTTAGATTCCCGGATTTTATAATGACATGTTAGTGCCTTAAGTAAACTAAAATGAGAATGTATATGAATAAGGCTAATAAGAAGTTAGGGGGATTTCTTAACTTGTTTATTTATTGTATGATAAGCCGGTAGGGCTTATGTTATGTGTGATAGCGGTTGGGCTAATGATATATTATTCGTTGCGAGTCGTTCCGGGATTGTGGCATTGTATATTTAGTGGATTTGCTAACCACGATCGAGGAATACCTCATGCGAGTCAAGTAGGGCTCGTGCGGGTGAAATAGTCCCGTGCGGGCGGGTCCGACCTATGCGAGGAATACCTCATGCGAGTCGTAAGGGCTTATGCGGGTGAAATAGTCCGTGCGAGGAATACCTCACGCGGGTCCACGTGATCTATGCGGGTGAAATAGTCGGGAATAGGATTGCTTATTGATCTGCGGGCGGTGGTCTGCTTTGATCGTGAGCTTTCTACTTTATATTGTAAGTATACTCTATTTACTCTCATTGCTAGTAAGGCACGATTATCTTTAATTGAGTTATCATACATGTCTCAGTTTTATTTTAGACTCGTGATTTCATTCTGATGCTGGTTTCACATATTTGGTACATGTTATCTTGACCTCGCTTGAAGTGCGTTAAATCTGCGGTAGAGTACGTGTTCTTGATCCTCGCTCTTAGGATCATTTGTTATTTGTTGAAAGCTCCTTTATGGAGGCTTATCCACAGTATTGTCGGTTGTTGTACATTCGGGGTATGGCGGGGCCACATCACTTGAGTTGTTATTCTTAAGTGCGTAGTCATATTGTGGTTTGGGTTGTAAAGAAAAAAAATGTCTTGTTTTATTGGTATAAATTACGGAAGGTGGCCTTATCGGCTAGCTTTGTTGTTATTTTATGTTTAAGTATTTTATCGATTGTGTATGTTCATTTGCTATTCTACGATGTATGCGAAAGGGGTGCGGTAGGGCACGATCGCGTGCCGAGTCGGTCGTGACAAAAGTGGTATCGAGCGATTAGTCCTCGGAAAGTGTCTGACCGTGTCTAAGTAGAGTCTTGATTATCGGTGTGTTGTGCACCACATCTATAATCGGAGGCTGAGGACATTTAGGGTTAGTTTCCATTCTTCTCGCTCTAAGATCGTGCGATGAAATTTGTATGGTTAGGTCGTCTCTCACAACAAGTTATGATTGTTTGCGACTACGAGGAAGGCGATAGTGACCGGGGAAGGATTACGTGGGTTGCGTATCGAGGTTAGTAATGGTGTAGTTGGTATTATGACATCTGTTATGCGGATTTATGTATGGAGTCACGTATGTGTTGCTAGGATAATTTTAGATTACGGGATTTGGTAAGGACTAAATAAATACAGGGAAGGTATGAAGCAGTTTAATGAACTCTCATGAGTTTCGTGCTAATTTGAGATAATTATGTGATGATGAGTTGTGGGAGGATGTAATGGACCCTCGAGGGTGATTAAGGGACTTAATGTAAGACTATGTTAATAGATTAAGCTACGTAGAAGGATTTGAGAATGGTATGGGTGAGATCCATTATGGAGTAAGTATGGTTGTTGTGGACAAGACAACACGATTATGGTATTACGAGAAGTTCTTGTACCGGTTCACGAGGTGATAAGATAGGCTTGGAGCATGGAAATTGCGAGCCTAAAATGTTGATAACCACAGAGACCTTAGGTATATAAGGCATACCGGGTAGTAAAAGTTAAAACAGGACCTAGGAAAGAGTTAAATGCGGCCTTGAGTGGTTGGGGATCTATTAAGGTGCAGCTTGAAATAAAATAAAATGGGATCGGTTGGTAGTAGTCAGCTACGTGACAAGGTCACGAGGGTGCAAGGTCAGTTTAGTTAGTCATTTCGGGTTCGTGGGCGTGTTCCAGGAACCAGGTTGTGAGCGGAATGGGCCTTGTATTGATTAATTTAGTAACTTGAAGAGTTGAGGCGAATTAGTATGGAATTTTGTGTGCGTATGCTAGTATAAGTTTGGAAATGCGGGAAGAATCGACCGGTGACAAAGAAAGCAACCAAGTGTAAAGAAATAAAGCGAATCTATGAGAACGCTTTCGAGGTGACTACTGCGTGAGTGTTGGGTGGTAGTGGCGGGTAGATAATTTCGGTAACGATAAAGTCGTTGGACCAGTATTTGTTATGATAGACATTGAGGTTACTCTGATGCGGACTAGTTGGCCTCTTGTTATGCCAGCGTGGACTCTGAGAGAGATTGATTCGATGCGGTTTCGATAAGCGGTTATCAGTGAAAAGGAAGAAGTGGTAGTAACGATGAATTATCCTTCCTGCTTTAGCATCATTGTTTTTCTTTTTAAGTCTGTGTGACTTGTTTCACTTAGGAGTAAATTGTGAAAGTATGTAATAATTGAATTTGGAGGAAGTTGTGTTAAGTGCCCTTGGAAGTACTTGGAGTTGGTTTGGTGTGGCGGTCGGGGCCCGACCTTCGAATAATTTAGGGAAAATATGCAAGGCATGAATAAGATAAATGCAGTCTTTGCCGTGAAAAGGCGAGGAGCATCTTTGGTAGGTTTGAAAATCTGCATGACTTTAAGGCGGTGCGTGGCGATTAGCTAATTCTTGGACCCATGAGGACCTGTGATTAGGGTTGTGACTCGAGGAAAGTTTAAGAAAGGAGATAAGTTCTCTTCCGCGTAAAAGGTCGATTTTGCGTATTATGGGGTTGCGTGTACCCGTGTTGTTAGGCGAAGGATATAAGGCGGTAAGGTCTTGATATCGTCATACCATGGATTCTGATTGTAGATAGCAGTGGGAAAAGTGTTGTGTTGGGGTAATTAAGAGCGACGTGCAATTGGTCGGGAAATGCAGTAAATATATAAATGTAGGTTACGAGATATGTTTACGGATCGGTGTAAAGACCATTAGTAGATAATGGGCGATAAGAACATTCGAGAAAATGTGGTAACACCTAGTTATAGGCTCTGCCAGTGGGAAAGGAAAAATCAGATTCTTCTTGTGAGATCGAGGAAAAGCTCCCCACAAAAATGTGATTGTGATAAGTCTTAGCAGTGAGGCAAGCAAAGAATCAAATCTAAGTTTAGTGACCAAGTTTGGTTGCAACAAAGGGAATCGGGAACCGTAAGTGAGATTAAGGATACGAATACTTGCGAGAATTAGAAAGGTTTCGATTATTGGAAGTTAGTTGACCGACTACAGTTATAACCCCTCCTGTAAGACTAGAGGTTAGGTTATTATGTTAGCACGTTGAGTGTTAGGCTAGGTTGTGTCTTGTATGACACGATAGGGATAGAACCTATGTTTTCGGTGAATTCTGAGCGAGGAAAGAAATTACGCCACTTAGATTTTGGTGTGGCGGTTAAATCATGCCTTGAAGATTTGGGGGCATGGCGTATTTATAGACTTCGTATGGATATTTGTGCAGACCACAAAAGCCTGCAGTATATCTGCGGTAGGCGGTAGAATTTGCGGCGAGGATGGTGGTTAGAGTTACTCGAGGATTGTGATATTGATATCTATACCATCAGGGAAAGCCAAGACGATTCTGAATACTCTTTGTCGTGGACTGGGGTAGTGCGGATAGGCGACGGATAGACAAGATGTGGTCGTGAGATTCTTGATTCACGAGCCTGGGGTTCGATTATTTGTTTCAAGGTTAATGAAGTTCAGATCAGAGAGGTTGCGAGTCTTCCATTGTTGAGGAAGTAAAGAAGCGTGATATGAGATCGATTACGATCTGATATCGAGATACGGCTCTCAGAGAGGAGAAGAGCTGTTTGAGTAGCCGGATGGGGTCTTTGTGAGATGAGGATAGATTGCGTGTGCGATGCTGCGGGACTAGTCGGCGAGTTATAGGGAGGCATCACGGTGCTTATTGTTCACCTGTTGAGTCGACCAAGTTGTGTCGTGACCTCGGATGTATGAATGGGTAAGATGGCCAGGAAAGGGACATAGCGGAGTTCTTGCTTAGTGTCGAGTTAGTAGCAGTCATGGTTGTGCACGAAGCCCGGTGGGCTCTGCGAGCGATTGAAATCCCAACCTAGATATGAGAAGTATTTATTATGGATCTTGTTACGGGGTGGCATCGTACTCGGAGGAAGTGCGACTCCACGGAGTCATAGTAATTAAGTGGCGAAACCAGCCATGTTCTTCAGTTTGGGACCACTTACTGGTGAGGATTATGCTAGCTTGTATAGTAGGAGTATTGTGAGGCATGCGGGGTTCCTACGTTTATGATGTCGACAGATGAGCTCGATTCTGAGATAACTTACGGAGGTTTTGAAGTGTTTTAGGGACCTGGTGAGTCTCGGTGTTGCATTACACCCTCGAGGCCAGACGAGCGAAGCGTACTATCGGGCATTTAGGGATAGGTGGCGGGCTGTGTTATTGATTCGGTGTTGGGAAGGTTATTTGCCTCTTGTTGTGTTACGTGCGATATGAGATACCGCTTCGATGTCGGATGGCCTGTATGAGGCCTTGTATGTAAGAAAGTGTAGATCGCGGTTGGTGGGTTTGACATAGGCGAGGTTCGGTTAATTGGTCGGACTCGATTCAGTGTGGATAAGCGAAGCTTATCGGGAAGGATTATTAGTAAAGCTTAGAGTCGTGAAGCTTCATACGAGATAGCAAGCGTTGACACGTGGGGTTGACTTGACATTTTAGTATGAGTCTTGTTGTGTGGCCTCGTGTGGTATTTTTGGTATGTAGGGGTTGTAAAGAAGACTTGGTCGCTATCTTTAAGTTTGGCTAGAAAGAACATTCGGGGCGAATGTTTCTAAGGGGAAGAATGTTACACCGGAAGTTCGAGATCGTTTCTAGAGCGTCGTAAGAACTCAAGCGTTAAGATTTGAGGCGTGTAAAAATTTATCGGAATTATGGAATTGTCGGAGAAAACAAAATATTGCGACGAGCGGGTGGGCGACCGTGTCACCCCGCTTTATGGACATGGGCGAAATGTGCAAGGGTGGAATGGTCAATTGACCATAATTTATGATGAAGTCTTGCAGAGACAAATAAACGACAACATTGACCAAGTCAATGACCCAACAACTTGTTATTTAATTAAAATGAATCCAAACCACCCATTTGTTCTAATCTTGACCCTCAGTATTTTTATATAAGCTCACTAGTAGTGCAAGACTTTGTCATTCACTACACTTAGAAAAAATTTGAAACTTGTTCTTGCACTAGAGAGAGGGCTCACGGTTTAGGGGTTTTCAAGAAGGAAAAATTTCCAATTTTGTCGAATAATTCCCAGCTTAAACCAAGGTACCTAAGGGTATTATAAGTGTTTCTCAATAGAAAGATCCGGAAAAATGGTGTTTTCATATTAGTCGCATGGCGAAAACCTAAAGGGTTATTCAAGCTTTGAAGTTGAAACTTGAAGATGAGTTTTCATAAGCTTCAGGGTGGCTTGGAGTGGATTGGAATGTCGGAAGGAGGAGCTAAAGGTGCTGAGGATCGAAACTTGTACTCTTGGAGCATATTTGGGCTAATTGAGGTATAATCTTCGTTTTACTTTTGTAATTGAAGATTTCATGTTATGATAAGTTATAAGTGGTCATGTGATATGTGTTATGAAGTTTGTTAAGTGTTATGGAATTGGAAGCTAAAAATCCGGAAATGTCATATTTAGCCATTTGAAATTGAAATCCAATTTGATCGATAAATTGAATTGTCGCATGTTACCTACTTGGAGAATGTAGTAGCTAGAATCAATTGCGGCTTGATATCTTATTATGCTACCAATTTGGATTGAAATGGAAATTGAATAAGAATTGGTATTGTTATATTATTGTGAGCCAATTGAAATTTGTTTGGTTATTCATTTGCATTGGATTACATACATATTATTGTGAGACAATTGGAAATTTGTTTGGTTATTCATTTGCATTGGATTACCTTATTTTGTTGTGAGCCAATTGGGGCTGTTTGGTTATTGTATTTCGACCTTGGAAAAGGTGGCAAAGTTAGTAAAAACAAAGGAAGTCTTTGTCAGATTTTAGTAGAATTTAGTGACCTGCACTTGGAATATTCTACGTTTGAAACTAGAAGTTAATAGACGTACTATGGTCATTATAGGTTGACATACTACGTACGGCGATTGGACTTAGCAAGTGGATTAAACCGAAGAGGTATGTGGAACTTTCTTATCTCTTGAGCATGATTAAGTTGTAAATGTATGATGCGGTGAGCGTCTGAGAGTTTGACAAATCTAGTCTATTTGATATCCTTGGCTTATTTTAAGAATGCCCGAGTTGTTTGAGTTAGAATTAACTCACTTGTTTATATTATAAGGATATCTTGGTTTCAAAAGTTAAGAGACTTTAAGTATGTTGAAAGTATTTTGATAGTTGTTTTTATGGAAAGTTTAAAGAGTGGTTTACTCTAATTAACTTAAGTATGTTAAGGGACTTGAATATTTTTAATGAATGTGATACTTGTTTCATTTTAATCGTTTAATTCCCTTGTAACGGAAATTGTACTCGACTAAGGTATAAAGTGAATATAACGAATTTATGGGAGTTGGTTATATTGGCTTTATGGAAAGATAAATGGCTTGATTTATTGAAAGGCAATTTGATTTAAGGCATCAATTGCCTAAGGTTTTAAAAGAAAGAAGTCACTTGATTTAGAAGCCTAAATGTATTTCTAAAAGGTATCGTGACTTGTCTTGAAAAGTAGTTATGACTTGATACTACGGTTATTAGTATCTTGGAAGTTATATATGAAAAGAGTCATTTTTAAAAGAATAGAAGTCGTAGTACTTTGGGTTAGATTCGGATTTTATAATGACATGTTAGTGCCTTAAGTAAACTAAAATGAGAATGTATATGAATAAGGCTAATAAGAAGTTAGGGGATTTCTTAACTTGCTTATTTATTGTATGATAAGCGGTAGGGCTTATGTTATGTGTGATAAGCGGTTGGGCTAATGATATATTATTCGTTGCGGAATTCGTTCCCGGGATTGTGGCATTGTATATTTAGTGGATTTGCTAACCACGATGCGAGAATACCTCGTGCGAGTCCGTAGGGCTCGTGCGGGTGAAATAGTCCCGTGAGGCGGGTCCGACCTATGCGAGGAATACCTAATGCAGTCGTAAGGGCTTATGCGGGTGAAATAGTCCCGTGCGAGGAATACCTCACGCGGGTCCACGTGATCTATGCGGGTGAA
This sequence comes from Przewalskia tangutica, assembly GCA_029844215.1. Lineage (NCBI taxonomy): Eukaryota > Viridiplantae > Streptophyta > Magnoliopsida > Solanales > Solanaceae > Przewalskia > Przewalskia tangutica. Next base: position 74,971,505 of record CM056720.1, on the reverse strand, counting down.
ATAGTCCCGGGAATAGGATTGCTTATTGATCTGCGGGCGGTGGTCTGCTTTGATCGTGAGCTTTCCTACTTTATATTGTAAGTATACTCTATTTACTCTCATTGCTAGTAAGGCCGATGTCTTATTAATTGAGTTATCATACGTGTCTCGATTTATTTTAGACTCGTGATTTCATTCTGATGCTGATTTCACATATTTGGTACATGTTATGCGACCTCGCCGAGGTGCGTTCATCGCATGGTAGTACGTGTTCTTGATCCTCGCTCTTGGGATCCTTTGTTGGTGTTGAGAAGCTCGCTTTATTAGGAGGCTTATCCACAGTATTGTCGGTTGTTGTACATTCGGGGTATGGCGGGGCCTGTCTGCGAGTTGTTATTCTTAGAGTGCAGTAGTCACATTGTGGTTTGGGTTGTAAAGAAAAAAAAATGTACTATTTTATTGGTATAAATTACGGAAGGTGGCCTTATCGGCTAGCTTTGTTGTTATTTTATGTTTAAGTATTTTATCGATTGTGTATGTTCATTGCTATTCTCGATGTATGCCAAAGGGGTGCAGGTAGGGCACGATCGCGTGCCGAGGTCGGGTCGTGACAACGATCTTCGGGGCGTTCGGGGTATTCGAGGCTGGTGAGCTCAGGGCTTACAGGTTCTGAGATATACATGGGTTCTAGCCGGGATTCATGTCCCCTCGGTGTGCGATGTGGCGGCATCGTCGGGAATGTCGTATTTTTCACGGTGCTTGTTTCACTGCGGCCGTGCAGGCCATGTGGCGAAGCGTGCTCATAGGAGAGTGCAGGCGAATAGCGCGACCCGAAGGTCGATGGAGTTAATCGCCTTATAGCTATGCGGTAGAGCGATATTAGGATCGCGACTAAGGAAAAATGAAGCGGATGATCTGGTATATTCTTACCCCTCTCGAAACTAGTATACGTTGATGTTATGATGAAGTGCTAAGTATTATGTTCAGATAGCATTATGTTAAAAATTGTGTTTAGAAAACATGGTTAGTTAGAAGGGTAAGATTGGGGGACAGGTAAATTGTGAGCCACTAGAATATTATACGTAGAGACCTTAGATGCGAGGCCATCTTGAGTAAGATTATTTTTATGTTTGACCTTTATCGAGTACATAGTATCGTGGGATATATTTGTGTGATAAGTCCACGAGTGGTATGAAATGAAAGAGGGTAGTTGGTGAGAGACCACTAGGTTTCGTGACTTGATTAGTGAGATTGTTAAGTATCGGGGAACAAGAGTTTAGCGCGATAAGCGGGTCGGGTTGAGGCCGTCGCGGGTCAACCAGCGACTGTAATGTGGTGGGGTCGATTCGTGGTGGTCACTTGGTGTAGTAGGATCATGAGGCGCTAGGCCCAAGTTTAGATGGCCGTTATGCGAGTTCGTGTATGCGTTCGACCGATGGTCGGGCCGATGAGGTCGACCCGTCTTGTCTTTCGATCGGGTATTTACTCGGCGGAGGTTATGCGAGATGTTGTATATCGGGAAGGTTGTAAGGCTGCGGGGTTCCTACTTTTACTTTATGAGCGGTGGAGCCAGTTCGGCTATTTCTTTTACGGAGGTTTTACGGGCGGGGTTAGGAACTGGTGAGTCTCGATGTGCATTCACCTCGGGCGGTGTTTTGATTTCGGGGTAGCGGCGAGGATTATGTGCCTCTTGTTGAGTGAGTATCATTATAGCTACCATTTGATATTCGGATATCGCCTTATGAAGCCTTGTATGGGCGGAAGTGTAGGTTCTGCGGTCGATTGGTTCGATATTGGCAAGGTTCGGATAGTTGGTCGTACTTGATCGGCGGGATGTGGATATGTTGAGAAAAGTATCGGGGATCCGTCAGTGTTCCCGATTAATGATGACCAAGGTGGAGATAGTAACCTGAGATTTTGGCGAGGCAATAGCGGCAATATGATGCGTATAGTAGGAGGAGTTTGGGTATGAGAAAGTGCGACGAGTAAGGGAAGAAGTGAACATGTGTTAAGAGAATAGAAGTGATCATTTCTTTTGTGAAGAAAAGGTGCGAAGGAGTATCTTTTAGCCCTTGAGTGGGAGCTTTGCGATGATAGAGTGATTCCTCGTGGACTTGGATTTGTATTTGCGCGTATGTTATTTTGTGTCCAGGTGTTGCATTGTCAACTTTTTTAAGTTAAGAGGAACTTTATCGATATCCGTCTTGAGAAGGAACATACGGACGAATATTTCTAAGGAGGAGAATGTTATACCGTATTTCCAGTATGTACGTGAGGCGTGCGTCAAAGTTCAAGCCTTAAGTAGGCATAAGGGACGAAATTGTGCACAACTAACGAAAAGAATTGTTTCAGGCGAAAAGTTTTCCGAACCTTGCGAAGGGAAAATTACGGTTCGACATTTATTATTTTTGCGGATTTTTAGAGATAAAATATTTTGGACCAGCGGGAGGCGACATGTGTCACCCTCAAAGTGGGCGGCATTGTGGGCTTTTGTTGTACGTTTTGGTGTTAAAACTTTGGTCGAGGTTAGGTAGGATATTTGTGTAGTAGATGGATAAGGTACACTTTCCCAAATCCCCACTCAGCCTCCACTTGCCTTAATCTTGGCCATTGAAGGCCTATAAATACCCCAGTTGAAGACTTCCGTTCACAAAACATTTTCCAAGTCTTAAAATCCTCCTCTTAGTTGTAGTTTTCATCGAAGCCTCCTCCCCTTGAGAAGGCCCTCGAAGCAGTGCCCCCTCTTGATAGTTCTCGTGAAATACCCCCTTGGTGAAAAGTATTCTCCAAGTATTTTACAATTCAAAATACCTTGGCCCAAATACCTTGTAGTATTCCAAAGTCACCTCTATACTAAAAGCCCGAAATACTACTTTATATCCATTAGTCACAAAGCGAAACCACAGGAAAATCTTCATAGTTGGTTGAAGTTATTAGTAGAAGTTGTGTAGAACTTCTAAGGGTTTCTTGGGCGAATTGGAGCATTCGAATAGGAGATAAACCTTGCTCGGGATCGGCGTATATCTTGGATAATTTTGGGCTTATCGAGGTAAATAATCTTGTCCTTATTGTAATTGGAGATTACATATTGTAGAAGTGTAGAATTGAGTATAAGTTATATACAAGGAAGGTATATAAGAAGAGAATTGGCTGTACTTACATAGAATTTGTATTCTGATGAACTTGTGTATTTTGTGGGTAGGGAAGTCTTTTAGATTTTAGTAGAATAAGGAATCTTGTATCTAGAATTATTCTCTGAGTAGTCTAGGCGTTGATAGACTTATATGGCCGTTATAGGTTGAAGTTCTTGAGTGGCGTGGTCTCTTGAAAGGGTGGAAAAGGCGAGCAAGGTTAGAATACTTTGGAGAGTTTTGCTAATTGTCGATAATCGTCGCGAGGTATGCGATTCTTCCTATCCTCTTGAGCATGATATTTTAAAAGAATATATATATAGTACGGTGAGCGTGCGTGTGTTAGCGTGATGGTTTTACTTGATGTCTTTTGACTTGAGTTTTAAATAATAAGAATCTTGAAGTATTTCAAAGGAATTAAGAATCGTTTTTGAAAGAAGAGTAATACTTGGTTTTGAAAGCTTAAGAGTTATACTAGCTTTATGGGAGTTAGGTATAACGACTTAAGAGAGATAAAAAGAATGGTTTATTGATTTTAGAAGTTAGAGACTTGATCTTAAAGATAAGAGACTTGACTTAATTGAATTGATATGAATTTTGTTAAAAGTGTGAAACCTCGTTCGTGAGTAATGAGTACTTGGTTTTAAAGAATAATGTTTCTTGATTTGGAAGCGAGAATAAGTATCGAGCGAACCAACTGCGGCGTTAATAAAGGAAAATGTATTGGCGATAATTAATTTATATTAAAACGGTAGAAACCTCCATCTGCATAGAAGCTAAGATAAGACAAAATTGTATTACATTTCCTAGATCTTGTGCTTTAATAAGATTGTTATAAACAAGAATAACCTACTCACACATAAGGCATCGTTATTCAATTGTTTTAAAAGATTCGTTATTTGATTAAGACTTTGAACTATGAAATCTTTGAAACTAAAAGACTTGAGTATTTGAAATTAGGCAACTTGAACTTTTGGAAAAGAATGTTGTTACTTGACTTTAAAAGGAAAGTGTTTTGGTTTAAAAAGGAGGGCATAATATTGCCTTAGTTGATTTAAAAGGAAAGCATGGTATTATCTTAATCTGTCTTAAGAAGCGTTTAAATGTTATGGTCGATTCGACACGCGTTCGTAGGATGAGCGAGAATGTATTCCACTCGACACGCGTTCATGGGATGAGCGGGAATGTATTTAACTTCGACACGCGTTCGTAGGATGAGCAGGAATGTATTTCACTCGACACGCGTTCATGGGATGAGCAGGAATGTATTTCACTCGACACGCGTTCATGGGATGAGCAGGAATGTATTCCACTCGACACCGCGTTCATGGGATGAGCGGGAATGTATTCACTCGACACGCGTTCGTAGGATGAGCGGGAATGTATTCCACTCGACACGCGTTCGTAGGATGAGCGGGAATGTATTCACTCGACACGCGTTCGTAGGATGAGCAGGAATGTATTTCACTCGACACGCGTTCATGGGATGAGCGGAAATGTATTCACTCGACACGCGTTCATGCGGATGAGCGAGAATGTATTTCACTCGACACGCGTTCGTAGGATGAGCGGGAATGTATTCACGATATCGAGTTCATGGATGAGCAGGAATGTATTCCACACGATTCTATACCGAGTCCATGTGATGGGCCGAGAATGTATTTCATACGATTTATACCTAGACTGCCGGCAGTGAGGAAGGAGTTCCACGGGCATGAGGGATGACTTTGAGGGCGTGAGTCCCTGACTTGACATGACTGCTTTTATGTTGTGAACTGTAGTTTTGTTATCATACATGTCTCCTGTTTTATTTTAAGGTTATGATTTACGTTCTGATATTTTGATTTCACATACTTGGTACCTGTTGTACTGACCTCCTTCGGGGGGATGCGTTCATGCCACAGGTAAAGGTACAACGGTTGTCGATCCTCGCTCATAGGATCACAATTCAGCGTATTGGGAAGCTCCGTTTCTCCGGAGGCTTATCTTTTGGTATGTTTCTCTGAGTTGTAGGTTCTTGTACATTCAGGGGTATGGCGGGGCCCTGTCCCGTCATAGTTGTTATAACATCCTTAGAGGTTTGTAAATCTTTATTGTGGCGAGTTTGTAAAGGGATGTAACTTGTACACCGTATTCTGAGATATGTTTATAAAGCGTGCGTAAGAACTCAAAGATGTTAAGGTTTGAGACGTGTAAATTTATCGGAATTATGGAATAGTCGGAAAACGAAATATTGCGTGAGCGGGAGGCGACTGTGTCACCCCTTAATGGTCTTGGGCGAAAGTGACATGGAGAAATGGTCTTTTGACCACAAATTAAAAGATCAAGTCTTGCAAAAACTTTTAGCATGACATTGTTGACTAGGTCGATGCCAGCAGCGATCCGTGTGAAAAGCATCCAAACGACCCGTTTGTTCTAATCTTGACCCTCAGTTTATTTATATAAGCTCCTAGTGCAAGACAAGGCTTAACACTTAGCATTTTTTCAAGAAATTGATGAAAGCGTTGGGAAGCTCTCGGCCGTGGGCTAGGGTTTGAAGGAAAAATTTTCAATTGTTGTCGATAATTCCCCACTTTAAACCAAGGTTCATGAGTGTTATGTAAGTGTATCTCAATAGAAAAATCCGGAAAAGAGAGTTTTCGTATTAGTCGCAAAGTGAAAACCTAGTGGCTTTCTAGGTTTTGGATTGGAAGTTTGAAGGAAAGTTGTTGGTATGGTTCTAAGGGTCTCGACAAGCGGATGGAAGTGTCTTGGAGAGGTTCTAAACTACTAAGGAAGCGACTTGGATTGGAATTGGATTAAGAATCGTTAAGGTATAATCTTGTCTTTTAAAGTGTTACAAGATTATATAATTATATTGTTGTTGTTAGCTTTACATGTTGCTAGCATGAAGGTGTTAAGTTGAAGTTTATAAGGATTATAGATCGATTGTAGTCTTGGAAGTTCGAAATGTAATGTAGGCCATGTTAAGTTGGATTACAATTTGATCGTTATTAGAATAGTCGCGTGTTAATTACTTGAAGATTATGGTTGATATAATCAAATGCGACTTGATATCTTGTTATGCTACCAATTTAGATTGAATTGGAAATTGGTTAAGAATTGGTATTGTTGAACTTAAGGTGGCCGAATTTGTACTTATAGTTTGTAATAGTTTGTTATTCATTTGTATTGGACTACCTTATAGATTGTGGTGAGCGATTGGGGCTGTTTGGTTATTGTATTCGGCCTTGAAAAGGTGACAAAGTTAGTAAAAACAAAGGAGGTCTTTGTCAGATTTTAGTAGAATTTAGTGACTTGGCACTTAGGATATTCTACGTTTAAAGTAAGAGGTTAATGGGCGTATTGTGGCCATGATAGGTTGAAGTACTAAGTTTAGCGTATCTACTTGAAGAATGGAATAACTCAAGGTTGAAGTACTTTGGAGCATTTTGCTACTTGTCGACAATCGTCGCGAGGTATGTGAACCTCTACTTTCTTTGGCATGATCCTACGTATGAAATATCCATGTGATAGTATTTCAAGATTCCTTCGACCCTTAGAAGTTAAGAAGTATTTACATTATTGAATCTAAGTTAAGAGTATGTTTAAATTGTCCTAAGTCCTTACTAGGTCTTATGGGAGACGTTAGTAAGAATGGTTAGGAAATTATGAGATTTGATTTAAAGGCTATGTGTCTTGATTTGTTTAAAGTAAGTATGTAAGTTGATTTTTATGTTTGAAAATGACTTGAATTTATATGTAAAAAGGGGATTGGTTTTAAAAGTGTAGATGACATGATTTTACAAGTATAAGTAAATGGACTTTAAAGAATGTATGTTATGAAGTTTTAAGACTATGAACTTTGATTTTCTTTAAAGGATTATGAAACTTTATTTTTCAAGTTATGGGACTTGATTTCTAAAGTATAAGCGACATGATTTGAAAGAGTGTATGCTATGAGGTGTTAAGGCTATAAGCCTTGATTTTATAAGTGGAAATGACTTAATTTTACAAAGTATGGCTTCTTAATTTATCTCAAAAGTTAAGAAGATGGCTTCCAAAAGAGTATGTGACTTGAGCTTTAAAAAGAAATGAGTTCTATGATTCTTTTTAAGTATGTATGTACGTAGTATTTTTGGATCTAGTTTTCCTAAGGTTGTAAGAATAAAAGTGTCTTAAGTTCTCTAAAATGAAAGGTTGTTATAATAGCTTTATGGGAAGTTGTTATGACGACTTAAGAAGAAGTGAAGAGATGGTTTGAAAATGTTATGTAAGGAAAATCACACCGAGCCTACAAATAGGCCGGATTACGTTATGAAATACAGGAGCCTACAAATAGGCGGATTCGTTATGAAATACAGAGCCTACAAATAGGCGTATTACGTTATGAGATACAGAGCTACACATGGCGGATTCGCCATATTACCCGAGCCTTGTGTAGGGTTCGTCATCTTACAAGGCCCGGGCGGGCGGATTATGTTATATGATTCCACGATGCAAGGCCGCGGCGGGCGGATTATGTTATATGATTCCACGATGCAAGGCGCGGCGGGCGGATTATGTTATATGATTCCATAGTGCAAGGCCGCGGCGGGCGGATTATGTTATATGATTCCACGATGCAAGCGGCGGGCGGATTATGTTATATGATTCCACGATGCAAGGCCCGGCGGGCGGATTATGTTATATGATTCCACGATGCAAGGCCGGGCGGATTATGTCACATGATTAAATACATGCCGTGTCATAAATGGGCGGATTATGTTATGTAAGATATGTAAGTTATGTGAAAAATTTGGATTAAACTCTTAAGTAAGTATGTAAGAATATGTTGTTAAATCTTATCGAAAGAAGGAAAGGCAGTTAATATATGATTGGTTTGGGAGTTAAAGGACATTCTTTTATCTGATATGTTTTAGTTATTGCATTTTATTTACATTTCCATACAAATTTTTGTTATGCGGACCCCGCCGGAGGCTGCGTTCAATGCCGCGGTGATAGGTACAGGTTGGTGATCCTTGCTCTTAGGATCTGTTCGATTTTGGAAAGATGCCCTTTCCTCGGAGGCTTGTCTTTTGATGCGGTTTCCACGATGTGGTAGACTTATGTACATTCGGGGTATGGCGGGAGCCTTTCACTTGCGATGATAGTAATTCTTAAGTGCAGTAGTCACATGTTGTGGGTCGGCTTGTAAAAAAGAAAGGGATGTAGCTTTGTTGTTATGTATATGTATATGTGTCGGGAAGGTAGCCTTATCGGCTAACTTTGTAGTTTAATCTGTCGTTATTTTTTATTTTATAATTTTCATGTATGTTCATTGCTATTTCTCGATGTATGCAGAGCAGGTGCCCGGGTAGGGCACGATCGCGAGCTTGAGGTCGGGTCGTGACAAAACTGTTCAAACTTGTTTAAATACATGCCGAAAGACGATCTTTACTTGGATAAACTGTTCTCATTCTATATTGTTTCATGTCTTGTTTTATATTCCGCTGGTTACTCTGATGTATGTCTACTTGGGTTCCCGGGTATCACGACCCGTTCCAGGGCCCGTGACTGGTGCCTTACCCGGGCACCCAAGTAGTCATACATCAGAGTAATCAGCGGAATATAAAAACAAGACATGAAACAAATGTAAATTAAGACACAATTTCTGAGAAAAGTCGCCTTTCGGCATATATATATAGACCAAAATCTGGCAGTTACATCCTAACTGTACAATAGGACTACAGACCACTAAGGAAGTAAACAACTATGGCGGGACAGGGCCCCGCCATACCCTGAATGTACAAAACTATCTACTACAACAGGGAAATCATACCCAAAAGTCGAGCCTCCGGAGAAGATGGAGCTCCTGAAACCAAAGAAAAGATCCTAAGACTGAGGATCCGCTACCTGCTTCCCTTTACCTGCGGCAAAACGCGGCCCAGAAGGTCGATCTGAGTACCAGTATGTGAAGCGTAAAGTACTTAAATGAAATCATATCATTTTAAAACCAATTTTACAAATATGCAGAAACAACGAATGTAACGCATAGTGCCACATCGTAAACAAAACAACAATAGGTAAGCGTAACATGTCTTTTCTAAATTGCGAATGATCGAGCGGGGCCAATCGCCCATAGTATCATTTGCATGCCTAATCCTGGACTCGTAGTCGCATGCCACCTAGGCGCGTGAGGTATTCCTCGCATCGAGGGTAGCTACTCCGATCGTCACGGACTCGTAGTCGCGTAGCCACATAGACCGCGTGAGGTATAACCCGCACACTAACACGGAACTCGTAGCTCGCGTAGGTCCCTGGACCCGCGTGAGTATTCTCGAATCATGGTCCCGGACCGCTGAGTCTACCGCGTCGGGCGGCAACCCCGTTATCATGTCGAGAGGTGAGTGATATAACGACTGCAGTTAAACAACATAAGCACAAATAAGAATAACCTCTTTACACAAGCGTTACAAGATACTAACACACGTAGCATCACAATATGTCTACTCGACAAACCATCTTCTGTACTTTCGGAAATCAATACAAGTCTTTTATAAACACACAAGTAAATTGTTCCTTTTATCTTCCTTAAGTCGTTATTCCTAACTTCCCATAAAGCTAGTATAACTCTTTAAGCTTTTGTTTTAAAAACAAATATTCTTCTTTTAAAAATGATTTATAATTCTTTTGAAAGACTTGAAGATTCTTATTTTTGGGCTTAAGTCAAAAGACATTGCGGTAAAACTACGTTCGATTAACAAATGCGTCTCTAGTACTATATATATATTTGTTAATATCATGCTCAAGAGTATAGGAAGAATCACATACCTCGCCGTGAAATCCACTGCCAAGTCGAATATGTCGCGTGAAGAATCAACCTATAATAGTCAGGTGCGTCTATCAATGTCTAGACTACTCTGAAGACTATTCTAAGCAGAGGGTTCTTTATTCTACGGAAAATCGGGCTGCACTTCCCTACCCGGTAAGCTATACAAGTCTACTGTAAATACGATCTATGTAAATCTGATTCGATTCTTCTTTATAATACTTGATGTGATTTGATTCAATACTCTTACGTATTATCCTTGGTGTAATTCTGATTCAATTCTCTTCTTTAAAATCCTTACATGTGTTTTATACTTATTTCTATACTTCTACGGTATGTATTCTCCAATTCTGATAGAAGGATAAGATTATTTACATCTATAAGCCCAATATTATCCAAGTATAAATGTCGATCTGAGCAAGGTTTAGCTCTGTCTGAGCGCTCGGTCAGCTCGAAACCCTTAGAAGCTACACAACTTCTACTTACAACTTCAACCAACAATGAAGTTTCTCATAGGGTTTCGTTTAGTGGCTAAAGGAAGTATAGTAGTATTTCGGGACTCTAAGTTTAGAGGTAACTTTGGAAATAATACAAGGGATTGGCTAAAGTATTTTTGGGATAATGTGACAACCCTTGGAAGTATTTCTACCAAGAGGGGTAGTGTTTAGCTAGGCTCTTTTGGAGGAAGAGAGCTGTGGACGAGAGCTCTTAAGGGAGAAAGGGGGAGTTTGAGACTTGGAAGATAATTTGTGGATGAAGAACTTCTTCAACTTAGGGGTGTATTTATAGGGCTTTCAAGGGCCAAGATGAAGCCAAGTGGTAGGAAAGTGTAAGGTGGAGATTTAGGCAAGTGTCCTTATCCATCTACTACACAAATATCCTACCAACTCCTTGACCAAAAACTTAGCACAAAAGCGTGCCAAGGCAAGCCGCTTTGCCGTCCACTTGAGTGACAAGTGTCACCTCTCGTTGGTCCAAAATATTTCATCTCTCGGAAAAATCCATAAAAATAATAAATGACATAGCGGAATTTTCCCTCATAAAATTTGGAAAACGTTTCGTCGGAAAACAATTCTTTTCGTGTGTTGTGCACAATATTTTCGTCCCTAATCCTAACTAAGGCTAAACTTTTGTACGTACTCCGTCACGTACATACTCTGGAAAAACGGGGTATAACATTCTCCCTCGCCGAAACATTCGTCGAATGTTCCTTCCCAAACAGATAACGATGAAGTCTCTCACAACTTAAGCGGTTTGCAAATGCCACACTGTCTGACACTTAAGCAAATATGTTAATGAAAAATTTACAAGTAGGAAAGTGAGTTACGGAGGTGTGGGGAAATAGGTGAGATATACGCCTCGTATCTCCTCTGCTTCCCGTCATCTCCTCCAGAGCTCGTTCGCCAAGACCCAGCGGAAGCCACGTCCTTGGTCGCGAGCGCCTAACACGACGATCGATTATCGCTATGGGAATATCCTCATCGATAACCCTCGATCCACTGGACATCGTCAATCGGGTGTACCACTAGATGGATCCGATACATCTCGCCGGCATAAAGCGTGAAAAACGGATGCGCGCCTCCGGTCGGACGGCGGGAACCAACTCGTAGGCAACGCCTACCTGCGGACAATCGATAGGGCTCGATGTACCTTGGTGAGTTTCCCGCCTTCCGAACCTCATCACACCGCCATGGGTGCGCTTGAGAAAACCCAATCATCGACCTCAAACTCTAGATGCCGGCGGCGATGATATGCGTATGACCATGCGACTACGGTACCGATAAGCTCTGGATAAGCCGCTTATCGGCACTGCTGCACCGTCTGGTCCCACTAAGCGCACCTCGCCCGTCAAACGACCTGCGATCTGCACTTCCTCATACAAGGCCTCGTAAGGCGCCATCGAATCTTTGGGTGGTAGCTATTATTATCATGAAACTCAACTAGAGGCAAATGATCCTCGGCTACCCACGAAGTCAATAACACGGGCTCGAAACATATCCTCGAGAGTGCGGATAGTGCGCTCTGCTGCATGCATGCGAGGATGGAATGCGATGCTCGAGCTCGCTGCGTCCACTAAACCACGGAAATACCTCGAGTTAAGCGAAATGGCCCAGGCTCTGCATGCGATATGATCGAAATAGGGACTCCGTGCGGTCGGCGATCTCTCGGATGTAAAGTCGGGCATAATCCTCGGTAGAAAAATTAGTCACGATGGGAAGAAAGTGGGCTGATTTAGTCGACTGTCGGCGATAACCCGTATAGAATCATGTCTCATGCGAGTGCGAGGTAATCTGTGATAAAGTCCATGTTGATTACCTCCCACTTCGGTCGGGATCTCGATAAATGCGCAACAAACCACGGGCCTCACGGTGCTCCATCTTCACTGCGACAACCGCGGGCGAGCTACAAACTACTGCGGCGTCCTCTTCAAGCCATCCGCGATACGGATCTAAGGTCGTGGTACATCTTGGTCGACCACGGATGGATGAGTAGCGTCGTTGTGTGCTTCCCCTAAAACTGTTGCGAAGTCTGCGATATCCGGAACACACAACGCCCTCGAACCTTAGCACCCGTGGTGCTACCTCAAAAGGACCGCTTCCTCCGCGAAGAGTCGTATCGCGATCTTGTGTCAAAGCGGATCCTCAAACTGTTGCCTCTTCGCCTCGCCGGCGATGGAAGACTCGGCAACCTCTCGAACTCGAACCCAGCGCTATCGGAATCAATAAAGCGGACACGAGGCTCGCTAAGCGATGCAAATCGCGAACCGTACCCCTCCTCTCGGGATGCCGCGTCGATAGGCTACCCGTCGACCTACGACTAGGCGTACGCTCTGCATTGACCTTCCGGGTGAGTACGAGGATATCGACATCATAATCCTTAAGCAACTCTAACCACCGTCTCAGCCGTAAGTTCGGCTCATACTGGTGAAGATATCTTTGGAGGCTCTTGTGAGTGCGTATAAATATCCACATGAGCCCCGTACAAATAGTGCCTCAGGATCTTGGCGTGAATCACGGCGCGACTCCAAATCATGGGTGGGGTAGTTCCTCTCATGTTTTTAAAGTGTCGGGATGCGTGCGCTATAACCTTACCAGTGCGTCAACACGCGTCCGAGCCCGATACGGCGCGTCGCGATACACAACATAGCCGTGCGGACCTACGGAAAAGTAAGAGCGAGGCGATCGTCGATCTCGCCTTTGGAAACCACCGCTCTGGCATCAGTCCATGAAACTTAGCCGCCTAAGTCGGCCTAGTCAATGGTGCGAGAGATAGAAGCAAACTTATCCACGAACCGATAATAACGGCGAGGCCCGAGCTGCGAACTTCCGGAGTAGTAGGTCTAGGCCAACTCCTGCGCCTTGATCTTGGCGTATCCACGAATACCATCGGCCCGACAATATGCCCAGAAAAGCCAGAAGCCAACCAAAACTCACATTTGGAAAACTTGGCGTATAGCTGCTGAGTCTGGAGAACTACCGGCACGGTCGCCAGAATGCTCGCGTACTCGCGCTCTGGCGAGAATAAACCAAGATATCATCAATGAACACTATCACAAATGTGTCCAAAAATGGCTTGAACACTTTCGGTTCATCAAATCCATGAATCTGCGGAGCATTGGTCAACGAAAGACATAACCACGAACTCGTAATGCGTCTGGTCGGAATGCGATTCTAGGGATGTCGACTCTCGACTACTTTGATGATAGCGATCGCGGATCAATCTTAGAAAAACATCTCGCGCTGCGGTGATCGAACAAATCATCAATCACGGGAAGGGTATACATTCTTAATGGTCACCTTGTTGGTATGCGTAATCAACACGCGTGCGGCGTCGTCCTTCTTCTTCACGAACAATCTGGCGCTCCCGGGAGAAACACTAGGCACGATGAAGCCGCTTCTCCGGCAAATCTCTCGGTGGTCCTTGACTCTCTCGACTCGGCGGTTCCGTTACGTATGGCGGAATGGAAATAAGCCGAGTGTCTGGCAACACGTCGATACAAAACTCTATCTCCTCTCGGGAGGATGCGGAAGGTCGTGCGGAAACACGTGCGGGAACTCACGACTACTAGAAGCCCGGTGAAAATCGCGCTGCGACCTCGATATCAAACACCGACGAGATGGTAGATATACCGCCGCACCATCTTCCTAGCCTTGAGGTAAGAAATAAACCTACCGCCGGCGACCACGGTGTTCCTCCCGCTCGATAGCAGGCTCCCAGAAGCTGGAACCGTACCACTCTCTCCTGCGGTCTACATTGGCATAGCAAGAAGTTAGCCAATCCGTACCCGTGATCACGTCGAAATCGGTCATGTCGGCTCTGTCAAGTCGGCTGGGTGCGCGGCGCATAGATCCTTGGACAAGCCACATATACCGCGAGCTACCGAATCACCAGGCGTAGCTACCTCGAAAAGGGTCTATGGACTCGGGCTCACATCCTATCTACTAGAAATAAGGGAGATATATAGGACAAAGTAGAACCGGATAAATCAAGGCATACGTCTGACGGGAAATTGATAAAGTACGTGGCGGCGTCAGTGAGCCTCACGGTCGCATTTGGACAAGGCATAAATGCGATTCGAGGACCGCTAGAAGCGAGACTCGCGCCACGACCTCTGCGCGACCTGCTGGCCCGTGAGTACCTTGCCTCAGGCGAGTAGCTGTAGGAGGCGAAGAAGCCGTGAAAGAACACATGGTGACCCACCACCCAGCGCTCTTGAGTCGGACGGTCTCGCAAAGTGGCCTGCGTACAAGTGTAGCAACCTCTGAAGTAGGACCACGGCTCGAGATGGGATCTGCGTCGGCCACTGGCGAGGTGGTCTCGTCGGTTAGCACCTCTGCTACCTGGAAGTCAGAAGTCACGGGACCACGACCCGAATACTCTGTTTGTCTTGAAGGCGGGCGAGTGCTCTGGTGTTGTGGTGCAAATCTAGGCTGCTTGAGGCCGTCCACCGATAGCTACCAAAAGACCTGCCGTCTGGTCTTCCTGCTGCTGTCTGTCACCCGTCGGCTCTGCGCTCGCCGCGTCAGTGCGTGAGCTGCGTGCGGGTAATGTCCGTACTGGTGAAGAGCCACTCCGCCTGACTTCGGCCATATAATCATCTAGCTCGGTGGCGTGGCGATGCACCATCCTCATGCTCTGCTGCAGCGAGGGGACATATCGAGCCAGCGAATCGAACTCAGCGTTGTACTCCTGGCGTGCGTCCTCTCTGTCTCGTGACAAAAATTTGTCGGCGTGCCCTCCAAATGCGTGGAGGCAGAAGTGAGTGAAATGCCTCAGAGAACTTCGTCCCAGTAGGCGGGGCGCGTGCTCTCCGGGATAACTCGCAAATCAAACCAATCATTTGCGGTATCACGCGGCTATGTGAACGAAGATCACGAACTCGGTCTCTGAAGCCTTGATCACGCGTGATCCTGCATGGCCAGCGGATGAACTCATGTGGATCATCCTCGAGCCTCGACCCGTAGAACTGCGGCGGGCTACAACTCGGAAAATCGTAGCCTCAGTATGCGATCTCGGGTGAACCAGCGCTGCTGGGCTGGAATGCTGCGTCCGGCCTATCCTCGTATCGGCCTGATCACGGCCAATAGTTGGGCCATCTCCTTGTACCCTAATTCCTCGCCCGGTGTGGGGCGAGGTGCGGTGCTGTGGTCTCTTTGGGGCGGCGGCGTCATGGAACTCGCCGTCGGGTATAGGCGGGCACGAGCCCTCGTGACTCGGTGTCCTACTAGCGGCTCCTCTGCCTTGCCGCCAGGCGGGTTGCCTACGTGGAGGCATAAGCTATTCTGAAAAGGAATACGTTAGAGGTCGACTTATAACACGGCTCTAAGGCACGATCTCGAGTGAGAAGAATGAAACCAATCCTAAATATCCTATAGACTCACGATTATAGGTGTGGTGCACAACTGCGATAATCGAGACTCTACTAGATGCGATGCGTAGACACCTTGAGAATTAAGCGCTCACGATACCACTTTTGTCACGACCGTTCGGGGCGTGGTGGTGCCTTACCGAGCACAGTAGTCATACATCAGTGTCGGTGGAATATAAAAACAAGACATGAAACAAATGTAAATTAAGACCTGATTTACGAGAAAAGTAAGCCTTTCGGCATATATATATAGACCAAAATCTGCGATTACATCCCAGTGTACAATAGGACTCTGAGACCTCTAAGGAAGTAAACAACTATGGCGGGACAGGGCCCGCCATACTGAAATGTACAAAACTATCTACTACAACAGGAAATCATACCCAAAAGTCGAGCCTCGGAGAAGATGGAGCTCACGACACCAAAGAAAGATCCTGGGCGAGGATCCGCTACTGCTTCCCTTCGCTGCGGCATGAGCGGCCCGAAGGAGGTCGATCTAGCAGTACCAAGTATGTGAAATTGTAAAGTACTTAAATGAAATCATATCATTTTAAAACCAATTTTACAAATATGCGAAACAACCAATGTAACCGCATAGTGCCACATCATAAACAAGAGCAACAATAGGTAAGTAGCGAGGTCTTTTCTAGGCGTGAATGATCGAAGCGGGCCAATCTCCCATAGTATCATTATGCGTGCCTAATCACGGACTCCGTAGTCCGCGTAGCCACCTGAGCTGCGTGAGGTATTCCTCGCGTCGGGGTAGCTACTCCGGCATCGTCCTGGACTCGTAGTCGCATGGCCACATAGACCGAGGTATAACCCCGCACTAACACGGAACTCTCGTAGCTCGCATAGGTCCCTGGACCGCGTAGGTATTCTCGAATCATGGTCCCGGACCGCGCAGTCTACCCGCGTCGGAGGCGACAACCCCGGTATCATGTCAAGAGGTGAGTGATATAACGACTTACGTTAAACGACATAAGCACAAATAAGAATAACCTCTTTACACAAACGTTACAAGATACTAACACACATATCATCACAATATGTCTACTCAACAAACCATCTTACTGTACTTTCCACAAATCAATACAAGTCTTTTATAAACACACAAGTAAACTGTTCCTTTTATCTTCCTTAAGTCGTTATTCCTAACTTCCCATAAAGCTAGTATAACTCTTTAAGCTTTTTGTTTTAAAAACAAATATTCTTCTTCTTTTAAAAATGATTTATAATTCTTTTGAAAGACTTCAAGATTCTTATTTTTCAGGCTTAAGTCAAAAAACATTGCAGTAAAACTATGTTCAGTTAACACACGTACGTCTACCGTACTATATATATATTTGTTAATATCATGCTCAAGAGTATAGGAAGAATCGCATACCTCCTCGGCGAAATCCACCTGCCAAGTCGAATATGTCGCGCGCAGAGAATCAACCTATAATAGTCAGGTGCGTCTATCAATGTCTAGACTACTCTGAAGACTATTCTAAGCAGAGGGTTCTTTATTCTACGGAAAATCGGGCAGCACTTCCCTACCCGGTAAGCTATACAAGTCTACTGTAAATACAGTCCTATGTAAGTACAGTTCAATTCTTCTTTATAATACTTCTGATGTGATTTCAGTTCAATACTCTTCTGTATTATCCTTCGGTGTAATTACAGTTCAATTCTCTTCATTAAAATCCTTCTATGTGTTTTATACTTATTTCTATACTTCTACAGTATGTATTCTCCAATTACAATAGAAGGATAAGATTATTTACATCTATAAGCCCAATATTATCCAAGTATAAATGTCGATCCTGAGCAAGGTTTAGCTCTGTCTGAGCGCTCGATCGCTCCAAGAAACCCTTAGAAGCTTCTACACAACTTCTACTTACAACTTCAACCAACAATGAAGTTTCTCATAGGGTTTCGTTTAGTGGCTAAAGGAAGTATAGTAGTATTTTCCGGACTCTAAGTATAGAGGTAACTTTGGAAATAATACAAGGGATTGGCTAAAGTATTTTTTGGGATAGTAACAACCCTTGGAAGTATTTCTACCAAGAGGGTAGTGTTTGGCTAGGCTCTTTTGGAGGTGGAAAGAGAGCTTTGGACGAGAGCTCTTAAGGGAGAAAGGGGGATTTTGAGCCTTGGAAGATAATTTGTGGATGAAGAACTTCTTCAACTTAGGGGGGTATTTATAGGGCTTTCAAGGGCCAAGATGAAGCCAAGTGGTAGGCAAGTGTAAGGTGGAGATTTAGGCAAGTGTCCTTATCCATCTACTACCTGAATACCTACCACTCCTTGACCAAAAACTTAGCACAAAAAACGTGCCAAGGCAAGCCCTTTGCCGTCCACTTGAGGGTGACAAGTGTCACTCTCTCGTTGGTCCAAAATATTTCATCTCTCGGAAAAATCCGCAAAAATAATAAATGACATAGCCGGAATTTTCCCTACGCAAAGTTTGGAAAACGTTTCGTCGGAAAACGATTCTTTTCGTGTGTTGTGCACAATATTTTCGTCCCTAATGCCTAACTAAGGCTAAACTTTTGTACGTACTCCCTCACGTACATACTCTGGAAAAACGGGGTATAACACCGGGTAAGGCACCAGTCACGGGCCCGGGTTCGGGTCGTGATACTTATTGTTGTAGTCATATATATATATATATATATATTATGCAAGCATGATATATATATATATATATATATATATATATATATATATGGAGATTGAATGTTATGGAATATTTGAATGGAATCCGAAAGTTGCATGTTTAACCTTAAGAGTGTAATTCGATTTGGTTATTAGTTTTAGTCGTCACATATTATATAAAGAAGAGATGGTAGTTGTTATTATCGATTGCGGCTATATAACATGTTAGACTAAACAACGTGGATTAAAAAAAGAATTGGAAAAGACTTTACATTGTTGTTGCATTGTAGCCTTTTGGCATTGAAATGTTGGACTATTTGGATATTAATTGTGGGGAATAATTTTACACGTCCTGTTAAGGCGTGTAATCCCCTTTGGTTAGCTGAATTGTGGAGCCTTAAATGCGGCGTTTGGTTATTGATTTCGGGCCTTGAAAAAGGTGGAAAAGTATGTAGAAACAAAGGAAGTCTTGTCGATTTTAGTAGAATTAAGTGACTTTACACTTGGAGTATTCTACGTTTGAAGTTAGAAGTTAATAGACGTATTTTGGTCATTTTAGGTTGACATACGACGTACGACATATTGGACTTAGCAAGTGGATTGAACCGAAAAGGTATGTGGAACTTTCCTATCTGAATAGTTGTAAACGTATAGTACGGTATACGTACGCGATTTGAATGGATTTAATTCATTTGATAGCCTTGACTTGTTTTTTTTCCAAGTTGGTTGAGTTAGAGAATTAACTCACTCGTTTTTAAAGGATAGAAATGCCTTGGTTTCAAAAGCATAAGGTGGGTTAATAACCTTATGGAAAGTAAAAAGAATAGTTTATTCTAATAAGGTAGACAAGGATTTCTTGACTTGAAAATGTATAGAATACTTAATTTGGAAAGTATAGATTTCTTGAGCTATTCTTAAGTTAAGAAACTTGATTACTAAAGTTAAGAGACATAAATATTTTGAAAGTATATGATACTTGTTTTGTTTGGAAAGCTTAAGTCCCTTGGTTATAAAGAAGAATGTAAGTATCTAAGGTATAAAGCTAGTATAACGGCTTTATGGGAAGTTGGTTATAATAGCTTGATAGAAAGTTAAAAAGAGTGGTTTACTCTAAGTAATGTAAGTAATGATAAATGGCTTGAATTAATGAAAGGAAAATTGATTTGAAGGCATCAATTGCTTAAGGTTTTAAAAGAAAGAAGCCACTTGATTTAGAAGCCTATAAATATATTTCTAAAAGGTATTGTGACTTGTCTTGAAAAGTAGATATGACTTGATACTACGGTTATTAGTATCTTGGAAGTTTTATATGAAAAAGAGTCATTTTAAAAGAATAGAAGTACGTAGTACTTTGGGTTAAATTCCCGGATTTTATAATGACATGTTAGTGCCTTAAGTAAACTAAAATGAGAGTGTGTATGAATAAGGCTAATAAGAAGTTAGGGGGATTTCTTAACTTGCTTATGTTATGTATGATAAGCCGGTGGTGCTTATGTTATGTATGATAAGTCGGTAGTGCTTATGTTATGTATGATAGTCGGTTGTTCTAGGTTATGTTATTCTTACGGGGTCATTCCCCGGGTTTGTGGCATTGCATATTCCGTGGATTTGCTACCCATGATGCGAGGAATACCTCATACGAGTCCGTAGGGCTTATGCGGGTGAAATAGTCCTATGCGGGGCGGACCAATCCTATGCAAGGAGTTCCTCATGCGGGTCCATACGACCTATGCGGGCGGATACAGTCTATGCGAGGAAGTTACCTCATGCGGGTCCATACGACCTTTGCGGGTGAAATAGTCCCAGGAGTAGGATTGCTTAATGATACTACGGGCGGGTGGTCCTACTTTGATCATGAGCCTCTATTTTTATCTTTGTAAAGTATACTCTTGTTTACTCTCATTTTTAGTAAGGCCTGAGTGTCTTTAATTGAGTTATCATACATGTCTCAGCTTTATTTTAGACTTATGATTCATTCTGATGCTTTCGGTTTCACATATTTGGTACGTATGTTATCTTGACCTCGCCAGCTGCGTTCATGCTGCAGTCTGATATCTGAGTTCTTGATCCTCGCTCTTAGGATCCTTTGTTGGTGTTGGGAAGCTCATTACTCGGAGAGCTTACCCTTGGTTGAGATCTACAGGTATGGTCGGATGTTGTACATTGGGGTATGGCGGGCCTGTCCACCATGATTATTATTCTTAAGTCTGTAGTCACATTTGTGGATTGGGTTGTAAACGAGAGAGGTATTGTTTTATTTATTTATATTATGTATATATTCTGAAAGGTAGCCTTATCGGCTAACTTTGTTGATGTCTAATGTCTATGTATTTTTATGATTTGTGTATGTTCATTGCTATTCTCACGATGTATACCTATAAAGGGTGCGGGTAGGGCACGATCGCGAGCTTGGTGGTCGTGACAAAGTGGTATCGAGCGGCTAGTCCTCGGAAAGTGTCTGATATCACGACCGTTAGGGGCGTGGTAGTGCTTAAGGCACCCAAGTAGTCATACATCAGAGATCGGCGGAAATATAAAACAAGACATGAAACAGTTTATAAAATAAGACACGATTTATGTGAGAAAACATCGCCTTTTCGGCATATATATATAATCATAGTTAGTGATTACATCCGACATGCAACATGACTACAGACCTCTAAGGAAATATACAACTATGGCGGGACGAGGCCCGCCATACCTGGCTATACAAACTATCTACAACAGAGATCATACAAAGTAGAGCCTCGGAAGAGATGGAGCTCGACACCAGCGTAGAGATCTGAGATGCGGATCTAGCACTGCTTGCCACTGCGGCATGGCGCAGCCCCGAAGGAGTCGATAACGGTACTAAGTATGCGGCGTAAAGTACTTAAATGAAAACATATCATTTTTAAAACCGGTTTACAAATATGTGAAACAACGAGGAACGCGCATGGTGCCACATCGCAAACAAGAGCAACAATAGGTAAGCGTAATGAGTCTTGTCTAGGTGCGAATGATCGAAAGCAGGCCGCTCGCCCCGTCGTTCTGCAAGCCTAATCCTGACTCGAGTCGCGTAGGCCACTCGCGTGGGCCCGCGTGAGGTATAACCGCGTCGGGTAGCTACTCCTCGGCGTCGTCCTGGACTCATTGTCGCGTAGCGCGTAGGCGCGTGAGGCATAACCCGCGTACTAACACGGAACTCTCGTAGCTCGCGCAGGCCCACGGACCGCGTGAGGTATTCTCGAATCATGGTCGGACCGCTGAGTCTACCGCGTCGGAGGCGACAACCCGGTATCGTCTCAAGAGGTGGTGATAGTATACTAACATAACAACTTATCTTTAAACAACATAAGCCATGACAAGGATGCTACGCTATACAAGCGTTACAAGATACTAACACACATGCATCATATCATATACTTATCAAACCGTCTTATTATTCTTTTCACAATATAAGTCTGTTATAAACACGTAGGCAAACTTGTTTCTTTTATCAATCTTAAGTGGTTATACTTAGCTTCCGTAAAGCTAGTATAACTCTTAAACACATTTTAAAACCAATTAGTTCTCTTTAAAATGATTGGTATTCTTTTGAAATGCTTTGGATCTTTATTATTGGGCTTAAGCGTGAGGCATTCGTAAGTGTTATCGAGCTTAAGCGTGAGGCATTAGTAAGTGTTATTGAGCTTAAGTCAAAGACATTGCGTAGTTATTATTCAGTTAACACGTATGCGTCTCCGTACTATATATATATATTGTAAAATATCATGCTTTAGGAAGAATCACATACATACCAGTGAAAACCACGCGAGTTGAATATGTGCGCTTGAGTCGACCTATAATGGTCACAGATATCATCAAAGACTACTCTGAAGGTCATTCTAAGCAGAGGGTTCACAATTCTACGGAAAGTTGGGCGCACTTCCCTACAGGTGAGCTATATAAGTCTCTTGTGAAGCAGTCACATGTAATCTGATTCAATTATTCTTCTTTTAAACCGCCCTGCTGTGATAGCAGTTCAATTGATACGTGATATACTTCTAAGTATTTATACTTATCCTTATACTACAACGGTATATATTTTCTAATTCAAAGAGGTTAGGATTAGTTACCTCGGTAAGCGATAATATCCTGAAAAGTCGCCTTTGAGCGAGGTTTTGCTCTAAGTTGTATGCTCAGAACCTTAGAAGTTCTTCAACTTCTACTAAGTACTAAGGTATTTGGGCTGGGGTATTTTGGGCATTATAACGATACAAGAAGGTAACTTTTCTACAAGGGAGGGTAGATTTTTGGCTAGGCTGGGGGCCTCGGCCAAACTACTAGGCTAGAGAGGGGTATTCGGCCAGGGCCTTCACAAGGGGAGGTGTTTTGGGCGAGAAGACTACAAAGGGAGAGAGAGGATTTTCAAGACTTGGAAGATTTGTGGATGAAGAACTCTTCGTCTCTAAGGGGTATTTATAGGTCAAGCCTTGGCCAACCAATGGCCAAGATGAAGACAAGTGCAAGGCAGAAGTGTAGGGTGAGGATTAACTAAACACAAATATCCTACCAACCTTGACTTGTGCACGAGGCACAAAAGCGTGCCTTGGCTCTCAATTTCGTCCATGGGCGATTGAAGTCCATCGATGGGAGGTGCGAAGTGTTGCCCTCCGTTGGTCAAAATATTTAGTCTCTCGGAAAAATCCGCATAAAAATAAGAAATGGCATAGCGGAATTTACTCTGTTTGTGGAAGCGTTTACGTCGGAAAGCGATTCTTTTAGTGAGTTGTGTACAAAATAAAGCGTCGAGGCTTATCTTTAAGGCAAGACTTTAAATGCGTATTCCTACGTACATACTGCGGAAATACGAGGTATAACATTCTCCTCGCCAGAAACATTCGTCGAATGTTCCTTCCCAAACGATTATCGAAGAAGCTTAAGCGATTGTAAATGCCACGCGCGGACGGAGCAACATGGCGAGCGATGCGAAAATTTCAAATGGGAAAGTGAATTTACAGAGGTGTGGGAATAGGTGAGGATACTTCCGCCTCGTGTCTCTCGGCTTCCCGTCATCTCCTCACGAGCTCGTTCGCGCGAGACTTTGTGGAAGCCCGTCCTTCGTCGCGAGCGCCTAACGACGATCGACTATCGCTATGGGAATCTCCTCATCGATAACCCGCGGTCACTGGACGCCGTCAATGGGTGCACCACTAGATGGATCCGTACATCTCGCCGGCGTAGATCGTGAAACACGGATGCCTGCCTCGGATCGGACGGCGAGATCGACTCGTGAGCAACCTTGCCTACCTGCGGACAATCTGAAGCGGCCCGATGTACCTTGGTGAGCTTCCTTCTTCCGAATCTCATCACACCGCCGTGGGTGACGCGCTAGGAAAACCCAATCATGAACCTCGAACTCAAGATGTCGGCGGCGATGATCTGCATCGACTTACATCGACTACAAATTGTCGATAGCGCTCTCGGATAAGTTTCACCTTATCCACTGCTTGTACCAAATCTGGTCCCACTAGTGCGCCCGCCCCACATCGAACCAACCTATAGGCGTCTGCACTTCCTCCCATACAAGGCCTCGTAAGGCGCCATGCGAATCTTGGAGTGGTAGCTATTATTATAAGCGAACTCAACTAGAGGCAAATGATCCTCGACTACCACTGCTGAAGTCAATAACACGGGCTCGCGGCATATCCTCGAAGTGCGGATAGTGCGCTCTGCTGTCAGATGCATGCGTGGATGAAATGCGATTACTCGGGCTCACTGCGTCCCTAAACCCCTCTGGAAGGACCTCGGAAGTTAGCGTGGCGGGCTCCTGCATGCGATATGATCGAAGTAGGGACTCCATGCGATCGGCGATCTCTCGGATGTAAATGCGGCATAATCCTCGGTAGAAAAAGTCGTCTGGCGGGAAGAAAGTGGGCTGATTTCGTCGACTGTCGGCGATAACCCATATAGAATCATGTCTCATACGAGTGCGAGGTAATCGTGATGAAGTCCGTGTTGATTACCTCCACTTCGGTCGGGATCTCGATAAATGCGTAACAAACCACGGGCCTGCGGTGCTCTGCCTTCGCTGCGACAACACGGGCGCGAGCTACGAACTCTGCAGCGTCCTCTTGAGCCGTCCGCGATACGGATCTAAGGTCGTGGTACATCTTGGCGACCGGATGGATGAGAGTACTTGTGTGCTTCCCCAGAACCTGCGAAGTCACGAAACATCTGGAACACGATGCGCCTCAAACCTTAGCACCCGTGGTGCTACCTCAGACCGCGCCTGCGAAGAGGCGTATCGCGATGCTCCGAATCAAGGCTGGATCCTCGGCATTTGCCTCTTACGCCTCGCCGGCGATGGAAGACCGGCAACCTCGCGAACTCTAACCCACTTGCTGCTCGGAATCAATCAAGCGGACACGAGGCTCGCTAAGCGATGCAAATCACGAACCATGTCCCTCATCTCTGCACGTCGATAGGCTCCCGTGACCTCGACTAGGCGTACGCCTGGCATTGGCCTTGGGTGGTATAGGATATCAACATCGTAATCCTTAAGCAACTCTAACCACCGTCTCTGTCGTAAGTTCAGCTCCTCTGTTGAAGATATCTTTGGAGGCTCTTGTGGTGCATATAAATATCCACGTGAACCCGTACAAATAGTGCCTCGAGATCTTGGCGTGAATCACGGCTACGACTCCAAATCATGGGTGGGGTAGTTCCATGCGTGTTTCTTGGTGTCGGGATGCGTATGCTATAACCACGCCATCTGCGTCAATACACGTCCCAACCGTGCTGCGCATCACAATACCGACATAACCATCTGGACCTGCGGAAGAAAGTAAGAGCGGGGCGGTCGTCGGTCTCTCTTTCGAATTTGGAAACCTGCTCCTGACATCGATCCCTGAAACTTGGCGCCACGAGTCGGCCTAGTCAATGGTGCGAAGATAAAGCAAACTTCTCACGAACGCCGATAATAACTGCGAGGCCCGAAAGCTGCGAACCTCAGCCGGAGTAGTAGGTCTCGGCCAAGTCTGTTGCCTCGATCTTGGCGTATCAACTCGAATGCCATCGGCCCGACAATATGCCCGAAAGCGCCTTTGAAGTCAGCAAAACTCCGCGTTTGGAAAACTTGGCGTCTGCTGCTTAGTCTGGAGAAGCGTCGGCCTGATCCTCGAATGCTCGCGTGCTCTGCTCGGCGAGAATAAGCCAAGATATCATCGATGAACACTATCACAAGCGTGTCCAAAATGGTTTGAACACTCGGTTCATCAAATCCATGAATCTGCCGGAGCGTTGGTCAACCAGACGACCACGAACTCATAATGCGTCAGGGTCGGAATGCGATCCTAGGGACATCACTCTCGACTACTTTGATGATAGCCGATCGCGAGATCAATCTTGGAGAAACATCGCGCACCTGCTGGTCGAACAAATCATCAATCACAGGGGAGGGTATCATTCTTAATGGTCACCTTGTTGTTTGCGCGTAATCAACACACGCGTGCGCGGCGTCCGTCCTTCTTCACGAACAATACGGCGCCCCGGGGGAGAAACTCTTGGGCCTAATGAAACCGCTTCTCTAGCAAATCCTAAGGTGATCCTTGGCTCTCTCGACTCGGCGGTGTCGTTACGTATGGCGGAATGGAAATAGGCGAGTATCGCAATATGTCAATACAAAACTCAATCTCCCTCTCGGGAGGATGCGGGAAGGTCGTGCGGGAACACGTGCGGGAACTTCGTGACTCAGGCCCGGTGAAAGTCGGTACATGACCTCGATATCAAACACTCGAACTAGATGGTAGATATACCGCCTGCGCGTCTTCCTGGCCTTGAGGTAGGAAATAAACCTACCCTCAGCGTCTGGTGCTCCTCCCACTCAACAATGGCTCACCGAAGCTGGAACGTACTACTCTCTCTCTGCGATCTACATTGGCATAGCAAGAAGCTAGCCAATCCGTCCAATAATCACGTGAAGTCGATCATCTCGACTCTGTCCAGTCGGCTGAGTGCGGCGTAAATAGTCACGAGGACAAGCCCATATACGCGAGCTACAGAATCACCCGGCTGGCGTAGCTACCTCGAAAGGGTCTATGGACTCGAGCTCATCCACTATCCTACTAGCAACGAGGGAGATATATGGGGCCAGTAGAACCGGATCTATCGAGGCATAAGCATCAAACGAGCGATAAGGTACGTGGCGACATCGGTGAGGCCTCACGATCTGTCGGTGGACAAAGCATAAATGCGGTTACGAGGACCGCTGGCTGAGACACGAGCCACGACCTCTGCCGCGACCTGGCGACCCGTGAGCACCACGCCTCGGGGCGGTAAGCTGTAGGAGATGATGAAGCGGCCACAGAACACGAAGGTGAGCCTACCACGGTAGCCCCGGTCGGACGGTCCCTGCAAAGTGACCTGGGCCTGGCGTAACAAGATCCATAAGTAGTACCGCACTTCCCGTAATGGGATCTGCGTCGGCCATGGGAGGTGGTCGTCGGCGATGCCTCTGCTACTACGGGCGTCTGAAGCCACAGGGCGCAGTGCGCCTCGAAAACTCTGGGTGTGCGAGGGCGGTGCGAGTGCTACGAGCTGGTGTGGTGCGAATCTAGGCTAGCTGCTGAGGCCGCCCACGATAACCACGGAAGACCCTCCGTCACGGCCTTAACCTGCTTCTTTGTCCGGCTCGTCGACCTCTGCGCTCCTCGCATCAAGGCGTGAGCTGCATGCGGGTAATGTCCATACGGTGGAAAACCCCACGCGTGACTTCGGCCGTATAGTCGTCTGGCGGTGACATAGCGGTGTACCACTATCCTCATGCTCTGCTTTACAATCTTTGGGACATATCGAGCCAATGAATCAAACTCGACATTGTACTCACGGCGGTCGTCCTCTGCCTCGTGGTAAAAATCTATCGGCCGCGCCCTCGCCATCTGTGGAGGCAAGAAGTGAGTGAGAAAGCCTGCGAGAACTCGTCCCAGTAGGCGGGGCGGCGTGCTCTCCGGGATAACTCCGTGAATCAAACCAATCATTGCGGTATCCGCGACCTATGTGAACCAAAGATCACGGACTCGGTCTCGGCATGCGATCACTCTCAAAATCCTCTGAAGGCGGCGGATGAACTCCTGCGGATCATCGCCGGCCTCGACCCGTAAAACTCCGTGAACTCTGACTCGAAATCTCGTAGCCTCGAGCTATACGCCTCGGGTGTACCAGTGCGCTGGAGGCTGGGGAGGCTGCGCGTCAATCTCTCGTGTCGGGCCCAACTTTGGCAAAGTGGGCCGTCTCGTACCTAACTCCTCCGCCCGGTGTGGGGCGGGAGGTGTGGTGCGTGGTAATCTTTGAAATTGGCGGCGTCATAGAACTCGCCGTCTACGGTATAAATGGGCACGAGCCCTCGTGACTCTGGGTGTCTGCTGGCGACTCGCCATGCCTTGCCGCCACGGGCGGGTTGCCTTACGTGGAGCATAAGCTGTACGGAAAGGAATCGTTAGAGGTCGACTATAACACGGCTCTAAAGCACGATCTCGGAATGAGAAGAATGAAACCAATCCTAAATATCCTATAGCCTCACGATTATTGGTGTGGTGCGCGACAGATAATCAAGACTCTACTAGATACGATGCTGTAGACACTTTCAGGATTAAGCGCTCACGATACCACTTTTGTCACGACCCGTTCGGGGCGTGGTAGTGCCCTAAAGGGCACCCAGTAGTCATCATCAGGAAATCAGCGGAAATATAAAACAAGACATAAGCAGTTTATAAAATAAGACACGATTTATGTGAGAAAACATCGCCTTTCGGCGTATATATATAATCATAGTTAGCGATTTACATCAAGCTATGTACAACATGATTCTGAGACCTCTGAAATATACAACTATGGCGGGGCGGGGCCCATACCTGACTATACAAACTATCTACAACGGGAGATCATGCAAAAGTAGAGCCTCGGAAGAGATGGAGCTCAGGCACCAGCGTAGAGATCCTAAGGATGCGGATCTAGCACCTTGCCCCTGCGGCATGAGCGGCCCGAAGGAGGTCGATTACAGGTACTAAGTATGCGGCGTAAAGTACTTAAATGAAAACATATCATTTTTAAAACCGGTTTACAAATATGTAAACGACGAGGAAGCGCGCGTAGTGCCACATCACAAACAACAGCAACCTTGATAGGTAAGCGTAATGAGTCTTGTCAAGGCTGCGAATGATCGAAAGCAGGGCCACTGCGCCCATCGTCGATGCAAGCCTAATCCTGGACTCCGGTCGCATGGGCCCTCCACGTGGGCGCGTGAGGTATAACCACGCGTCGGTGCACTCCTCGGCGTAAATCACGGACTGTTGTCGCATGGCGCGCATAGACCGCGTGAGGCATAACCCGCATACTAACACGGAACTCGTAGCTCGTAGGCCTGGACCGCGTGAGGTATTCTCGAATCATGGTCCCAGGACCGCGAGTCTACCCGCGTCGGAGGCGACAACCCGGTATCATCTCGAGGTGGTGATAGTATGCTAACATAACAACTTATCTTTAAACAACATAAGCCTGACAAGGATACTCGCTATACAAGCGTTACAGAGATACTAACACGTAGCATCATATCGTATGCAACATCAAACCGTCTTATTATTCTTTTCTGATATAAGTGCATTATAAACACATGCGGCAAACTTGTTTCTTTATCAATCTTAAGTGGTTATACTTAACTTCATAAAGCTAGTATAACTCTTAAGCACATTTAAAAACCAATTAGTTCTCTTTAAAATGATTGGTATTCTTTTGAAATGCTTTCGATCTTTATTATTGGAAGCCCAGTGAGGCGATAGTAAGTGTTGTCGGGCTTATTGAGCGTGAGGCATTCTTAGTAAGTGTTATTCGAGCTTAAGTCAAAGACATTTGCGTAGTTATTATTAGTTAACACGTATGCGTCTCCGTAGTGCTATATATATATTGTAAAATATCATGCTTTAGGAAGAATCAGCCATACCATGAAAACCACTGCGAGTTGAATATGTGCATGAAAGTCGCCTATAATGGTCTGAGATATCTATCAAAGACTACTGCGAAGGTCATTCTAAGCGAGAGGTTCACAATTACGGAAAGTCGGGCGCACTTCCCTACGGTGAGCTATATAAGTCTCTTTGTGAAACGATCACATGTAATCTGATTCAATTATTCTTCTTTTAAGCCCGCCTGCTGTGATAGCAGTTCAATTCTAAATACGTGATATACTTCTAAGTATTTATACTTATCCTTATACTACAACGGTATATATTTTACAATTCAAAGAGGGTTAGGATTAGTTACCTCGGTGGCCAATAATATCCTAGAAAAGTCGCTGAGCAAGGTTTTGCTCTAAGTTGTATGCTCGAGAACCTTAGAAGTTCTTCACAACTTCTACTAAGTACTAAGGTATTTGGGCTGGGTATTTGGGCGTTATAACGATACAAGAAGGTAACTTTTCTACCAAGGGAGGGTAGATTTTTGGCTAGGCTAGGGGGCCTCGGCCAGCTCTAGGCTAGAGAGGGGTATTCGGCCAGGGCCTTCAGGAGGGAGGTGTTTTGGGCGAGAAGACTCTGAGGAGAGGAGAGGATTTTCAAGACTTGGAAGATTTGTGGATGAAGAACTCTTCGTCTCTGAGGTATTTATAGGTCAAGCCTTGGCCAACCAATGGCGAAGATGAAGACAAGTGCAAGGCAAGTGTAGGGTGAGATTAACTAAACACGAATATCCTGCGACCGCGGCGTACACGAGGCACATAGCGTGCCTTGGCTCTCGAATTGCGTCATGGACGATTCAAGTCCATCAATGGGAGGTGCCAAGTGTTGCCTTCCCGTTGGTCCAAAATGTTCGTCTCTCGGAAAAATCATAAAAATAAGAAATGGCATAGCCGGAATTTACTCTGAAAGTTTGTGGAAGCGTTTACGTCGGAGCGATTCTTTTAGTGAGTTGTGTACAAAATAAAACGTCCAAGGCTTATCTTTAAGGCAAGACTTTCGTACGTATTCCCTTACGTACATACTCTGGAAATACGGGGTATAACACAGACCGTGTCTAGTAGAGTCTTGGTTATCGATGTGTTGTAAGTTGGACCCCTCTGACGTGTTTCGTTTTTATCAGTTATGCCTCTGCGAAAGGCAACGAGCAGCGGGAGGCGGCTAGTGGGATTGAGTGCTGGCGCGAGCGGTCGATACTGAGTAGTGCTTGACAGCGAAGTTTTGCGGCGCGGCCAAGTTTAAGCGCAGCGGTGTTCTTTGAGACTCTGATACGAGCCTCGATCCGCGATGCAGGCGGGGAGATGGAGTCACAAGAGATGGCGATTATTGGCGAGGTTGTGGCAGAATGAGATAAAGGTGGGCCTTAGCGATTCCGATTCAGCGGCCGGCTTTTAGTGCGCGGCGAGCGATTTGAGGCTACAGGATTTCCATAGTTGTAGCGCTGAGTTTCTGGTGAGGCGGAGGATGATCCACGAGTTCATCCGTCGATTCTGAGAGATCATGCGGGTGATCAAGGCTTGAGGTAGTGCGTGACATTTAGTTATATCGGTGCGTAATCTGATCGATTGGTTTTGACTTCGTGGGAGCTTTCGGGAGAGCATGCTTCTGGTAGTTTGGGGCGAGTTTTGAGGCCTTCTGGCACATTTCTTGCCTCCACAAATGAGGAGGGCTCGGTAAACAGTTTTTGATGTTGGCGGAAGCAGGTGTCTGATTCGGGAAATCTGATGTGAGTTGACTCATTGGCGGTATGTTCCGCATTAGTAGCTAGTATGGAGGATCGAGTGCGCTTGGAAGTATGTTACGAGGCCGATGATTACCTAGCGAAGTTGTTGGTGTTTCTCTTGATGGCATGGACGTTGCGCGTGAGGCTCGTGCGCTTGGTGCGAGGCGCGCGGTCGGCGGGTGGGCTTTCGGCGAGAAGAAGGCGAGGCAATGGATATTTTAGCGACTTCGGCGGACCGCCGGACAGACTAGGTATGTACCTCGCCGTGCGAGTGGTCCTCAGCTGACCGCCGGGACCCTTAGGATATTCGGGAAGCGGTCGGGGCTCCCGAGTTTGAGATGTTCGGGGGTAGGGTGTTGGCGGATCACGATCACCTCGGTGTGTCGATGTAGTAGACCGCATTTGGGAGTGTCGTAGTACGAGGAGCTTGTTATTCTTGCGGCAGCGAGGCCATATAACTGGCTGTCCCGAAGTGCGTGGCCAGTGAATAACTCTGAACTACTGTGATTCAAGACCTGATGAGAGTCAGCGGTGGAAGTTCGATTTTAGCGGTCCTTGAGCGCCTAGTTTGATATATCCTTAACCACCGAAGCCTTTAGTTTTAGTATATCCTTAACCACAGCAGATCTTTGTATCTTGTATTGATGTTAATGATGTGTTAAGTGTTATGTTCGGATAGCTTTGTGCTATAGTGTGATTAAAAAAATCTGGTTAGTGTGAGATGGAAGTGGTAGCTTAGCGATGTGTTCGATGTCGAGGCGGAAGTTGGCGCTCTGATGGGTGGGTTGGGGCCATGTTGCGGGCCAACCAGCGTCGTTCGAGAAGAGGTCAGCTCGGGTGGTCGCCGGGTGGCGAGTCCGCAGTGCTGACCCAGTTTAGATGACCGTCGTATGAGTTAGTGGATCGTTCGACGGAATGTCGATTCGTGAAGGCCGAGAATGGCCTTAGAAATCGAGTTAGTAAGATGACCAAGTTTGGAGGTAGTGACTCGAGGGGTTGGAAAGCGAAGCATTGGCCCGAAGTGTAGTGCGTGTCTTTGGGAAGGATTCGGAGTGTTGAGCGAGTGCGACGAGGTAGGGGAGGAGTGAGCGAGTGTGATCGTTTCTTTTGTGAAATGAAGGTGCGGAGGGAGTATATGTTTAGACCTTGGTAGGAACTTTTGTGATAACGGTGATTCGCCGTGGACTTGGGATTTCGTATTTTGTGCATTTGTTATTTCATGGCGGTGTGGCATGATTGTTTCGTCGTATAGCGGTGAAGACTATCTTGGCGTGTTTGTGTTGAGACTTGAGAAGGAACATTGGGAGATGTTTCTAGGGAAGAATGTTATACCGTATTTTGAGTAATATGCGTGAGGCGTGCGTGAAAATTTGAGCCTTAAGTTAGGCAAGTTTGAAATTTGTACACAACAGATTAAGTCGTTTTTTTAAAGCGTTTCCCACGACTTTTGTTGGGAAAATTCGGCTATGTCATTTATAATTTTTGCGGATTTTTAGAGGCAAACATTTTGGACCAGCGGGAGGGTGGCGTGTGTCACCTGCATTGGAAGCAAAGGGGCGGCGAAATGGCCATTCTTAGCGCGTTTTGTTGCCCGATTTTGGTCAAGGGTTAGGTAGGATATTTTTGTGTAGTTGATGAGCAAGTGGGACCCGAAACACGTGGCTTGATCTTGACCTTACACTTGCTATACAACTTTGGAAGAATCTTGGCCATTGGTTGGCCATTTCTTCCTATAAATACCCTCGTGTTGATGAACTTCTTCGTCCAAAATTGTTCTAAGTGTTAAAAATCTCTCCTCCCCTCGACCTTGAAATCGTCGACACCCCTCCATGGTTAAGGCCTTTGTGAGAGCCTCCCCACTCCGCTGTGGTGTCTAGTAGTAGGGTACCACTAGCCTAGTTGTTTCGTATAATACCCACTTGTTGTGGTATAGAAATACTCTCTAGTATTGTACTAATGTCCAATACCTTGGCCCAAATACCTTGTAGTATTCCCGAGTTACAACATACAAAAGCCCGGAAAATCACGATTATACTTATTTAGCCACAACGAAACCTGAAATCTTCAGTTGTTGAAGTTGTAAGTAGAAGTTAGTTAGAACTTCTAAGGGTTGTTGGGCGCTTCGGAGTAGGAGCTAAGCGTTGCTCGGGATCGACTTTATACTTGGATAATTTTTGGGCTTATCAAGGTAAACCTTCTTTGTCCTACATTGTAATTGGAAATTACATAAGTGTTGAATATATAGTTGTTGTATACTATATATAGAACTGAACTTAGTATTGTGGCAATGTCTTTTGACTTAAGCTGAAGAATAAAGAATTGAGCAGTAATCACATGAAGGATAATAAAGAAGAAGCTGAGCGTAATTACCTAGAGTGTATTCTGGTAGACTTATGTAGCATTCTTGTGTAGTAGGGTATGCAACGTCCAGGTTAGGCGTGTTAACCCCAGTTGGCTTGGTAGTAGGCCTCGATAAAGAGAGGAGATTCTGCTGTTGCGGGAAGTCTTTGCCGATTTTACGTAGAAAGATAGAAACTTGTGTTTTGGGGTTAATAGGCGTTTGTGACCTTTATAGGTGAAAGTACTAAGAGTGGCGTATACTCGAGGAGTGGAAAGGGCTATGAAGGTTGTAGTACTTGGAGCTTTTGCTTATTATCGATGTCGTCGCGAGGTATGTGAACCTCTTCATATCTCTTCCTAGCGTGATATGTGTGAACTATGTAGTACGGTGAGGCGTACATGTGTAATTGTGTTTGATTGTTCTTAAAACATAAAGTGTTATAACGACTTTATGGGAAGTTGGATTATACTTGACTTTATGTAGGTAAGAAAATACTTTGTGGTTTTAAAGGTAAGCCAGTGTGAATTATAAGCGGCTAGATTATAATAAAGAACTTGATGTATTTCAAAGATTTATAAATCGTTTTGGAAGGGAGAATGTACTTACGGTTTTAAAGGTTTTAAAAAGAGTTATACTAGCTTTATGGGGAGTTAGGTATAATGTCTTAAGAGGTAAAAGAAAATGGTTTCTTGATGTTAGAAGTTAAGAGACTTGATCTTATAAGATAAGAGACTTAACTTATTTGTTTTAATGTGAATGTTTGTGTGAAACCTCATTCGTGAGTAATGAGTACTTGGTTTTATTTAAAGGGATAATGTTTTTCTTGATTTGGAAATCAGAATGTGTATCGACGGACCATGCGAGCGTTAATAAAGGAAAATGTATTGAATAATGATGAATTGTATTAAAACATTGAAACCTAAAATCTGCATAGAAACTAAGATGAGACAAAATGATATACATTTTCTAGATCATTTCTTTGTAATAAGAATGTTGTAAACAAGAATAACCTACTCTCGTGAGAGCATATATTACTCGATTGTTCTAAAGGAATCAAGTGATTAAGTTTGGAAACTATGAAACCATTTGAAAATGAGAAGCTTGAGTAATTGAAACTAGGCAAGCTGGAACTTAGGAAAAGAATGTTGTTACTTGATTTTGAAAAGGGAATGTGGGTTAGTCATTCTAACACTACGGGTGTCGGGTGACTTTTATAAAAGTAATGGATCTCTTTTAAAAAGAACTTAACGTATGTAGTACTTTGGGGTTAAAAACCGGACTTTGGCATAAAATGAAAATCTTTGAGTTGTTGTGAAACTTGCCTTTGCTTGTTATTGTGCCTTTGCTTGTTGTTGTGAAACTTGCCTTTGCTTGTTGTTGTGAAACACCTTTGCTTGTTGTGAAACTTACCTATGCTTGTGATGATAGCCTGTTGTGAAAGTGTGGTATTTACGTATTGTAGCGGCTCGATAGAGTAAGTTGACTGTTGAGAACTTACGGGCGTCTTTGGCGATGATGGAAATTCCACGGGTATGTTTCCATTTGATTCTTGTCTTGTTGTTGATGTCACATGGGCATATCTCTGCGATCTGATGGGGCGTGCGGCCGTGCGGTAGGGTTGATTGCAGATATATGGTTATGCGCAACATGGGCGATGTCTACCGTCTGATATTCTAAGAGAGGCGTGTGGCGTGCGGCGGGTTGACCATGATATATTGTTATTGAGGTTACATGGCGTATGCACACGATGTCAGATATTAGGCGTGGCCGTGCGGCTTGTATTGTTGCATCGTGGACGTATCTGCCGTCACGTTGATATTAGGGGCATGCGGCCGTGATCGAACATGATGGATGTTGTGGGCGTGAGACCAGTAGTTATATTTAGTGGTGACTTTGAGGCGTGAGTCCACTGACTTGGCTGCTTTTATGTTGCGTCTTTGTATTTTGGTTATCATACATGTCTCACTGCTTTTACTAGCTATTATGATTTCATTCTGATGTTGTGATTCCGCATACTTAGTACTTTTATGCTTGACCTCCAGCCGAGGCGAGTGCGTTAAATCTGCGCCCAGTAGAGTACATCGTGATCGTGGATCCAGCTCTTAGGATCTCGTTTGAGGCGTGTTGGAAAGCTCCGTTCCTTCGCGAGCTTATCTTTTGTCATGTTTCCACGAGTTGTAGGTTGCTTGTACATTCGGAGGGTATAAGCGAACCTGTCCGTCATGTAGATTATTGTAAATCTTAAGTGCAGTACTTGCTTGTGTGTGGGCGGGAGTTTAGTAAAAGGATAATGACTGTTCGGGTTTTTATGTATATCTTGAAAACTGTTTTGATTTGGCATTGCTTTGTTTATTTATTATATCTCTTGTTTCGTACTTGACTCGTGTTTTTTATTTTCCGCTGGTTTTTCTGCGATGTTGTATCAACTAGGGTGCAGAATTAGGCGCTGATCACGGGCCGGAATCGGGGCGTGACAAAGTAATTATCGAAGCGATTAGTCCTAGGAGAAAGTTAATCTACGAGCAGAGTGTCTAGTAGAGTCTTGATTATCGGTGTGTTATTGCACCCACGTCTATAGTCGAGGAGGCTATAGGACATTACAGATTAGTTTTCCATTCTTACCGTTACGAGAGATGGTACGCTGAGAGGCGTATGTTGTAAGTTGGACCCTGCGGCGTGTTTCGTTTCCTGGTTATACCTGCTGCAGGCGCCGGGGCGAGAAGGGCGTAGCAGCGAGGCTGCTGAGTAGGATTGAGAGAAATCTGAGTAGCGCGAGCGTCGATCGGTGAGGTAGTGCTTGAGGCCAGCGAGTTTTTGCGGCCGCGCCCGGCTGTGCCGAGTTTAGGCGCGGCGTGCTGCTGAACCTCTGATACACAGGCCTCAGGTCCCGCGATGCGGAGAAGCGGGAAGATGAGTGTAGAGATAGCGCGATTATTGCTTGAGGATTGTAGCAGATATGAGAGATAAGTGGGCCGCTGAACCGATTCCGATTCAATGCCACATATCAGTTCTTGCCATGGTCGTGTATGGAGTACACGCGAGCGACGGTTTGAGACTCACGAGATTTCCCTTAGATTGCTTAGCGCTTTGAAGTTTCTGGGTCGAGGCGGAGGATGACCAGGGAGATAAATCAAATGCGTCGATTCTGAAGAGATCGTCACGGGTGATGAGCCTTGAGAAGTGAGTCTGTGACATTTGGATTAGCGTCGGCTTTGCATGATACCCTTGATCGATTCGGTTTTGACTAGCTAGAGGAGCTTTCACGAGGAGAGCGTCTTATTTCCGGCCGTTTGGGAGCAAGTTCGGGGCGACTTCCACGGCACATTTCTTTTCTCACAAATGAGGAGGAGCTCGAAGCAGCCAGTTTTTGATGTTGAGGCTGGAGAGCAGAGTCTGATTGAGTCTGATATGGAGTTAGGCTTTCATTTGGCGGTATGTTCACTTGGCCATTAGTAGCTAGTATGGAGGATCGAGTGCCGCGGTAGTATGTGCACGGGAGCTCGATGATTACCTAGCGAGGAAGTTGTTCGGAGTGTTTCTCTTCAATAGGGCATGGACGTACCAGCATTC
Organism: Przewalskia tangutica; assembly: GCA_029844215.1. Taxonomy (NCBI): domain Eukaryota; kingdom Viridiplantae; phylum Streptophyta; class Magnoliopsida; order Solanales; family Solanaceae; genus Przewalskia; species Przewalskia tangutica. The sequence goes on along the minus strand of CM056720.1, from coordinate 74,934,492 downwards.
GAGCTCGTGCACTTGCGCGGAGTGCGGGGCCTTGAAGAATGCAGGTGGGCGCTCGTGGCCAGAAAGAAGGCGAGCGGCAATGGATATTTAGCGACTTTAGGGGCGGGCCCGCCTCGGCCAGCCGAACTTAAGTGTGCCTCGCCATTGCTGAGTGGTCCTCATGACGACCGGACCCTTAGGATATTGAGGCAGGTGGGGCTCGGAGTTTGAGATGTTGAGGAGTAGAGGTGTTGGCGGATCGGTCACCCACTGCACCGGTGTGTCGATGTGGTAATGGCGCTTTGTTTGAGTAATACGTGGTACCCGAGGAGCTTGTTATTCTTACGTAGCAGGGGGCCATATGGCGAGAAGGCTATCCGACCGGGATGGCGCTGGTAGGATAGCCGCAGACTACTGCGTGATTTAGACCACGGTAGAGTCGGCGGTGGAAGTTCGATTTTAGCGGTCGCTTGAGCGCCCTGAACACCGAGTATATCGCCAACCACCGTAGATACTTGTATGTAGTGATGTTAATGATGTGTTGAGTGTTATGTTAGGATGACTTTGTGCTATGAGTGCTGATTAAAATCTGAACTGAGATTTAGTGCGAGATGGAAGTAGTAGCTTCGTAGCGTATTAAATGTCGAGGTAATCGGGGCGGAAGTTGGCGCTCTGATGCAAGGTCGGGTTGGGAGCCGTATTGCGGGCCGCCCGCGTCCGTTTCGAGGAAGAATTCAGCTCGGTGGTCGGCCAAGGTGCGCGAGAGTCCACGAGGTGCTAGGCCCAGAGATTTGAATGACTTGTCGTATGGAAGTTGAATGGAATCGTTAGAGCCCGGAGAAATCGATTCCGTAGAAGGCCGAGGAATGGCCTTAGAGGAATGTCGAGTTAGTAAGATGACAGATTTTGGAGGTAGTGACTCGAGGTTGGAAGCAGGACGTTGATTGAAGTTGTAGTGCGTGTCTTTGGGAAGAGTTGAGTGTTGAGCAGAATGCAGCGAGGTAGGGAGGAGTGAGCGAGTGTGATCGTTTCTTTTTGTGAAATGAAGGTCTGCGGAGAGGAGTATGTCTGTTAGACATGGTAGGAGACTTTTGTGATGTCATGAGGTGATTCTCGTGGACTTGGGATTACCGTATTTTGTGCATTTGTTATTTCATGGCGGGTGTGGCATGGTTGTTTCCATCACGTATAGCGAGTGAAAATTTATGCTTTTGGTAGCGTATTTGTGTTGAGACTTGAGAAAGAGCGATTGGGACAGAATGTTTCTAAGAGGAAGAATGTTATACCAGTATTTTGGAGTATGTCACGTAGAAAATTTGGAGGCCTTAAGTTAAATGAGTTTGAAATTTGTACCACTGACACCCCGTTAGAGTAGTTTTAAAATGACGTTTCCTGACTTTTGTTGGGAAAATTAAAATTATGTCATCGTTATAATTTTTATGCGGATTTTAGAGAGGCGAAACATTTTTGGACCAGCGGGAGGTGACATGTGTCATACTGGCATTGGAAGCAAAGGGACCAGTGAGAATGGCCCATTATTAGCGCGTTTGTTGTACCCGATTTTGGTCAAGAGTTGCAGGTAGGATATTTTTGTGTAGTTGATGGCTTGATGGGCACATTACAGGACCTTGGAAACCGTGGCTTGATCTTACGACCTTTGCACTGTCATGCTTGGAAGAATCTTGGCGCGCTGGTTGTGCCCATTTCTTCACATAAATACCACTCCATGTTGATAGACTATTAGTCATGAAATTATTCACAAGTCTTAAAATCTCTCTCCTCCAACTCGTGTGAAATGCGTCCAGCACCTCCCAAAGCTGGTTACAGGCCTTTGGTAGAGAACCTCACTCACTTCCAGCTGTGGTGCCACAATGGTAGTGCCCCACTAACCTAGTTGTTTCGTAAATATACCCCTTGTTGTGGTATAGGAAATGCTCTCCCTAATCATTGTTTAAATGTCACTGTGACTTGGCTGAATACCTTGTAGTATTCCCCGAGGTTCTGACTTGCTCTAAAGAAGCCAGGAAAATCACGATTATACTTCAACTAGACAAAACGAAACCACTGAAATCTTACTTTGTTGTTGAAGTTGTAAGTAGAAGTTGGTTAGAACTTCTAAGGGTTGTTTGGGCGCTCGGAGTAGGAGCTAGCGTTGC